>CM019700.1:933904-1471404 GCA_009760885.1 Achatina immaculata
AGGTAGGTAAGTAGGTAGGTAGGTAGACAAATAGATAGATAGATAGACAGACAGACAGATAGACAGACAGACAGATAGATAGATAGATAGATAGATAGATAGATAGATAGATAGATAGATAGATAGATAGATAGATAGATAGATAGATAGATAGATAGATAGATAGATAGATAGATAGATAGATAGATAGTGAAGGAAGAAGGGAACATAAATTTGGGGCTATTTGGCAGTCAGCGATACATAGTACATAGCTGACATGCTAGCACCAGGGTTGGCGAACCTAGATGACCAAGACCCTGTCCAACCTTTCCGTTTATACCACCAGTATCATACCTACCCTGGATAACGGGGCGGGTACCACCATAATCTCCATGGCGGTGGAGTCTGCTAATGAAGTATTGCACATCCCGTCTTTTAGCTTCACAAAGGGGCTGAAGCAATAGTCTCTGTGACCCGCTTCCAATCCGACGCGATGCTGTGCCCCAACATATTCACTGCATCGGTTGCACAGAACACCAGCTGGCATTTCCAGGGAGATAGAAGAAGAAGAAGAAGAAGAAGAAGAAGAAGAAACAGCAGAAGAAGAAGAAGAAGAAGAAGAAACAGAAGAAGAAGAAGAAACAGAAGAAGAAGAAACAGAAGAAGAAGAAGAAAAAGAAGAAGAAGAAAAAGAAGAAGAAGAAAAAGAAGAAGAAGAAGAAGAAGAAGAATTTGTTTCATAACAGATTAAATCTGTTTTTTTCCACCGACGTCATAGCAGATTTCCGTCCCGTGGACATATCACGAGCAACCGCCATTATTGTTTCAGTTTCTAGCCTCATTTTTCTGAAACACAATTTTCCTGTTTCATTAAATGAGTTGGGTACGGGTGCTCCTCTGAGTGACTTGTTCACTGTTTTTAGACTTTATCGTCGCAGTAACTTGACGAAGAAGTTTGGTACACACACACACGACAGAGAGTATTTTCAAGCGTGGGTGGTGTTTGGTACTGAAGGAAGTTGTGAGTCTACTGGATATTGCTTTGAAGTTTCACTGAAATTAACATTTTTAAAAATTTCAAAAGTTGAAAAGGGAAAGTCGTTTGCGAAGGGCTAAATGTATATTAAATGTCTAATAAAAAAAAAGGTAAAGGTAATCCTGTCATGCCTTAGAGGCACATAGGGATATGGTGTTAGTGCCCATATTTTCCTTGACCTGTCAGCACACTAGAGGGTGATATGGTCAGTATCACGCCTGGCCGCCTTTCCTTCCCCAACTCCAGAAGAAGTCGGGTACCCATTTCTATAGCTGGGTGACTGGGGCGCCTCCGGCCGGACCCCTGACCTTCGCCATGAGAGACCAGTGCACTAACCACTTCGCCACTCAGACCCCCTAAATGTCTAAAACAGAAATGGGTACCCGACTTCTTCTGGAGTTGGGAAAGGAAAGGCGGCCAGACGTGATACTGACCATATCATCCTCTAGTGTGCCTCTGGGTCAAGAAAAATATGGGCACTAACACCATATCCCTATGTGCCTGTAAGGCATGACAGGATTACCTTTACCTTTTTTTTTTAATACAGACGGAAGTCGGAGAATTTTTGTTGGAAAGCGCGTGAAAGCGCATACATTCCTCTTTCTGAAATATTCCTGTTTCCATGGGGTTTTTAACCAAAAAAAAAAAAAAGTCGTTTACCAGTATTTGTTTAATCGTTATCACTTTAAAATAGTATACATTATTTCGAAAACTATCGGCACTCAGATTTACATCTACTGTTTACACGTGTTTCCTCGTTGCGTTTCGTTTAGTGAACACAAATCATACATTTTATTAACCTGCGTGTTGACGGAGCGTGACGGTCTCAAAGACACCAGACGAAGTAATCGGCAGAGCGTGGCAACGTGATAGGACCCTGAAACTCTAATTAATCGCCGTAAAATGAAAATCTAATATATCTTCTTGAAAGAGTGTTTCTGTGGACGGAGCAAGCTTTTAAGAGCGATCTGTTTGAATATTCAATGTTATTTAATCGTTTCATTCGATGAAAGATTATATTTATTTCGTTTAAATTCGGCATAGCATATTTTTACAGATACTTATTAAAACATCATACAGTACAAAGACACGAATATTTTCTTGCGCGAGGGGAACACAAGGTAAATAAATTCTGGCAAAACTGGCCAAAAGCTGTGCCCTGTTGAAAAGAATCAGTGACCTCCCTTTGTATAACCAGAATCGGACGGCGGTGTTAAATAAACCACTAAAATATGTCCTGTAAGTAAAAGACATGCCGCTGGAAACGCCGTATTCGATTAAAAGAAATGAGAACAGCAAACACTTAGATGCTCTTTACGCCAAGTTAAATAGATCTACTCCGAGAAGATTATATTTCTGTGTTTTTCCAGGTTTTCAAAGCTTTCCCCGCAGACAATTATAATCTTCTTGTTTCTGTTTCTCCAAATAGCGTGGGTGATCTTGCCCCTCCACAGTTCATTCTTATCTTGTCGCGAGGCAGATATATGGTCGTGTTCCGTAGACTAGAGTCCGTAATGTTTTTAATTGATTCATTCAGTTTGCGGCTCATTGCTTCAGACAAGACTTGTCCTTGTCCCTATCTGTTCTTAGTCTTCTCCTGGCCGTTGTCCTCCTTCCTCTCTGTTCTTAGTCTTCTCCTGCCAGTTGTCTCCATTCCTCTCTGCTCTTAGTCTTCTCCTACCAGTTGTCTCCTTTCCTCTCTATTATTAGACTTCTCCTGCCAGTTGTCTCCATTCCTCTCTACTCTTAGTCCTCTCCTGCCAGTTGTCTCCGTTCCTCTCTGCTCTTAGTCTTCTCCTGCCAGTTGTCTCTCTTCCTCTCTGCTCTTAGTCTTCTCCTACCAGTTGTCTCCATTCTTCTCTGCTCTTAGTCTTCTCTTACCAGTTGTCTCCTTTCCTCTCTGCTCTTAGTCTTCTCCTACCAGTTGTCTCCCTTCCTCTCTGCTCTTAGTCTTCTCCTGCCAGTTGTCTCCTTACCTTTCTGCTCTTAGTCTTCTCCTGCCAGTTGTCTCCTTACCTTTCTGCTCTTAGTCTTCTCCTGCTAGCTGTCCACACCGAGAGCTTGCAGGTCTCCTTCCAGGGTGTCACGCCACCGTTGTCTTCGTCTGCCTCTTGGTCTGTCTCCGTTTTTCACTTCTGTTTAAGCCACCTTTTTTTTTTTTTGTCTGTCTATTCTCGTCCACGTGTTCGAGCCACCTCAATCTGCTTGTTTTTCATAATGTTATACTTAATACTTTCATGTTACACTCCAGAAATACGCAGCAAGTCATTTCTCAGTAAAATATGACAGATGTTATATTTGACTAGAAAAACGGTTTGTGTTGTAGATGTTGTTCCGTTAGTTAAGAGGTGTTCTCGTTTCTGCTTTATTTGTGTATTTAAATAAATCAATTTTTTAAGCTCATTTCTAGTCATTCTGCTAAAATCTAAAAATTTTTTTTAACATTCTCATTATCATCATGTGCTGTGCCGATAAGAGTTTGGCGGCCACAGGTTTCTTGCAGATCTATATCCTTGATGTTTTCCCATCAGTTTATTCAGTGACTTCCTGCCAATCATCATCATCATCATTTCAGGACCCTCCTATGCAACTCTTCCACTATATTCGCTGTGGATATAACGCTATCAGACCCTTCCCTTCTTCTTTCATAAAATGTTGGCTGTCTGGTTTTCCTTATACTCTTTTATTGTATTCATTTTTTTCAGTTGCTTTTGGTAGTTTTTCTTGTTTGTTATCAAAAGGTATTCGGAAATACTGCCTAGTTCTTTGATAATTTTTCTATTTCTGTTGTGTCACAGTTTTATCCTCTAACTTTATGACCTACCAGGGAAAAAAAAACAGCCATCGTCTTCTCTGTCATTTTGAATCCTTCATATTCGCTATCATCCTGCGCCGTCTCTCTCCTAAGTTTGGCTATAACGATCATTCATCTTCCTCTGTAGCTTGTTTTGACGATGCATTTGTTGATCTTTTCGATGTCGTCCATTAGCCTACTTCGTGGTCGTCCTTTTTATTCCTTTACTTTCAACTTGTCGTCAATCGAGCAGTCGTTTCCAATGGCGCAGAATAGTCAATCGAGCTGTCGTTTCCAATGAGGCAGCACAGTCAATCGAGCAGTTGTTTCCAATGTTGCAACGTTATACTTTACATGGATAAGTCGCACCTTTTAGCCAAGCTCATAACTGGTATATTTTATACTTTACACAAATAATTCGCATATTTTAGATAAGCTCAAAATTCGTATTTCACAGAAAAGACTGTAAAGAAATACTTTATAATCACAGAGACCTCTAATGAAGTAACAAATCTAACAGATGTTCAATCTATGTCCTCAGGTATGGTTTCAGAATCGGAGAGCAAAATGGCGGAAGAAGGAGAAAGTTGGGGGCCAGACACACCCATTTGGGCCATATCACCCAGGTCTGGGGATAATGGCACGGGGTATCCTAGCCCCAGCCCCGGGACCACACCCGCACCATCCACACCACCCACAGCCAATGTCATACTCGGACCTTCTCTTGAAGACCTACGAGAGCGCCATGATGTCCAGGTACGGAATGACCTCACCGATGACGCAGTTCGGGCATGCGAGTTTCTACTCACCTTCGACCTTCACCTCGCTTGGCCTCTCATCCCCTGGTGGCCTGGCTATGAAGCGGACTCTTGGGCCTCTCTCACTGCCGCTGCCACCTCCTGGGTCATTTCAGCATCTTTTGGCCAGCATGACGTCATCTGCCATCAAGGTTAGAGAAAGTGCCGAAGTCACCCCCTCATCCCCGCCCACGACACCAGCGACATCTAAAACCTCAACGCCGTCACCTAGCAACGAAGTAGACGTGGCACGCAGGTTCCCGGCCCCATCTTTTTCCCCTGACACCTGCAAGGAGGAGCACAAGGAGCTTGTGGCAACTGGTAACGGGGACGTCAGAAGTACCAGCATCGCGTCACTCAGACTCAAAGCTAAAGAACACAAACTCCGCCTCGGGGCGGACCCATGTGCGGCTAGAATAGTTTACTGATAATTAGCGGACTCTTTAACAAACTTTTGTTATGTCTTGATTAGTTCACTTGAGATCCAGATCGCTTTCCTAGAGTCGGTTATTGTTTGGCCTCCTAACTAAATTGTAAGCGGAAAGTTGTAGTGTTTTCATGAATTTTGTTCCCAGTAACAAAAAGATGGGAAATCAGGGTCTACAGGCCCACTTATCTAAAACTTTAGGAGTACAACCATGCCCCCTTCTCCCCCCCCCCCCCCCCCAAATCCTCTTTTGGTCATATATGGTCATCGTTCATTCATATTTGCGGTACCGAGGACATGATTGTCAGGGGCCAGTAACCCATATCTGACCAGAACAGTGTCTCACCTCTCAGACTGTGCTCTCAGTTAACAGGCTCAGCTTGGGCAACAGAGGCAAGGATCGCCATGATCCCCATGGTGGTGGAGCCTGGGGAGGACCATTTTACCTTCCTTTGAACTTTAGCTTCACTTCGGGTCTTCAAAGCCGCCTGCAGCCGACTCCCTTATATATGGCACGAGGATTGTGGTCCAAACACATTCATCGCGTAGACTGCAAGGACAATCCTGCTCATGCTGTGGAACATGATAGTTATTGTGCTCCAACAACAGATACAGATATCTGTACAGGTACAGCAGCCTACTGAAATCCCTGAACTCCAGAAATCCTTTGTTCTGGGAGAACTGTTCACCCACTGATATGTTTTTGACTTAAAGCATACCAGATAATAAAAGAGAGGAATAATTTAATCATTTTTGCTAAATTTTAAAGAAAAAGAAAACGTTTTATTTTTTTTTTTTTACATGTAGAAATAGCTGAAAGCTGTTTGCTATATTTCATTTTTTTAAAAAAAGCAGTTCTTTTCAACACTGACTCCTTCGTCAACAGAATGGAAATTTCACATTCAGCTCTATAGAACAAAAGTAACGTACATTTGGAAATTATAGTCACATACAGTAAGATATTTGAACGAAGAGGAAAATACAACCTAATACTGGACAGTTTATGTAACTTGGGAGCTAAAGGTCTGGAGTAATTGGAACCGAAAGTTAAAAGGAGGGTATGATTTGTTATTAACGTTACAGAGTTATCGTAACTGCACTTTGGAAAAGTCCACAAGTGCTTACAATCTCTTCTTCTTATGGGGATTCTCGGCACTGTGCTACCCGCACCAACCCTGATGGCTGGAAGCGATGGCAGGCCGGAGAAGAGACAAAGAAACCCAAGATCATCGGTTCCGAGGAATCTACTCGATACAGAATTGCCTGCTCCAGTTTACCGAATATAATAAAACTGACTACAAGTATCGAAATGAAATATTCACTTCTGATTGTGATACAGTAGAAAATATACGTGAGCTGTTACTGTGGTAAAGGGATAGCATCAAGTGCAAGTAAAATATCAAAGAGAGATCAAAGTAAAGTCAAACAACTCACATGCCTTTATGAGTCGCGGCCCATCGGGGTGGGAGAGGTATGGGGAAGGGAAAGAAAGGGAGGGGGTGGGAAGATACCAATTACATATTTTAAGAGTTTTAAGGGCCGAAGTACTTGTCTGATGATCAGGGTAGTTGTTTCTATGTTTATAGTAGAGATTTATTGCATGTTAGCATTAAAAAATAATCCAAGGATGAAAACTGATAACAATAAACTGAGAATCGAAGATCAAAAGCTTTTAACAAATACCCCAGAATCTAAGATAAAAGATGTTAACAACACACAATAATCTAAGGTCAAAAGGTGCTAGATAGAAATAATTGAGATCATATGGTACAAAAGCTGTTAAAAATAACTGAGAATCAAAGGTCTAAAAGGTGTTAGAAATAACTGAGAATCGAAGGTCTAAAAGCTGTTAACAATAACCCAGTATTTAATATCAAAAGCTGTTAATGATGGAATCTAAGTATTACCGAAATTTACAAATTAGGAAAAAAGTAGGAACAGCTTTATTATTTAACGATAACACACTTGTGACGTTTCGGCGCGAAAACAAACAGGACGAAGAATCAGAGAGAGAGAACAAAGTACAGATTCACATTAATAGGATGTTAACAAAACAATTTTTAAAATTAAACAATTTTTTTTAAAATGGCACATGACTTATCTCAGCTTCTGGAACAGCACAGAACCAAAATCGCTTGTATATCCTCGATAGGAGCACAAGCAAACAAACACAAATGAGACCACTTATGTGAAACCTTTGAACCGAAAGGCATTTTGAACGGATATTAGATAAATGGTAGGTTAGCACTGAATGTTTATTACTAACTATATAGAAAAATGGAGAGCAGATGGCCAGCTCGGGACGGCAAAGTGAATTAGGTCTTGTGTGTGTCTGAATGTGTGAAATTATTTATACATTTCCTCTTTTAATTAGCTTTTTTTCATATGTTTCTTAGTCTTTTGTCAATTAAACATAGTGAATAAAACTGAACCACAAGTAGTTGAAGCCTTTTAAGTATAAAATGAGTGTGTTCCTTGGAACTGCGCTGATAAGTGTGCGGAAGTATTAACTGTTACAGTGCGACGGTACAGTTATCTGGGCCAGAGAAAGAAACTATTAACTGTCACAGTGCGACGGTACAGTTATCTGGGCCAGAGAAACAAAGTATTAACTGTCACAGTGCGACGGTACAGTTATCTGGGCCAGAGAAACAAAGTATTAATTGTCACAGTGCGACGGTACAGTTATCTGGGCCAGAGAAAGAAAGTATTAACTGTCACAGTGCGACGGTACAGTTATCTGGGCCAGAGAAAGAAAGTATTAACTGTTACATTGCGACAGTACAGTTATCTGGGCCAGAGAAGCAGTGTTGGTCAACGACCTGTTCTACTCCCTGTTTTAATTGTTCCTAGCAAACGAGGTCTGCCTGGATGGTGAAGCAGGGCTCATGAAAGTCTCAATGGCTTGTGGATCCTGTTGCCAAAGAGTCTTCAGGCTAGCACCGTCAACTCCGCCCTACTTCAACACGACCGTTGTGGTTTGTTATACATATCAAAATGTTCGGGTCCAGTCTGTCTCATCACTGTGCTGAAAGCAACACACAAGAGAACTGTCACACAACCAAACCGATCTTTTTTTCTTCCTAGTCCAGGTCCTGAAGTAACAAGAAATTCTGACGTGATGAATATTTAAAGAGATCTTCACCCTCAGATTAGGCAGACAAGCACTTTTACCATAGACAGTCTGTTGACAAAATGGCTTCTCCTTTTTCGAGAGCACTTTGTGATCTGCATCAGCAACACAGACTGCGGCTGGATTCTTCTCCCCACTTTTTATTCTTCTCCTTTCTGCTGCATTGAAGAAAAGAAGATCCTTTACCTTTTCGCTTGCACGACTTCTCATCATGTTTCCATGCCCATTTGGCCTTTGAGACTTCCCCTTTCACTATTCGGTGTCATGCTAAATCTTTTCCTTCTTAGAATTTTTAGCAGTAGCGAGTACCGTTTTATATTATATTTTATTATATTTTTTTCCTGCTCTTAGTTCTACTGAGCAACAGTGAGAAATATATCAGCAATCAGTTGGTTACTAAATCTAAACTTTTCAAGCTCAGCGTCCAGCAATCAGTGCGTTATTAAATCTAAACTTTTCAAGCTCAGTGTCCAGCAATCAGTGCGTTATTAAATCTAAACTTTCAAGCTCAGCGTCCAGCAATCAGTGCGTTATTAAATCTAAACTTTCAAGCTCAGTGTCCAGCATTCAGTGCGTCACTAAATCTAAACTTTCGAGATCAGCATCCTTATTTTTGTTGTTTTCAAAGATCTGTACAACAGGCACAAACTGATTATAATAGTGACTTTTACAAGAGGAATTTTTAAAAAAAACGCCCGATTTGGAATTGTTTTCTTTACCCCTCAAAAAATGTAAACTTTCCAAAAATTAAAAACCTAGGACATGACTGAAAGCAAGAATAAAAGCCAGAAAATATGGGTTTTTTAAAAAACTAACTGCTTTCTTGCTATTGCTGCATATTAAAAAAATTAGTATTATAATCAAATTTTGACAATGTACATGTCTGTGCTTGTACTGTAAATGTATCTTCAGAATACAAATGATTTATGAGAAGCAAGCAGTAGGCTTTATAAATATAATG
Organism: Achatina immaculata; assembly: GCA_009760885.1. Lineage (NCBI taxonomy): Eukaryota > Metazoa > Mollusca > Gastropoda > Stylommatophora > Achatinidae > Lissachatina > Lissachatina immaculata. The sequence goes on from CM019700.1 coordinate 943,032, forward strand.
AAAAGCTTGGAATGAGGTATTAACTCTTTTGCTCTAAAACAACCTGATATGTTTGATACAGTTTGCATACCTAAGCAAAACAAAGCTCAGGGCGGTATTTAGACAAAGATCTAGATAAGATGAAAAGTAGCACGGGTGTAACTCAATCCATATTTTGAAACAAATTTTTTTAAAGAAAATATATTTTGACACAGCATGGGAAAAATAATTCGGGAGTGAAAGAGTTAAAAGGGAAGAAAGTATTGGAATGACGTTTTCATAGAAGCGAGGACAATATAATCAGTGTAAATGACAATATATCTTCATCAACGGCAACTTTCAGGCTCGATTTGCTCGAGAAAAAGTATGTTTTCTGTTTTTAGTCAGTTCCTGATATGTGGGAACAAGACGTGCTCTCGTAGTGTTTTAGATACGCTTGCGATGGCTTGAAGTTGATTTTCAGTAATTCGGGTATAATGGCAATGAATGCGGTCGTTTCCCGTGTTTAATGAGTGTATTAATGGTCGCCACTTAATTATTGTCTTCTAACTGTACTGATGTTCCTTAATGTGGTTGTAATGGCGGCGCGAATGTCCAAGTAGACGTCAATGTCCACTGTTTGTTGTCTCTGCCACAAAACCTCAATGCCTGTGATGGACTGTGGGTTTGACGTCCAGGTTAAATCCTCTGATTTCTTTTGTTGTTGTTGTTGTTGTTGTTATGGTGGTGGTAGTGGTGGTAGTGGTAGTGGTAGTGGTGGAGGTAGTTATGTTGAGCTTCGTGACTGTCATTAGCCAGTGTCAGGTTCAATGACAAACATGACATTTATTTCACGTGGCCAGACAATGTTTGAGACAATCAAACTGAGGAGGTCCCCCCAGGTAACAAACAATGAGATCAGGCCACATAAAAGGCTACGGATCAAGCGGGATTTTGGCAGGGATTAGTTCTGTTTTCGTCTGTTCCAACTCCTAGCCTCCCTCTCCACATCCCTCCTCCAAGAATTCGACTTCTAAATATTTCGCACTCCAGCTCCTGCGCCTGTTATCTGCATTTCTCTCTCTCTTTCTCACTCTCTCTCTCTTTCTCTGTCTCTTCCTCCACAGGTATGTGTTGCAAATAACGAGTGTCTTAATCAAATGTAGTGGACATTATATATATATATTCTTTTTCAGAGAGTTCTCAAAGTTTCAACAACGTACAAGCAAACGGTGGAGCGTCCTAAGAAGTGCATTTTTTTTTTCTAACTTTTGAAAACATTCTTAAAACACCTTTTTAAAACTTAACAATTCTCTCTCTCTCTCTCTCTCTCTCTCTCTCTCCTCTCTCTCTCTCTCTCTCTCTCTCTCTCTCTCTCTCTCTTGTGTCAGCGAGACGATACTCGAAACATGAGTCTTGCGAAACTTCTCTCTAGTCATCATTGTATGGGTCAAGATAAAAACTAACTGGATTCACTTGTGAGTTTGGGGAAGTTGTGCGCTGCACATTCCCGATCAAACTTTATGTCTTCATCACGCCTGTGTGCAGTAAATATATCGCTTTACAGACACATTTATCATAGAGATATCTAGGTGTCAGAACAAAATTTATTATAATCAGTGTTAATGACAATATATCTCTTGGATAAAGTCGCCAAAGAAAGTGAACAGAAAGGCCTTACTTTGAACATCAAAAAGACAGAGACTATGGTTGTATCTAAGAAACAGAATCCGCCAGCATGCAGTATTAAATTAAACGGAAATATTCTAAAGCAGGTGCAGAAATTCAAATACCTTGGAGCAGTAATAACTTCAGATGGGAAATGCAGAACAGAAATTAGGAACAGAATAGGCCAAGCAAAGACTGCATTTCAGAGAATGAGAAACATATTAGCTAACACATCTTTATCAATGAATGTTAGAAAACGAGTCCTAAAATGCTATATTGAACCTATCTTGTTATATGGAAGTGAATCATGGACAATAGGCAAGTCTGCACAAAAATTATTGGAAGCAGCAGAAATGTGGTTCATTAGAAGAATGTTGCGAATCCCCTGGACGCAAAATACTAATGAAGAATGTATGAGAAGAGCTGGAGAGACAAAAAACCTTGTCAAAAAGATAAGAGAGAGACAATGTACTTTCATAGGACATTCAATGAGAAGAGGGGGCATTGAAGATATTATAACAACAGGAAAAATAGAAAGAAGAAGAGCAAGAGGAAGACCAAGAGAAATGATACTGGACAGTCTGACGGGATGGTGTGAGAGGAGATCACCAACTGAGCTGATGGCCTGCATGAAGGATCGTGTACTCTGGAGAAGCATAATAGCCAACGCCAGTCGGCACGGCACATGATGATGATGATGATGATGTTAATGACAATATATCTTCACCAGCGGTAAATTTCAGACTGGTCTTGCTATAGAACAATTATGTTTTATATTTGTAGTCATTTTCTGATATGTGTTTATGTGGGAACAATGTTCTCGTAATTTTTGCTAGCTTGAATTAGGCAACCGCTGTAATAATGAGTTTTAAATGTGTTAATCAGATACTCCCATACAGTAAAATCTTCTTCAGAAATATGCAGAATAGTTCCAAATTTCATAGTTTACCGAGCAAGGAAAACTATGAAATATTTAAGAACGATATTGCTTAATGCTTCTACTCTTTCTGGTATCTCTTTGAGAAGCTCCATGTCAGTTCCATAAAGTGATGCATATCAGAGGCGAAGATGCTGATTGAGATGGTGGTCAGTCACCCATTGCTGACTGCTTGCTGCAGGGTTAACAAACCATATCTGGCCAAGACCCTATTTTACCTCCCAGTAGTACCTCCTGATAGTAGTATGGCAGAGTGAATAGGGATCGCAATGAGAAGGCGATTCGGTCTTAAAAATACCCTGAGCCGAAGCTGGATGTGTTGGGTCTAAAGGCGCATAACTCAAATACGAGGGTTATACCGAAAGTCGTCAGCGAATTTTTTTTTACAAATCAGAATTTATAGACAGAGAAAATATAAATGTATCACCTTAGTCTGCATCCTTTGCACTTCATGCAGAGGTCAAATGACGTCACCATCATGTGTCACGTTACCACGTGGAGCATAAACAAAATGGCGGGTGTCGAAGTTTCGTTTCGTCTACGTGCTGTTACTGAGTTCCTCGTTAAAGAGGAAATCCCCGCTGTTGAAATTCACCAAAGACTTCAGCTTGCGAGTGGAGATCTGTGTATGGGTGCTAGAAGTATTAGGAGGTGGGTGAAACATTTCAAAGACGGAAACATGAACATCCAAGATATGACACGCAGCGGTTGCCCTCGAACTGCCTCCACTGAAAGCAATGCGGAAAGTGTTGACGACATCATTAAAGAAGACAGACGTGTCGCAGTATCTGAAATCGCTGTAAATCTTGGAATAGGACACAATGCAGTACAGGAAATGAGTGAAACCCTATAGAATAATTTGTGCCCGCTGGGTCCCACATGAAGAATTCAAGAAAGCAGTCCGTCTGTGCCATCGGTAAGCTGGAACGGAATTCTATCGGGAGGGTATTTTCAAACTTGCAGAGCGGTGGGAACAATGTGTGCAGTGAAATTGAGATTATGACGAAAAGTGAAGAAAAAGATGCAGATTAAGGTGATACATTTATATTTTCTCTATCTATAAATTCTGATTTAAAAGGAATTTTTGCTTACGACTTCCGGTACGACTCTCGTACAATGCAACCAGCGCCATTTTGAGGGCGAGCGCTGCTTCTGAGAGGTGGAAGAATGGGTTTAAAAGTCCAAGAATTTGTTCATCTGGTTTCTTGATGATGCCAGGATTCAGAACAAAAGAGACGATCAAGACCCTCTCTCACTTTCTCCCAGTGTCCCCAAGTAAGAAGATGTAACAGAAAAAAACCGGGTCAAGAAAGCAGGATTAGTGTTGCTTCTTCTTGTAGTGGAGCCTCTGAGCAAGTATCGTCTCATCTTATATATAATCCTTGACATGAGGGAAATGCTGACAATCATCCATTATCATCATTTGGCAAATGAGTAAAACACTTTATTTAACTCATTTGAAACAGACCCTGCTAAGGCTGAAAAATAGAAATCTTTCAGATGTTTTTGAAAGTTTTTATTTTCATTTCAAATTGTCGAGAAAAAAAAATCACACCCTGCACTTTTATATCACAGTCCAAATGTCACTTCAAAAACCATTACATTGCCACAAATTAGTTTTCCTGCTTTGCCAGAATAGATTTTGATGAGAAATTTTGGCAGAAAGAAACCAGAAGGAAAATTTGCAATATATTTAATTAAACATGTATTGAGTTAGAAATGTGCTACCATATTTTCATTTTATTTACACTTCACTTAAACATTGCTCTAAGCATTGAACAGCGTAGGTGGTCAAGATCTATAAACACTGCCAGTGTTGTCTGGGAGTAAAAGAGTTCGTACCCAATTCTGCGAGACATTTGGAGGAAAAAATGGTGATAGTATAATGACCAAGTTAATATTCTCTACAAACTAGTGCTCTGGCAGCGTTCTCGCCTTGTTATGTTCTTTTGCTATTCTTTCGTGTTTAATGCAGCAAGAAGAGCTATTTTTCGTGATTGGGTTGTCGTCTCCGTCCTCATTTTTTTGGAGTTTCCGTTCGGACGTGAGCAACCAATGCATTATGAAAACATCTCCGGGAGAACGAAATAACGAAAATTTCCGCAGAGATACACAGAATGTCAGGTCTAGCTCCTTCAGCAAGAATCTGCCACGTGATCAGAACCGAACAGCCCTTAGTAAGAAATGGGTTTTAGTAATGAGAGGAAAACAAGAAGTGGTTTATTTTATTTTATTTTGTTTTCCTTTTCTTCCGGCGAGGAGTCCACGAGATTTACTTTCTGGTATTTTAAAAAAGAAAATGTTGCGGCTGGTAGCTTTTTAGTGTAATTATATGGTTGTGTGGATGTGGACTGTGCTACCATTTTCTTAGAAACCTGCGATCAAATCCTCCATTGAAGAGGGTAGTGGGAGCGTTCGAGCTGCAATAAGAGACAGAAACTCGGCAGTATCATATCATCCAGAAAGTTGCCCTCTGGCCTCATGAGGTCTTCCTATTTCCTCTGCGCGAGTAGCAGTTCCGATCTCTGCTGGCCATGGACTGTTTTGTCAGACTAACACAAGTATCACCGAGCACATTAAAGAAAAAAGAATGAGCAAATGACATTGTGTAAATGACTGTATAGAAAATAGCAAAAAACATACAGACAGTCTTTCTTTTCCGGGTATGTTCAGTTCCAACGGCGCCGTCGAAAAAGCGAATTTCACAGCGTTAAATATACTGTACTTTGCTGTCAACAGATAGGCGTGTTTTAAAACTTAAAAATAAGATAGATTAACCGCATAATTTGTGCACAGGCTTTATAATAAATAGTTTTGCATTAAATAAGTACTAGATATTCTGAAAATGGACCGGTGGTCGGAAGAGCGAATCGTAGTAAAATTCGACGTCGGAAAGCGAGGACTTTCTGTATTCTTCAATTAAACTGCATGTTTTTTCCATGCAATTTTTATTTGACAGACTAACGAAGTGAAATTAACCTAAAAAATAATGCTAGAAATGGTTGTTGTTGCACTCATGATATATTCATAGCACGTCTTACATCTTACATCTTTCCCGTGCCGTTAAACGTCACATAGGGCCCGCATGGTAGTTCGCCAAGATGTCCTGTCTTCGGCGAGTTTTTCAATCTCATCAAAGGATGTTAAGCCCACTGAATTCATAGCACATGGCTAGAAATCAAGGATACTGATCAAATTATGAGAAAGAAACAGAGTTACATCTTCTGGGATGAAATATTACATGAAAACCGTTCAGAACAGCATGCATGGGTAAAGGTAAGGTAAAGGTAATCTGTCATGCCTTAGAGGCACATAAGGATATGGTGTTAGTGCCCTTATTTTCATGCAAGGTGGAGGATCATTTAAAAAAGAGCGTTTTATGAGAACTTGTCAAACAAGAAATAACAAGTAACAGAGCACAATGTGCATGGATGGGTGGTTTTCAACAAATAATAGACAAAGCACTTTAGACTAGAGAGAAAGAAAACTTACAAGACAATAGCTGTGGCTCGAACTCCACGGACTCTGGTAGGACGAGCAGAAGATCTGAGGATGGATGAAAACTGGCTCCTCGTCCGCATCAAGAGATAGGAGAGTTATCATTCTTCGATCAGGTAGACCAACAGCGTAGTAGTCTAGAGAGAACAGCAATGGAGGGTGTGACTTTGAGGAAACAAGAGAGACAGAGACAGAGAGGGAAAGAGAGAAGGAGAGAGAGAGAAGGAGAGAGAGAAAGAGAGATTGTAGACGGCGAGAAAGCAATGAGCTTCATTCTAAACCTTCATTCTGTGATTAAAGAAATAAGAAAGAGTGCGAAGTTCTTTTGCCACGGTGGCATCGTCTGCCACAACTGTCAGACTGACATCTATGAAGAGAGTTACCACTATCATCACCGTGGAAATAAATAAATAAATTTCAATGAATTTTAAAGGTTTGAAGCTAGAGATCGCACTAGGGTTTCTTGAAAGCGGTGAACTTATATTGTCTTTCACCCTGCATGAAGTCAATCAGCCATTTGCATATCCCTTGTGGAACTTTGCCTCTCTAACAGCTCTCCTGTAGGCGTCTCGGTTGTAAGTAAGACCCCCTGCTGCTGACGCATCCATGTGCAGATTATCAACGATGTCTTGGCTTGCTCTGTTTAATCCTCTTTACTAGCCAACCTTCTTCAATATTAAGTTCTTATAATATGGATATATTTGTTCTTTACTGTGTCCATGATATTTGAAGAACTCTTCTGTAGCATTTACATTCAAAGGCATTTATGTGTTTCTCAGCTGTTTTGTTAAGTGTCCAGGTCTCACAGCCATATGTTGCGATGGGAAAGATGCATGCCCTTAAAAATCTTATTTTTGTAGTTCTGTCTGTTCCTCTCCATGGCTTCTTTAGTTGTTATACTTTTTGAAGAGCGATAGATACAGACAGATGTACTGCATGAAGTATTTTCTGAAATATCGGTTTTCTCATTACACCATTTAGTAATTTATGCTTTTTTAAAAATGTAATATTAAAAACGCTTTACAAGCATCGTCGGAAAGTAAATTTTCGCGCGAAATTATTTTCTTATCTTATTAGCGCCGATATTTCATCTTTACAAAATGCCGAAATCCCGAATCAAGGTCAAAATTGCTTGATTCTCTTCCAAGCAAAATGAATATCATCAGTCTATTGGTCCGGTTATCCTATAAACCAATTTCGCTGCTTGCTTTTTACTAGGTTTTTTAAAATATAAAATAAACTGGTTACGGCAACTGATAACCTCCAAAGCTTTCGGTTTTCTTGTGTTTAGTCGGTAATTTACCGATATTTGCCGGTTAACGCGATCACTGGTTGAACTACGAACGTGTTAAAACTCTTCTTCTTCTTCTTCTGCTTCAGTTTTCCGAGCCATTAAGGCTCATTGCTGCGGATAAAGTTCGCCTCCATTCTTCTCTATTCCTAATCTTTTATAACCAGTTCTAATTCTAAGTGCCGTGCCGCAAGGCGTAGGCGATCATTTCTCTCCACAATTCCCTGTCTTTAGACTTGATCATGAGATCCGCCAGCTACTTTCTTCCTGACAGCCCATCCAGTAACTTCTCTCTCTCTCCCTCCCTCTCTCTGTTTTCCTCTGTCTCTTCTTCCCTCAATTTTTCCAATTGTCACTGTGTGTTCTCCATTAGTATTATAATATTTCTTTTAATATACATATAATATTTATTATAATATTATTATAATAACCAACTCTAACCAGCTGGTGACACCAAATTCCTTTATATCTTCTTCTACGCTGTCTTTCTTCTGTATTAAAAACAAACAAACGAACAAACAAAACAACTCAGTCTATATCATTAGCCACAGATTGTAGAATATGGCATTTCCGGGACACATTGAGCTGCTCTTAGAAGTTGTAGTAAACCTTTCCTTCTTCCCTCTCATACTCAGACAAAATGGCTGCTAGTCTGAACGCAATTTTTGCACAGAATGAATTCAAACATTTTTTTTTTTCGGTAACGCCAGTCGTATGTTCTACACAAAGCAGCTCTTCCTGGGCTTAATCTCTAGACCTCCAGCTAATTCTTTCAACTTTAAATAAATCATGATTCCTATCCGTTCAACCCCCCCCCCCCTCCTCTTTTTTCTTTCTTTTCTGGTTAATCACGCTAGTCCATCAAGAACATCCAGTTCTGCTTGCTATTGTGCCCCCTCCCCTTCCCTTTCCCTTGATATGGATGTGAGTGAGTTGAAACCACACTTAAATAAATCCCCGGGGGCCCATTTAAAATGAAATTCTCCATTTTTACATGAAAGCCTCAAAAGCACCCCCTTGTCTTTAAATCCGGATATTTTTGTAAAGTGCGCGCGTGGGAAATATCAACATTTTGTGATCGGGAGAAGAAAAAATCTGAGCAAGCAAGGACCCACTCTCTCTCTCTCTGTCTCTGTCTCTCTCCCCTGCTCGGGGAGCCGTGTCTTGGCAGTCTCTACGAAACGGAAACGGTAATGTAGAGTAATTTTTGTGGTCGAGAAATAAAACCTCAGAAATCATCTTTGGCCCACGTTCTCCCAGATGTAATCTCCTTCACGGTGATTCGAGCCTCATTTTCACAATCTTCTGGCCATGAAAACAAAACTTGGAGTGTTTGGAGAGCATTACCTCCCCTTTGTTAGAAGACCATGTGTAAACAATACGATATTTCCCACGTTCAACTGTCCATCCAATCTTTCTTTAACCAGCTATCAATACGCCATGTTACATCTCCCCGTTCTCTTCCCCTCCCCTATTTAAAAAAAAAAAAACTTCCTCCATGTATGTCCTCTTCATATTTTCCTGGACGAAAGAAAGCTCTCCACTCTCACCGCAGCCATCTCTCTACCAACCACCGACGACTCCTTCTCTCGACCAAAAGTTTCTAGAAAAAAAATGCTAAAAAATAATTTTAAAAAAACAAACTTTTAAATCAATTTTCTTCTACTCAAAAAATCATTTCTGTATTAACAACATGGAGCTTTTCCCTTTCCTTTGTTTTTTTTTTAAACCGTGTTTGATCTCATTTGCTCTGTAACAAAGACAAGTTTTTTAACTGGCGGTAAAAAGCGAAACGAAAGCAAACAGCAATACAAAGCGATTGCTCATGCCAACCCGGCCATGAGTTTTCGCATCACAGCGGGTATTTCCGATTGTTCGGTTCATTAATCAGATCTTGAAACCGGAAGGTCACGCAGAGAGTGCTGCCAACACAGAAACGGAGCGGTAAACGACAGCAAGCGTAATACCATTATGAACTTCAATAGTAAATTATCCGCCATTGTGGTTCTTTTTTCATTATAATAATAATAATAATTATTATTATTATTAGTAGTAGTAGTAGTTGTAGTAGTTAAACCACACGCTAAAAAAAAAAAAACCAACAAATTAAATGACATTTGACCAGAAAATCCTAAAGAATAGCAACAGCTTCCAAATTTTGTTTATATATGAATGGAACTTATCATACAGGAAGATAAGAAAGCAGATAAATATTAGTACAGCGCAGAGAGGGGGAAAATGAAACTTAAAAAAGCAAAACAAAACAAAAAGCGAGACCCAGTCATTACGGGCTTTATAACACTGTAATGCAGGGGCGCACAACTCCAAAGGTTTAAAAAATGACTATAACTGTGTCCAGGCAATCGAGTCATGTGCCGCTGCCTAAATCAAGCAGTTTTTGCCCAGTTATATAGCACGCTTCCCGGCCTAAATCAAGCAGTTTTTTTCCCAGTTATATAGCACGCTTCCCGGCCTAAATCAAGCTGTTTTTGCCCATTTATATAACACGCTTCCCGGCCTACATCAAGCAGTTTTTGCCCAGTTATATAGCACGCTTCCGGGCATTTTACTATGAACTATAAATCAATATAGCCCAGAGCCTCAGAGAAAAATGTTGCAAGTTGTTACAAAATTCGACCGTAGCCACTAAACCGTTTTAATCTCCTACAAAACCCACCCCACCCCCAGCCCTCTGTCTTAAGATTTTCAAGTTCCCACGCCAAGGCGTATCTGGGATACGATGTTGGGCCCGTTATTTCCAAGACCTTCGCCACATGAAAGTGTGATATGGACAGTACCACGCCAAGTCGCATTTACCTTCATAGATTTCTCTGACTCCAATTTTTAGAGGCCAGGTGGGTTCCAGGGCCGTTTTAGTGTGGTGGTTCCAGGGCCGTTTTAGTGTGGTGGTTCCAGGGCCGTTTTAGTGTGGTGGTTCCAGGGGAAAATAAATCCCCACTGCTGGGACTTAAACCCGGTACCACCGGATTAGAAGACAGAGCGCCTAACCGCTCAGCCAGCAGGGCCTTAAAGCAGAGAAAAGTCTCTGGACCCTGGAGGAAAGCAACAGGTGGAACCCCCCTCCTCCCTTTTTTTAACCCATCCCCACCCCTACCCCTACCTATTAGGCCTGGCTGCGACTATGATGGTTTCTTTCCCATCATAATACTACTTCCCATTGTTTTTTTTTTTGACTAACAATATTACTTTTAATAGAACAAATCACACTTTCATAAAATCTCATAGCTGGACGTCTATAATATAAGCATGCTGCCTGCAGCTAGGTACGCCCATAATATGAACATGCTGCCTGCAGCTAGGGACGCCCATAATATGAACATGCTGCCTGCAGCTAGGTACGCCCATAATATGAACATGCTGCCTGCAGTTAGGGACGCCCATAATATGAACATGCTACCTGCAGCTAGGTACGCCCATAATATGAACATGCTGCCTGCAGTTAGGGACGCCCATAATATGAACATGCTGCCTGCAGGTAGGGACGCCCATAATATGAACATGCTGCCTGCAGTTAGGTACGCCCATAATATGAACATGCTGCCTGCAGGTAGGGACGCCCATAATATGAACATGCTGCCTGCAGCTAGGTACGCCCATAATATGAACATGCTGCCCACTTTTTTGGCACCCCTGCTGTAAACAACAAACGTCGCTGAAAAGAGAAGAACAGGCGTACGAGAGGAATTCAGGTAGACACAGACAAGCTCAGGAAATGAAAAGGAAGCCATGGACATGGTCAAGTGCGCATGGAAACAACAACAAAAGAATATGTTAGGATATTCCTTTTTTTTAGCACTCAGTAGTCCTTTTTTGGGAGGTGGCATAAGATGATAATGTAAATAAATTTCACTTTGTCGTCATAAATGTGTATGAAAACTCCATTGTCTATTAAATAAAAAAAGGCCAGCTAAGGGAGACAAAACTCACAGGGTAATTCAAGTTTACTTCCCTTGGAAAATCTCCCTCCCATTATCTTTTATGGTTCTTGGCTCTTCCTACTTAGAAGAGACGGTTTCATTCATACTCCGTATACGTTCCACTTTGACAAGGTAAAAAAACGCAAGCGGTTTTCGTTATTGCATTTTGGTCAAGTCCATGGGGCCCCTGTCTCCTTTGGAGAAGAACTCTTTCTTTTTAAAACACTTCTGTGCACAAACTCCGTAGCACTAACGAGAACCATGATCAGATGGAAGAGACGATGGGTATGGGAATAACCTATGAGAATAATGCCTGACTGGAAGTGGTCATGAGTTAGGTTGTGTTTACTCTTGTTTTCTAGGTTGCGTTTACTCCTGCTTTCTATGTTGTTTCTGGCCTCATTTTCCACTAGTGACTTTTTTTTTTTTTTTTGCTTTTTCTTCTTGGAGTCTTAGGAGAAAAATGTCCAAATCTTTGATACATCTGGAACAGTGGTTCTTACACTTCGTTTTAACCATGGGCCCTTTTTCTGGCCCTAGAGCAGCTGCGGACTCCGTTTTCGGCCTTAGAACAGCTGTTGATCCCTTTTCATGCCTGAGAACACCTGTGGACTCCTTTTCATGCCTGAGAATGGTTGTGAATTTCTTCCATGTCTGAGAACGGCTACAGGCCCTTTCTGAGCCTGAAAACAGCCGTGAACGCCACTTCTGGGCTGAGAACAGCTGTGGACCCCCTTCTCGGCCTGAGAACAGCCGTGGACCGCCTTCCCGCAATGAGGACAGCTCTGAAACCCTCAGCCAGTCATTTGCATGTCCCTTGCTGAACTTTTCCCTAAAAACTCTCCTGTAGGCCTCTCGGTTGTACGTAAGATGCCCTGCTGTTGATACATCCATTCGCAGATCACCAACGATATCTTGCAGCCATCTTTGCCTTAGTCTTCCTCTCTTTCTTTTTCATATTACGTACCCTTTCAAGACTGTCTTCTCTAAATTCTCATGATGTTTAATATGTCCAAAATAATTACGTTTTTTTCTGTTTAATCTTCCTTACTAGCCAACATTCTTCAATATTAAGTTCTTGTACTATGGATATGGGCGTATGAGTGGCGAAGTGGTTAGTGCACTGGTCTCTCATGGCGAAGGTCGGGGGTTCGAATCCGGCCGGAAGCGCCACAGTCACACAGCTGTAGAAATAGGTATCCGACTTCTTCTGGAGTTGGGGAAGGCAAGGCGGCCAGGCATGATACTGACCATATTACCCCCTAGTGTGCCTCTAGGTCAAGGAAAATATGGGCACTAACACCATATCCCTATGTGCCTCTAAGGCATGAGAGGATTACCTTTACCTTTTTTTTTTTACTATGGATATATTTTTTTTTGTGCCCGTGATATCTGAAGGTCTCTTCTGTAGCATTTACATTCAAAAGACATTTATGTGTTTCTCAGCTGGTTTGTTAAGTGTCCAAGTCTCGCAGGCATATGTTGCGATGGGAAAGATGCATGCCCTTAAAAATCTAATTTTTGTAGTTCTGTCTCACCAAGAACAAAACAATATACGGAACCCGTGTGATGCTAGTACAGTTTTCTTAACTGAGCAAATCCGTTTGTTGGTCTCCTAAAATTCTCCATGGACTCCAGATTAAGAACAACTGATCTAACCCCATCTCGACCAATGAGGTACATAGTTTTTTTTTTCTTCTCTATTGTTCCATGAGAAACTCCTTCTCGTGGCGTATAATATTAGAACAAAATGTATACTTATAGAACAAAATATGCTTGCATAGGTCTGCGTACACTTGAATATTCTTTAGCCTCGTTTCTTCTAACTTTGGGATGGCTGCTGCTTTGTGCGGGAAGATGTGACAGTCTACAGTGATCATTGAGGTTTCTGATGCTTGAGTCTAGAACTCTGCTCCCCCCACCCCCAACCCCCTCCCCCACTAAAAAACATTCAGTCTAATTCTAGCATTTCTTTCGCTAATGCTCGTAGGGTGCACCACAAAAAAAAAATTGTTCAATCTAATCCTTGCATTACTTTTACTAAATCTTGAAGAATGGACCCTTCCCCCCACCCCCAAAAAAAAAAAGTTCTAACATTACTTTTTGCTAATCTCGTAGAATGCACACACACACACACACATACACAATTAACAACAACAACACTCGTTCAAGCTAAGCCTAACACTACTTTTGTTAATTCTCGCAGAATGCAAGGCCTCGTGATTATCTTAGAGTTGTGGATGATTTCCTGAGATAAGTGGGTCTGGAAAACTGTAGTTTATTTTCTTTTCTCAGTTTTCTAACAAGTGAAACAAAATTGAATCGATAAGAGAAGATCAATTATTTAACAGATCAAATGCAAAAAAGAAAGTTCTCCTTAAAATTTTTTAAACGATAAAATTAACATTTAGAATCCAATTTATTCATAACTTCACTGAAAATTATCGTTAACTCTTTCTCTTCTAAACTGACTGATGTGCGAACCTGAAGAAAGATAAATTAAAACATATGAAATGTCAATTAAGGTGGAGGAAATTGTTTTGTAACTTTTGTAGCAAGGACTAAAATCTGCTATTCAGAAGCGTCAAGATAACAGAAATCAAATCAAAATATAAATGTAGGATTTTAATAGCAGAACTGGCCTGTTTAAGACACATATTTGACACACTCACTCACACACACAGAAGATAGATAGATAGATAGATAGATAGATAGATAGATAGATAGATAGATAGATAGATAGATAGATAGATAGATAGATAGATAGATAGATAGATAGATAGATAGATAGATAGATAGATAGATAGATAGATAGATAGATAGATACAGAGAACTTTATTTTCAGCGGATACAGAATTGACCACGGATACCCGTCCAACATATTACATTCCATCATTCAACTTCCACTGTCACAAACATTCAGTAAGAGATAGAGAGAGAAAAGATACATAGAATGAAATATATTGTGACCGAAGATGAATACAAGGAAAGTAGAAGAAAAAAAATATGGGAAATAATCTACCAGATTCCTGTAGCTTAGTTTTAATGGATCGAGACAGAATGTCATATATATAAATATATATGAGACTCGATACCAAAGCATAAAAAAATATAAACCTGAGGAAATACAGAAAATGAATTGGGGGAAAACACAGGGAAAAACGAAACAAAGCTATGAGATATTTACGAAATGGGAGCCCCGAGATAAGAATCTTGAGAAGAAAACGGAAGAAGGTAGAAGCAGGGACGTCAGCTGTTCAAACAAGACGGAGATGCAATCGGAAGCGCTCCCAATAAATTCCATATTATATCATCCGAGTGTTATTTAATCTCAGATCTGTAATCCAGATTTAGGTAAATGCTCCTTTCCTCCCTCCCCCCCCCCCCCACCCCTCTCTCTCACACACACATCCGTCCGCTCTGTTCAAGTTAGAAAGAAAGGCCACATAAGCATTCCAGTCTGCAGTGATCGATCGCCGCGATCGAGTCCGTTTACAGAAATCGCCACTGTTTAAACTCAACGCTTTTGCTCGGGTCGGTCTCATCAACCACGATAATTGATTTGCTTAAAATGAATTTCTCAAATCGCCTCTGAAGGCCTGTCAGTGTTTAAGATCATCTTATGTCCGACATGAGATGACGCCGGGCCTAATCGTGGCTGTCGGGTAATAGCTTGGGAATTATCTTCCTCCAGGGGCGGAGACCTCACCGCCTGCTGGCTTCTTCTTCTTCTTCTTCTTCTTCTTCTTCTTCTCTTGGTGTGGTGGTACCAGAAAAAAAAAATCCCCACTGCTGGGACTTAAACCCGGTACCACCGGATTAGAAGACCGAGCGCCTAATCGCTCAGCCAGCCGGGCCCTAAAACAGAGCAAACTCTCTGGGCCCGGGAGGAAAGCAACGCCTGGACACACCCCACCCCCTTCTTCTTCTTCTTCTTCTTCTTCTTTTTCATTGCTACTAACACAAGTGTAATGTTGAGCTACTTTCTTCATGTTGGATATGGAATGTATTACGATGGGGTGCCTGAAGATGATTTTAAAAAAACCGGGTTTTTACCACACCCTATAATCGTTTAGACAACCCTAATACAATAGTCGTTCTGAAGGAGTGCATCAGCCCGCTGTTAGCAGCACCAAGATATGGTAGTAAAGAATGCTGCTCAAGTTCGCTTCCTCCAAACTTGGTCAAATACTAAGAAAATGAGCCAATGGAATCACAGCGAGCTTCAGGCAAACTTTATAGTAAGTTCCATCAGGTCATAGGACACATACAAGCTTACCTAGTTCGACAGGCTGTTGTGATACAGCCTGTTCCCGAGATGTGCATCCAAAACTGATTTACAGTCGTGAACAATTACCTGTCTTGGTAACTGGAGTCAAGGACGTTACCCCCTTCATGTTCCCTTTACGATCATCCACTGCTCCTTTCACGTTCCCTTTCGATCATCCACTGCTCCTTTCACGTTCCCTTTCGATCATCCACTGCTCCTTTCACGTTCCTTTTCGATCTTCCACTGCTACTTTCACCTCCCCTTCTCACAATCCATTTATCTTTTCATAACTCTTCATATCATACTCTATTTCCTTCATGTGCCATTTCCATCATTCTCCTCCCATTTCACGTGGATACCGCTGCAGTCTTCATGTATCTTACCAGGATACGTCCCTTGTTTCACATCCCTTCCCATCACTCTATTCCCTTTAATATGCCCTTTCCATCATCCTCTGCAATCGTCAGGTAACCCTTCCCATCATCCCCTGCTCCACGCCCCTGATCAGAATCTGACAAGAGCCGAACAGGAAGCGGTGCTGGAGAACAATACTAATCATCACATTACGCTCGTATAAATAATTTATCGACGAATCCTGACAAAATTCGAAAGATCTCCCGCAGCGGCCTCGTGCGATGTGCATTTCGCGCTGTTTGTATCTAATAATCGCCGGATAGCCCTCAAAAGCAGCTCGAGTGGCGGCCGGGCTGGACAAGTTCTCACGGCGCTAGTCCCCGGGAGCTGCTGGATCTTTTCACTTTGTCTGCCTCCGCCTGCGGAGAGCGGATGTCATTATTGTTAAAAGCAAAACATTAATTTAAGATGAGAGTAAACGAAATGTATATCAGTGGAACACAAGAAGGCCAAGGGAAAGATCTAAAATACGGGACCTGTACTTCTTTGGACTTTTTTTTTTGGTTGTTTTTTTTTTTTTTGGTTTTTGTTTTACATTATGTCGTCTCAGGAGAAATAAGTTATTTTAAATATAGGAAAGAAAGAGGAAAAATAATTTGTAAGTCATAGCAACGATGAACGTTTTCATACACTGAAAACAGATAACTCATACACGGAAAACAGATAACTCATACACTGAAATCAAACAACTCATACACGGAAATCAAACAACTCATACACTGAAATCAAACAACTCATACACTGAAGACAAACAACTCATACACTGAAGACAAACAACTCATACACTGAAGACAAACAACTCATACACTGAAGACAAACAACTCATACACTGAAGACAAACAACTCATACACTGAAGACAAACAACTCATACACTGAAAACAGATAACTCATACACTGAAGACAAACAACTCATACACTGAAGACAAACAACTCATACACTGAAGACAAACAACTCATACACTGAAAACAGATAATTCATACACTGAAAATAGATAACCCATACACTGAAGACAAACAACTCATACACTGAAGACAAACAACTCATACACTGAAGACAAACAACTCATACACTGAAGACAAACAACTCATACACTGAAAACAGATAACTCATACACTGAAAACAAACAATTCATACACTGAAATCAAACAACTCATACACTGAAGACAAACAACTCATACACTGAAGACAAACAACTCATACACTGAAGACAAACAACTCATACACTGAAAATAGATAACCCATACACTGAAGACAAACAACTCATACACTGAAGACAAACAACTCATACACTGAAGACAAACAACTCATACACCGAAGACAAACAACTCATACACTGAAAATAAATAAATCATACAATGAAAACAAATAAACACTTAAAACAAACAACTCATCCACTAAAACAAATAACTGCCATATCCAGAATATGATAGCAATAAACATGCATATTAAGAAATAACATAGTAGACTAACATAGATGCCTATTAGAAATGTAACTAGTATTCGACTAGTATTCTATGAAACATATGAAAGAATGTCTTTAATCACACTGGAAAGATGTGGGGAATAGTCAAACTTTGGACCTTAAGCTCATTTGCTTTCTTTAATATCTAATTTTAAAACTTTTCTAAGTTTTTTTTTCCACACATTAATGAACAATTAAACACCGACTGCTGTTTATTTGGAATTTTATATAAGTATTAATATTATTTCGAAGGTTTTCAGTGCAAAGTGATCTGTGGAGAACATACCCCCAGCAGCTTTAGGGTACAAACAGGAGTGAAACAGGGATGTGTACTATCACCAACATTATTTATATTGGCAGTAGACTGGTTAATGAAGGAGGCAATATCAGATAAACGCAGAAGATTACAATGGACCTTTGACACAGTGCTGGAGGACCTTGACTTTGCAGACGACATTTGTCTGCTATCAAGCAGCCACAAAGATATGAAAGATAAAATAAACAAGCTAACTCAGAATGCAAACAACATAGGACTAAAGATCAACGTATGAAAGACAAAGTTAATAAAGCAAAATGTGAACAACAGAAATGTACTCAGAGTAGATAGCAAGTTATTGGAGGAGGTCAATGAATTTGTATACCTTGGCAGTAGAGTAGCAGAAAATGGAGACAGCACAGAGGACATCAACAGCAGACTTACTAGAGGAAACCAGGCTTTTGCAGTGCTGCAGACTATATGGAAATCTAAAGAACTAAGCATAAATACGAAAATCAGGATATTTAAGAGTAATGTTCTAAGTGTACTACTCTATGGAAGCGAATGCTGGAAAACCACCAAAACAATAGAAAACAAGTTGAATTCTTTCCGGACTAAACGTTTACGAAGAATTAGAAAAATATTTTGGCCAAGCAACATAAGAAGTACCATCTTGTTGGCAGAAATGCAGATGAAGTCACTGACAGCAATTACTGAGGAAAGACGCTGGCGATGGTTGGGACATGTGCTCCGAGTGACTGACAACTCACTAACAAAAATAGCACTAAGATGGACACCACAGGGAAACAGAAGTAAGGGTAGACCAAAAGAGACATGGAGAAGAACAACGCTACTGACAGAATATTAAAAACTGCTACAATAGACTCTCCCATTGCTATTGGTAGATAGTGGATAAATGCAGCTTATGGTTCCTTGAGAGTTACTGTTAAAAATAGGCTTACTACTATACCCCATACTATACCATACCAAAAACATTCTACTGACTTGATATTATTATTGAAATTCAATAAATAAAAGCAAATTAAGAAAAATAAAGACAAGTTTAACTTAATGTAGCACAGTTTGATTTAAAAAAACAGCTTTGTGAAAGCAGTGTGCAGTTTTAGTTAAATGGCAGTCAATAAACTTTTCAATTTAATGAACTTCACAAACGTATTTGTTTTTTTTAACTTCAAATAACTTGGAAAACAAACAACAAAAACAAAAACAAAACGTGCACACACATAAACAGTGTAAACAACTTGTTGTCAGTGGCCGGGACATTAGGCTGTGAACACTATTTAGTATATAAATTATTGTAAAGATATGTTCCAGTTAGTTCGGGATATGTCTCGGTGGGCAAGCCATCGTGTGGTTAAATAGACGTGGTTGGTTTTTTGACAATGAAGTATATACAGTGTTATTAGGCTCTGGATTGATTATGTTGCAAGTATATGTGATATGTGGTTCTTGGTTATTGGCCTATCGAGCACCCCGGACTTAATTAGGTTGATTGTGTATGAGTTTGGTTAGTAGGGATGATTTTGTAAAGATGATGGTGCATGAGCTGGGTACACCCATAGGTATGTATGGCAAGATAAATTGTAGCATCATTTGGGATTGTGTTAATATATAATGTTAAAAAGAATGCAACAAATACGGTTTTGCGATTTCAACTGAAGTTTGCTGATCAGACAAGGGCAAATTGCCTGAAACGTTGACTTGGACATCAGCTTCACGTGCTGACCTGAACTGTACTCAGCAGATGATTCATGAGCACAGAAAAGCGACACTAATCAAAACAGCATTTTTGCCAATAACTCAGGACAGGTTCACGAGAATCCTGTGGATCTTAATGAACACAAAACTCACTGACCATGTTATTGAATGCCTATAAAAGATTGACGCTCCTCGAATCAGTTCATTTGG
Source organism: Achatina immaculata (assembly GCA_009760885.1). Classification (NCBI taxonomy): domain Eukaryota; kingdom Metazoa; phylum Mollusca; class Gastropoda; order Stylommatophora; family Achatinidae; genus Lissachatina; species Lissachatina immaculata. Next base: position 962,655 of record CM019700.1, read on the forward strand.
AAATCCAATGCGCAATTATGGCTCATCTCACTACAGAACAATGACTAATCATCATTGGATGTTTACAGACTGGACAGTCACAAAGTGTAGACAATTTAATATGGTTAGAAGCACCATTAGTCGCCTTTGGATACGATTTCTAGAAACTGAGTCAGGCCGTGCAGTGGAAGATCCATAGTGACAACTCCTGCCGAAGACCGCTTCATACGGCTGCGTCATCTCAGGAATCGATGTGCATCTGCATCCTCAACAGTCCAGTCAGTGACAGCAGCTCGTCGAATTTCAGATCAAACAGTCACGAACCGGCGGCACAATGCTGGTCTTTGCGCTAGATGACCCTACAGAGGTCCTTTTCTTACGGACCGCCTTCACCATAACCGACTGCAGTGGGCCAACCAGCATAGTCAATGAACCATTACGAATGATTGGAGAAGGGTTTGGTTTAGTGATGAATCATTCTTTCTGCTCCAGCGACACGATAGATGGAGAAGAGTTTACCGCAGAGTCCATGAGCGCTACGCCCAGAACTGAGTAGATGAGGCTCCTCCACACGATGGTTGAGGTGTACTGGTGTGGGGGATGATCAACTTCATGGGAAGAAGTGACCTGGTGCAAATTGAAGGACACCTGAATACCCAACGAAAAGTCGCTGAAATTCTTCATCCTCGCGTCCTTCCACTTCTGGCTGCACCAGGGTCGATTTTTCAGCAGGATAATGCTCGACCTCATGTGGCACAACTCACCACCCAGTTCATCGCTGACAACAACGTCCAGACCATTCCGGGGCCATCAGTAGAACACTTATGGGATGAACTCAACAGATTTTCGAGACGTGGCGCCAACCAATGTCCGACAGTTGTCTCTTGCAATGAGGGTAGAGTGGGCAGCCATCCCACAACAACAGATCCAACGGCTAATGGGATCCATGTCAAGAAGATGTCGTTCTCTGATACAGGCCAGAGGAGGCCATACACCTTACTGAAACTGATGCCTCAGTCGCAAAGAATAATAAGTCCAGACCATATTTAATGAACATCATTTCATTGTTAAAGTCTTAAAGTTTCTTCATGCCAAGATTTAAACATTTATTCCGTAAAATAAAATTTTGATACAGTTTGAAATTTGATGTCCATTACGACTACAGTAGTGTTGAATTTCTTTTTTTGAGCAGCATGTATTATATACAGCTTATATGGGATGTCATACAATAATGCTTTTGGTCTATGCTGACAAGATGGTATGATTTATTCATGTAAGAGACCTATAACGATAGTTCCGTTATGCATATTTCTTGCCATGAGTTTGGATGTCGTTGTCAAGTATTATTCCTTCGATTATTTTTTGCCAGTTGCATGATTTTGCTGGTTGCTTGATTTCCCGTTACCGGAGAGTCTGTTGTGTGTATTGTGTCTGATTGTGATGTCTCACTGGATTTCAATGACACTTTGTCAGATTCTTTATTCGCTATGACCTTAGAATGGAGTAGTCCCCATTTTACTGCAACATATTGCAGAAGTGAAACAATCGTTAAAATCTTGATCATAAACCTTACAGCTCCTTGCCCTTGTCATGTAAATCGTAGGACATTTGACTAGCTGTACGTTTGTCCATTCATGTGACATGTCCTTTCCAGGACTTTGTCCCTCTCACAGCCTCCCAGAATGCAAAACAGTCTTGCGCAAGTTGACCAGCCTCTCGCAATAGCACATTCAGACCTTTCGTGATGTAGTCCACCTGTAGACAGCCTGCAATCAGCGGCCGGGACATTAGGCTGCCAACACTTTTTAGTATAAAAGTTGCTATAAATATATTTTCCAGTTAGTTCGGGATATGTCTCGGTGGGCGAGCCATCGTGTGGTTATGTGGATGTGGTTGGGTTTTTTTTTATATTGAAGTATATACAGTGTTACTGTGCTCTGCGTTAATTATGTTGTAAGTATATGTGATATGTGGTTCTTGGCTATGACCCCCCATAGAGCACCTCAGATTCAGTTAGGTTGGTTGTGTATGAGTTTGGTTAGTGGAGATGATTTTGTAAGGATGATAGTACATGTGCTGGGTGCCCCCAATGGTATGTATGGCAAGGTTGTAATATGAGTTGGGATAGTGTTAATATATATTATATACAGCTGATGTTGACTGTCATACATCCCAGGTAATTCTCTTGTGATTTTTATTTCTCTCACGTCTCACTAGAGTACTTTGTCTACGATTTTTTCGAGGTCTAATCCTACAAAACTGTGTTCTCTGACTTTGTCATACAATAATGCCTTTGGTCTATGCTGACAACAAGATATGATTTATTTATGTAAGAGAAACGATGGTTCAGTTATGCATATTTCTTGCCATGGGTTTTGATGTCGACACCTAATCCCATTAGTATCTCTTTATTTGATTTTCCTTCTATCCATTATATTCTAAGTGTCCTTCTGTAACATTTCATTTCAAATGCTGTTATTCTCTTTTCTAGTGATTTGTTGTGTCTATTTTAAACGACGATTAATTAATGTAGTTATTGATCAGTTAATTCGAATCACTAGCGTTCTGAAGGGAGAACTTAACATTTCTCATTACTGAAAAGAAAGAACAATTTAAACGTGAAAAGAAAATATCAGTGAAACAATTTTTAAAAAGTCAAACAAACTCATCTTGTTCAGCTTCTTCTATATGTAAATCAAGAAAACACTTCACACGAAAGCAAGGTTCAAACAGTAATTTTTCTTATTTTTAATTTTGTCATTTCAGATTTATTTTTAAAATTTTTTAAAAGACATTTTGAAATGGAACACATCTATGGTGACGGTGTTTGAGGACAGTACATTCGACGACGGCTGACACATCGTAAAATATAACTCCATTCTACAGATGACATCAACTTCCTTTCAGAAATATCGTGGTGGCTCACAAAGGGTTAAATATGTTACGCTAAATTCATTTGTTATAGCACAATGGTATGAATATGTATTCAGAATCAAACTAAGATAGAAAGAGAGCGGAAAGAATTTGGTAGACTAGGAAGAATTTCGATTAAAAAAGTGAAGAAAAATATTTCAGTGAGTTCGACATGGTCTGAAGGTCTTTGTGTATGATAAAAGCTGCGAGACGGCAGCGAAAACTTGGACAGAACTGTTCAATCTACCATCTTGACAATGCTTCAGATCGATCACGATCGAGCACTTGAAAGAAGAAGCAGAATGGATGTCAGAGATAGAGCGCAAAGAAGATGTGTGTGTGTGTGTGTGATATAAAGAGACTTGCTAACAGCTGAAAGCGAGCAAAACAGCAAAGAAATATTGAGAATAGTGCATCACAGATACGAGCGCTGGTTGCTTTGTCAGGAAAGAATTATGGCCATTTTTTTCTTTATTCCAATGACTATCCAGCATTTGATCACTTTAATGTGTATTTATTATAACCCTGCAGGAAGATCTTGATTTTGTTGATGACATAACTCTTATCAGTAACAATGTGAATTCCATGCAAGAAAAAACAACAAAAACAAAACAGATATCCTGTCTTTACTGGCTAGCAAAATAGGACTTGAAATTAACAAGGATAAAACATAAATAATGAAAGTTCTCATTAACCACGAAGGACAAATATACGTAGTTTTTGAAGAAATAGACCATTTTGCCTATCTCGACAGCTATATAGACCAGGATGGTGACACCAGAAAGGAAATTAGAATTCAAATTGCAAAAGCAGCGTTGACCTTCAAGAATCTTGAGAACATACGGCATTCAAAAGTTATAAGCACAAAAACCAAGTTAAGACTATTCAATTCAAATGTAATATCCACCCTCATGTATGCATGTGAAAGCTGGAAAACAACTAAAGAAGTAGACAAGAAATTAGACTCTTTTGAAAACAAATGCCTAAGGAAAATACTTGACATCAAGTGGAAAGAATTCAAGAACAATGCAGAGATAAGACAGATGACTGAACAACAACCAGTCTCATGTGTGATCAGGGAAAGGAGATGGACATATGTTGGTCACGTGATGAGAAGAAATGATCAAAGAATCCCCAAACAAGCTATCAAGTGAAACACAGCAGGGCGAAGAAAAAGAGACAGACCGCGTGAAACTCTAAAGAGGACATTGTTAAGAGAGGCCAAATTAATAGGCATAAAATCCCTTGATGCAGTTGAAAAGCTTGCCTAAAACAGGAAAAAATGACGAACTACCTTGCGAGCCCTATGTGAAGTTTAACGGCACAGGAAGGATATAAGATAGAGAATTTGTAACAGCTTATTAAGCTTAAGTTAAATATTTATATGAATAATAATTTGTTAAATGCGTGCAAGTAATAGATTATTATGTGTACAAGGCATGTATATATGAAATACAGAAGTCTCCTTTGCTATGTGTATTTAATGTTGAACGTTTTGCTTATAAAGTCTTTCCTGCAGTTAGAATGTGTACTCATATAAGTTTAGTTTATTAAAATAGATACGTATTTGTTTCCACTTTTACGTCTTATCAGTAAAATTATCTTTAAACATTAAGTTAATGCTGTTTTGTACATGAGAGCAATCCGTTGTTTCCTGCAGTGTAAGCACCCCGGATACAGCATTAATCTGTGAAGAAATCATCCAGGGATTCCAACAATTCATCCCTGTTCAGGCGGTCACTGTGCCCTAATATGGCTAATAACTGGAACGTCATTTTATTATTCTTTTGCCGGATAATGGTAAAGACTTCCTGGTGGCTCAAATTGTCCAGGGTGACCGATAATGGTTATTAATTGCTGGTAGGTCATACCCGTAGGTTGCCCCAAGCTGGCTATTGATAATGGTTATTAATTGCTGGTAGGTAGGTCATACCCACGGGTTGCCTCAAGCTGGCTATTGATAATGGTTATTAATTGCTGGTAGGTAGGTCATACCCGCGGGTTGCCCCAAGCTGGCCATTGATATGTCTTCGCTCACATCTTCTTGGTGCCCGAGGGCGGCAAGTAAGATCTCACGTTTTCCGACAGAGTCGAAGAACTCGATGTGTCACGAGGCTAAGACAAGTCTCTGTGTTGCAGCTGTTTCCCATCTGTGGACGGAGGTATATTTTATACAGATTTATGTAGGCGTTATATATGCATTATGTTAGTCCTCTAAATTCATAAATATTGTCTACGCTTGTGTGGCAACTGTAATTTTCATTTTCCGTTCGTATAATTTTTTTTTCTCTAAAAAAATTATTTGTCACGTTTACATCTAACCATGTCCTTGGTCGGCAATTGGCTAAGCAATCATGGTCCAATACGCCCTGTGGCGTCTTGCAGGGCAGTAACACACTCTGCCCCACCCCCTCCCCTTTTCTCACGGTCTGTTGCCAGCCTTTGTATTGTGCCCCAGCTGTGTTGCATGCTGTTCATTTCCGCTTCTATAGTTCTCCACCAGGGAACCTTTGGTCGCCCTCTCATTCTTCTTCCCTCGGGTGTCCATTTCATGGCTGTTTTAGCGATATTGCTGGGGTCTCTTTGGAGTCTATGATCTATCTATTTCCACCGTTTTTGTGTTTTCTTTTTTTTTTTTTGGGGGGGGGGGGTTGCTGCTTTTATGACATGCATATCTTTTAGTTCACATTAGGCAAGTAGGTCTCTGTTATTTATGATCTATGGCCAATGAGTATTTATAATCTTTCTGTGGCAGGTTGTTTCACGTTTACAAGGAAACGAATCAAAGTACCCAGACAAGAAATCTGTCAGTATCAGCGATAACGGGTTAACCACTATCCGGATCTCTAGACCCCTAGACCCCCTACGATAAACTCAGTTAAGAACTCACGACTCCTCCGACTTACACCGTCTACCTCATATTATATGGCTTTATACCTCTCTATGATCTCTACTGTTACTATATGACTTTTGATTCCAATGATCAAACACAACTGACAAACCACTACCTTTTGGATAATGTATAGTGCGTGTGTATCAATAATAGTTTAAAGGGATGGCGACTGCAGCAAAACTGGTTCAAATAATAAAAGTAAACACAGGTGTATTTACACCTGCGCTACTGGCATCTATTGTCCTTCCGTCTCCCCTTTTCCTCGCTTCCTATTTCCTATTAGCTTCTTCTGGTTTTCTTTGTGGCCCCTTGTGGTCTCTATGCCTAGTCAAAGGGACATGCATTCTTGTGTTGTTTCCTATTCAGGAGGACACCACTAAGATAAGTTATATGTCGTTTTGTTTGTGTATGTAATCCTCGAAAAAGGCTCGGGCAGAAATATCAGATGTTGTATGTTTTTCATTTATGCATTCTCATCTTACTCTCATACTTTCTATTCGTTTTTCCCACTTATTCCCTCCCTCTGCCGCTTTGTAAAACTGCACCGTACACCTCTATTTACCTCAGTAATAGTTAGAAATGATTGTCACATGAAAAGACGATGTGCATTTGTCGAGATTTCTTTCCTTGACTTTGGACCCCTATCATTCATGGCGGCTAGGCTTAAGCCTGTTTAGCCTAATGTCTAATCTGTCACTGTCAGATGGTACCAAGGATGACAATGCCTGGGGCACATTTAAAAAATTACGCTATTTTAGCTTGGTTTAAAGCAATATAAATATCTGTTACCAGGAGCACCGTGAAGAGACGGGATAGAGCTGTGGCCAGTTCTGATTTCGCTGGTCCTGAAAAACATGCCGCCATATTAGTACAGCCATCTTGGTTTCTATAGCAGCAGTGTAGCATTTGGTGGAGCAACAGACACCACACCACATCCTCCAGGGATAAAATCAAGCAAACAACTATCTTCTATAAACATTCTCTTACCTGGCGCAGCGGCACAGACAGTGGCAAATAGCAGCAGCCACAATGTAGACATGGTCACAAACTGGAGAAGTTAGAAGCTGAAGAGAGAACCTTGTCCTGAATAGTTTTAGCTTTCTTTCAGCTTTTCGTAGCTTTTGTTTTTTAGTTTGATGTAAAATTTCTCGTTTTACTGACGTCAAAGTTAAATTTTTGAAGAGCATTTATCCTTGAACATCTAAATAGCTTCATTAAATTTTACCTTTGGTATTGATCAGTATTACAAGTTTTGCGTGCTGCTACACGTTTGTCTAATAAATCTTTGACAAAGGATAAAAAAGGTGTTTTTTTCTTATAAGTTTTAAGTTTATATTTGCTGTTGGGTGGTTTAATTAATTGCCTTGTTAGAGAACATTAATTGATTATGTGTCTTGCACGAAGAGCCTGGTGATATTATATATGCATAATCTACCACAGTAAGAGCACAGCAATGCAGTACAAGGTTGTTCCTTTGTTCTACCGTCTTTTGTCTCCTGTTTTAGCCTTCAGTTCCTTCCTATACTTCTTGTACTTTTTAACACTGTGGACGATTCTGTTTTGCTTCCGACGCAAACTTGGTCGTTCGTTGTGGTGAAATAGCATTACAACTATGTTTACTGTGTTAGTATATTTTGTTGTTGTTACTGAATAAAAATTTTGGGGCACCAGTTGAAGCTGTGTTTGCTGAGTGTTTCTGGATTAGTTATTCAATTGTCTCCAGCCATCAGCTTCACTTCCAGGCTCTTTCACACCTAAATTTGGCAAAGACACTGATACAGGAGTCAAGCCAGTCCTGCGTATCACGTTGACGTGTTTTATTGATGAATTAGATGGAAATGAAGATGGTGATGACGATATTCTGACAGCCGACAGGTTACCCTGCCACATGGCAAATCCATTCATATTTCCACAACTCCAGCTGCAGTTATAAGACATCCATTTTCTCGACAGAAACATCATAAAAAGCCATCCTCTCAGGTACATATCCAAACTTAGACTGACCGCCCACTCACAGTCTCTCCCACAATTCTCTGTCACCAGTTTCTCAGCAAACGCGATGTTCTAGAAGGATCTCAGCCGACTCTGGAAAAGTTCAAAAAGAGAATCATAACAATTGCTCTTTCTGTAAAAACAACAGTTATCTCCCGTATTCTGCTATAGCGGCAGGTTATGCCAGCTAAATATTTGTTGAACAGTCATAAGATATGTTATTCAAGAGGCTCATGAATGGTTCATTCATTCATTCATTTGCATGTCCCTTGCGGAACTTTGCCTCCCAAACAGCACTCCTGTAGGCCTCTCGGTTGTGAGCAAGATGGCCTGCTGCTGTTGCATCCATTTCCAGATCGTCAACGATTTCTTGCAGCCATCTTCGTCTTGGTCTTCCTCTTTTTCTTTTTCCCATTATGTATCCTTCCAATACGGTCTTCTCTAAATTATCATGACGTTTAATGTGTCCAAAATATTTCAGTTTTCTCTCTTTAATCCTCTTCACTAGCCAGCCTTCTTCAATATTAAGCTCTTGTAGTATAGATATATTTGTTCTTTTTTGTGTCCACGATATTTGGAGAACTCTTCTGTAGAATTTACATTCAAAGGCATTTATGTGTTTCTCAGCTGTTTTGTTAAGTGTCCAGGTCTCACAGGCATATGTTGCTATGGGAAAGATGCATGCCCTTAAAAGTCTTATTTTTGTGGTTCTGTCTGCTCCTCTCCACAGATTCTTTATTTGTTTTACTTTCTGAAGAGCGATAGATGTCCTCCTTTTAATTTCCCTCATTGTATCTCCATTATTAGTTAGTAGTGATCCAAGATATTCAAAACTCTCCACTTCTTCCAGTTTTTCCTCATTGATACATATTTCAGTTGCCTTGTTTGTTTTGTCAGTTGTCATCAATTTAGTTTTCTTTGCATTAAGATAGAGGTTCTGCTCTTCGCTGTTCTTGCGGACTGACATAATTAGTTTTTCCATTCCTTCTTGTGTTGTGGACAGCAATACTGTGTCATCAGCATATCTAATCTCTGGTATTTCATAACCTCCAACTGTTACGGCATCGTAATATTCTTTGTCTACATCTTCTCTAACATTCCTCATTATATTTTCAGTATACAAGTTAAATAAGTAGGGTGACAATATGCACCCCTGACGGACCCCTTGTTTTATGTCAAACCAACTTGTTGTTTCACCATTTATTCTTACTGCTGCTTGTTGGTCTAGATACAGGAGTGATGTTAATTGTATCAAATGTGTTGGAAATCCCATTTTTTCCATTATTTCCCAAAGTTTCTGGTGTTGTACACAATCATGAATGGTAACTTCTTTTAAATGACTGACTTCCACCTGCTTCAGTTAATGTCTCTTAAGACGACACTTCACGCTTACCTTCAAGAAAAGCCTCAAGGGAAAAAAGGCAGTAGCTGGGCTGGAGGATGCCCTTCAAAGCTGCTGGTTATTGCCAGGGCAACTATCACTGGCAAGCTCACGAAATGCTCCAGTCTTTCAGAAAACATAGTTCGAGACCTACAAAGGTAAACATTGTTTTCGTATGAGTCTATTTACTGCAGAGCCGATCAGCGTCAGAGATAAGATTAGCGTGACAAGAGCCAATGTGACAAAAATCTCTACGCCAGTTTTAATAATACTCTATCTGCAGTCCAAGTTATGACTAATCAATTCAAATGTAATATCCACCCTCATTTATGCATGCGAAAGCTGGAAACGACTAAAGAAATAAACAAGAAATTAGACTCTTTTGAAAACAAATGCCTAAGGAAAATACTTGACATCAAGTGGAACGAATTCAAGAACAATGCAGAGGTAAGACAGATGACTGAACAACAACCAGTCTCATGTGTGATCAGGAAAAGGAGATGGACATATGTTGGTCACATGATGAAAAGAAACAGTCAGAGAATCCCAAAACAACCTATCAAGTGGAACACAACAGAGTAACGAAAAAGAAGCAGACCATGTGAAACTCTAAGGAGAAAGTTGTTAAGAGAGGCCAAATTATTAGTCATAAAATCTCATGATGAGGTTGAAAAGCTCGTAGAAAAAACTTGGCGAACTACCTTGCGAGCCCTATGTGACGTTTAGCGGCACGGGAAGAATATAAGATATAATAAGATCTTCAGTTCACGAAGTTCGCCTACACGCTTTGTGACTTGTCAGCCACGATGTTTATAAAGTTGGCATGCATCATAGGAGGTATCTGTTGTTTGATGTACGAGACTGGTTTGTAAAATATTGATAAACCTGGGGGTTAAAGTTACCTGTTATCAATTAATATTGTACTTTACAGTGAAAAACCAAAATATTGCCCTGATACAAGGAACTAAAGTAGTTCTGATTGTAGAACAACTTATTAGCACCTATACACACATATTGTCGAATTATTATTCGACGCTGTTATAGAACAGATGTTTACCGTAATTGTTCTGAAATCGCTTATCTTTTCTGATGCCATTTGTGTTTCTTTTTTTTTAACCATACTCTAATCATCATCATCATCATCGTCATCGTCGTCGTCGTCGACGTCGTCGTCGTTGTAATTGGATGCTATGCCGATGGGTATTAGTGATCAAACATCTTCATTATGTTGAGGTCTTGTACATCTAATGAAATCCGTCGTGTTCCCCACCCCCTCCTCCCCCTCCTACTGTGCCCAGCCTGAGCGTACATCTTTGTTGTTGTTCTGTCTCCATCTTCTTTTTTTTTATTTTCACGTGTGTTTTAAAGCGCTTGTCAGACTGTCCCGTCTGCGGCCTCTCACGACAAGACCAAAATATTTCATCTACCATTCTCTTGCGGTTTTAGACAACTTTGTGTGCCTGACAGTTTTTCTCAGAACGTCTTTGCCTTTCGCTGTTTAAAACTTACAGGGTTAGTATAAAGTATATCCCTGACGTCCAACATTTACTACACAAAAAACTATGCCAGACGTGTTTTCTTTTAGCAGATTTGATATCAGCTCAAGGAGGATGAGGACTCTGTCCGATTAGGGAACCAGCGACCCATAGCTGATATGCTAGCGTCAGGGTTAGCGAATTATAGCTGACCAAGACCCTATCCTACCTCTCTGTTGGTACCTCCAGTAACAGGCCTAGCCTGGCTAATGGGGCAGGGATCTCCATAATCCTCGTGGTGCTGGACCCTGCTAAAGACCTATTGCTGTTTAGCGGTACTCAAGGACTGAAAGATTAACTGCCATAAGCCACTCTCCCCCGCCCATCCGATGCTGCGCCTCAACACCTTCACAGCATCGGCTGCAAAGAACACCAGCTCTTAATCACAGGGAGATATCACAAGACGATACATATCAACTCAAGAAGATTTGTAAAAATGATTACTTTATTCATGCAGCTCAGCATGTGGTCCGTTTGTTGCCTGAAGAACGTCCAAGCGACATTCGACTTCTTGCCACGTGTTCTTCAACATATCTTTAGTTACCTTCGCGGAAGCATCCGTTATCCTTGCCTTCACAGTTTCTGTACCAGGAACTAGTGAAACTTACACGCTGTCCTTATATAAGAAAGTAAGTAAGGGGTGGGGGTGACTTATGAATGTTAATAATTTTAATTATTTAAATTCTTCCCATTTGCACATATGTAAAACTTGTTTGGTGCAAGTTTATATGTTATAAATCTTACATCTTACATCCTTCCAGTGCCGCTAAACGCCACATAGGGCCCGCATAGTAGTTCGCCAAGATTTCCTGTTCTCGGCGAGTTTTTCAATCTCATCAAGGGATGCTATGCCCACTGAACTGGCCTCTCTTAACAATGTCCTCTTTAGAGTTCCACGTTGTCGACCTCTTTTTCTTCGGCCTGTTGTGTTCCGCTTAATAGCTTATTTGGAGATCCTCTGATTGTTTCTTCTCATCACATGACCGACATATGTCCATTTTCTTTTTTCTGATAACCCATGAGACATGTTGTTTGCTTATCTCTCATGTCTCCGCGTTGTTCTTGAATTCGTTCCACTTTATACCGAGAATTTTCCTTAGGCATTTGTTTTCAAAAGAGTCTAATTTCTTGTCTGTTTCTTTAGTTGCTTTCCAGCTTTCACATTCATACATGAAGATCGATATCACATTTAAATTGAATAATCTTAACTTGGTTTTTGTGTTTATAACTGTTGAATGCCATATGTTCTCAAGATTCTTGAAGGTCGATGCTACTCTTGCAATTCGAATTCTAACTTCCTTTCTGTTGTCACCATCCTGGTCTATGTAGCTGCCGAGATATATGTGGTGTGTAGTTGAGACTGCTCAGTGTCATTTTTTTCGTTGAAGGCAATGGCCGGGTAGCATGTTGTTTTGGGGGAGCCGTTGTAATGGAATAATTGGGCTTGTAGTTGTTGAAGTGTTCTGACATTCTGATGTGGGAAAATTATTGTCCTTTGCAATTATCCCAAAACACCCGAGTCGACATCATCTAGTGTCTTTTATTTGTAAGTTGTTGTAAGTATACATTTGTGTGAGTTGTTGTAAGTATATATATATATATATATATATATATATATATATATATTGTGTGCCTCCCCCACAAGATAGTAAATGTAATCAAAGCCCTATATGAGGGTTTTCAGTGCAAAGTGATCTGTGGAGAACATACCTCCAGCAGCTTTAGGGTACAAACAGGAGTGAAACAGGGATGTGTACTATCACCAACATTATTTATCTTGGCAGTAGACTGGTTAATGAAGGAGGCAACATCAGACAAACGCAGAGGATTACAATGGACCCTTGACACAGTACTGGAGGACCTTGACATTGTGGACGACATTTGTCTATTATCACGCAGTCACAAAGATATGCAAGATAAAATAAACAAGCTAACTCAGAATGCAAACAACATAGGACTAAAGATCAACGTAGGAAAGACAAAGTTAATGAAGCAAAATGTGAACAACAGAAATGTACTCTGAGTAGATAACAAATTAGTGGAGGAGGTCAACGAATTTGTATACCTTGGCAGTAGAGTAGTAGAAAATGGAGACAGCACAGAGGACATCAACAGTAGACTTACTAGAGCAAACCAGGCTTTTGCAGTGCTGCAGACTATATGGAAATTTAAAAAAACTAAGCATAAATATGAAAAATCAGGATATTTAAGAGTAATGTTCTAAGTGTACTACTCTATGGAAGTGAATGCTGGAAAATCACCAAAACCATAGCAAACAAGTTGAATTCTTTCCAGACTAAATGTTTACGAAGAATTAGGAAAATATTCTGGCCAAACACCATAAGAAATAACATCTTATTGGCAGAAATGCAGATGAAGCCACTGACAACGGTTATTGAGGAAAGACGCTGGCGATGGTTGGGACATGTGCTCCGAATGACTGACAACTCACTACCAAAAATAGCACTAAGATGGACACCACAGGGGAACAGAAATAAGTGTAGACCAAAAGAGACATGGAGAAGAATAACAGAAAGGATGTTGAGCAATAGAGGGCTCACCTGGGCAAGAGCAGGAAAAAAGGCGAAGGACAGGCATTTGTGGAAAACCTTTGCGGAAGCCCCATGTGCCCTGGGCACTTAAGGTTAAGATATATATATATATATAATGTGTGAGTTATTGTAGGTTTTTGTTTTGAAGTTTCGTAGAAATGTCTCCTGCTTTTCTTAAGTGGTAAATGTTCGTAATTAAGAATGTTAGTGTGGATATGTAATTAATAAGTCACCGCGCATTTGTGTGTATGTCATTTATATACAGTTAAGTGTATAGTTGTGTTTTAACAAAAATTAATATGAAATAATGTTGTTTTTTTCTGCTTTGTGTCCAGTTTACAAGAAGTGAGTTGTCACAGTGAGATCATAAAATTGTGATGTGTCATTTATGTTTTTGTCGTTTTAACTGTCGTTTGATGGCGCATAGATTCTTTGATGTATGTTAATGACTGTTAAGCATCATAGTAGTCATCCATGGGTATGGGTGATTATGTTTTATAGCTAATTGTTGTGTGATAGGTATTAATGAAGCTATATGAGTGTTCTAGCAGAAGATTTGGATGCTTTCTTCTGTTGTGGTGCATTTTGTCGTGAAAGAGAGTGTTTATCATAGTTAACGACTTGCTCGAGTTATTTGCCCTTTGAGGGCCCTTGAGATGATTTTTTGCTTGGAAAGGCCCATATGAATGTTTCACGAAACACACGAGTAATGATGGCTTTGATCTCATGTTTTAGTTCTTTAATTCTGACTATTTCTTTTGTTCTGTGTGTTCTATGTGTTTTATATGTTTTAATGAGTTTTGCCCGTACACTGGTTTTAGTTATAACCCAGTCATGGTCATGTTATGTGACCGTCTGGTTATCGTTGATAAAGATAACCACTTATTTTTTATGGATCAAGTATCATAGTTTTTGTTGATTTTTTTATCATGATTGTTAGTGATGTCTAATGTTTTACGATCCAGGACAAAAAATAAAATTTAGTTAACCTGGTAGTTTGCTGCAACGTAAATATTTTTTAAAACAACATGAAAAGTTGGACCCGGAGAAAAGATCTGTGGGTGCTGTTTTAGTTTCCATTTGGCACGGTTTGTACATAACAAGTTGAGGGGGGGGGGGAAATAGTTGAAAGTCAACTGAGCAACGTAAAAAACATAAAGATAAACAGTAATAGCATTAATATAAAAATATTTTACAGCACTGCATCCATTAGTGTTGACGTCGGATAGCTTCTCTTTGGAGAAGTGGAAAGCGAAAATTAACAGCCTACTGCTGATACTTCGTGCACACACAAATCTAGCCCACATCTTCCTTTGTGCATGTTAGTAACAGTGGCTAACGGTGGCTTTCACTTGCTCAGGGAGATGGGCATCCCTGGGTTAAATTCTGCCCTCAGATTAGGACTGACCCAGCAAACCGACGGTGGATCTCTTTACCGCTCAAGAAAACACGGAAAGAAAAGACAAAGTAATATAAGGGGAAAGGATCTGTAAATGCTAAACTACAAAGAGACAGAAAAACCATTTTTAAAGTATGTACTATCACCGCACAGCATAATCAAGTGCAGAAACTCAAATACCTTGGAGCAGTGATAACTTCAGACGGGAAATGGAGAACAGAAAAATGAACAGAATACGCCAAGCACATAAGAAAATGAGAAACGCATTATGCAACGCATCTTTATCAATGGGTGTTAGAAAACAGATTCTAAAATCCTATATTGACCCTATCATGTTATTATAGAAGTTAATCATGGACAATAGGCAGGTTTGCATAAAGATCATTGGAAGCAATAGAAATGTGATTATCAGAAGAATGATGTGAATTCCATGGAAACCAAAGATTACTAGAGAAGAAAGTATGAGAAGAGCGGGAGAGGCAAAAAACAAAATCTTGTCAAGGAAATATGAGGGAGAAGTGTACTTTCATAGGACATGCAATGAGATGAAGCGACATTTAAAATATTGTAACAACAGGAAAAATGAAGGGAAGAAGAGCCAAGGGAAGACCGAAAGAAATGATACTTGACAGTCTGATGAGACAGCGTGACAGGACATCACCACCTGAACCGATGGCCTGCATGAAGGATCTGTAAATATAGAGAAACATAATAGCCAACGTCAGTCGGCACGGCACCTCATGGTGATGACTATAAATGTATGCGACATAAATAATAAAAAGGAGGAATTAGTGAAGAGAATGAAAAAAGAGAAACATAAAAATAATGGAACCTGTCGACACCAAAGTCGGAGATAAAGGCTGTAAACAATTACATCAAAATTACTTATTCCTATACTCTGAGGTAAACAATTACATCAAAATTACTTATTCCTATACTCTGGGGTGAGTGAGCAAGAAAAAGAAAATAAGATGTTGGAAGGATCATAGAACCAACCACTGCTGGCAAAATCCTGGAAGAAAAATATATACAGGAGGAATCTTCTTCTTCTTCGTAAGCAAAATTTTCTGGCTTGTCCGGGATTTGAACACGGGACCTCTCGCACACAAAGCGAGAATCATACCCCTAGACCAACGAGCCGATATCAGAAGGAATGATAACTGTCAAAATAATGAAGATGAGGAGACCAATGTCTAGATATGTGCCCCATGCAAAATGCATCAGACATGGAAGAAGAATGTGAAGAGCTTTCTTTGACAACCTCCAAAGCACAGTAAACAACGTAAGTAAAGAGGAAAATATAATTATTGGGGACTTCAATGCAAGAATGAGAGAAAGTAGAACAGAAGTAGCAGACCATATTGGTGCCTTCGTTTACCAACAGTGCTTTCGAAATGGAAATGGTACCAGAGTTTTAGTAGTCTGCAGCCAGCATGGCTTTTATTTATTGATTTTTATCACAAATACATTCGTTAAACACAGAGAGTCCCAAATATATACTTGGTACAAATGGAATGATTCGACTTTTTTTCTTATATCTTATATATCCTTCCCGTGCCGTTAAACGCTACATAGGGCTCGCAAGGTAGTTGGCCAATTTTTCCTGTCTTCTGCGAGTCTTTCAACCTCATCAAGGGATTTTATGCCTATTAATTTGGCCTCTCTTAACAATGTCCTCTTCAGAGTTTCACGCCGTCGGCCTCTTTTTCTTAGGCCTGTTGTGTTCCATTTTATAGCTTGTTTTGGGATTCTCTGACTGTTTATTCTCATCACGTGACCAACACATGTGCATCTCCTTTTCCTGATCACCCATGAAACTGGTTGTTGTTCAGTCATCTGTCTTATCTCTGCATTGTTCTTGAATTCTTTCTACTTGATGCCAAGTATTTTCCTTAGGCATTTGTTTTCAAAAGAGTCTAATTTCTTGTCTATTTATTTAGCTGTTTTCCAGCTTTCACATGCATAAATGAGGGTGGATATTAAATTTGAATTGAATAGTCTTAACTTGGTTTTTGTGCTTATAACTTTTGAATTCCATATGTTCTCATGATTCTTGAATATCGGTGTTGCTTTTGCAATTCTAATTCTAACTTCCTTTCTGGTATCACAATGCTCGTCTATGTACCTGCCAAGGTATGCAAATTGATTGACTTCTTCAATATCTGTCCCTTCTATATGAGTCTTTCCATTTTGATTAATAGGAAGTTTCATTATTTTTGTTTTGTCCTTGTTAATTTCATAGCCCTATTTTGCTAGCCGATTGATTCGACTTGCAGAAGCCAAACTGATTTCATACTAGCAAGCAAGATCAAGAAAAGGGCAGTCATAGATGCAAGATCACTACCCAGCATGAGCTCATCTACTGACTATAAAGCTGTAACAGCGGTTACCAGAACACAAAAGCCATAACAGAGCTCACAAGAAGACGACAAATGAAACATTCAAATTAACAAAGCTCAGAAAAGACAATGTGAACGAAGAATACGAGAAAAAAAAAAAAGAGAATTGTTCATAAATTTAACTCACAGAAACAAAATCAGTGGAATTGGCCTTGTTAAAAAGCAAATGATGTACGAATAGTTTTGTCTTCCTTTCTGTTCACAATTTCTCTGGAGGCTTAGATGGTTTTTTAATTAAATTATTTCAGTAAATTATCAAATTGGAAACGACGAGGCTTACGCATGTGCAGAATTAGCATAAGAGAACGGTAAGCAAAGAACTTTAGACGAGAGAAAACAAGAAAAATAATGGAAAATGAATTCGAGTCACTTTTATTTCTATAGACTGGAATCTTGGCATATAAAATAAATATGAGCAGCCAAAGAATAAAAAAAAAGAAAGTCAAACAAACTCGCCTTGACCTGCTTTTTCTGTATTTAAATAATGGAAACACTTCACGTGAAGCAAAATTCAAACAGCAGTTTTTTTGTTGTTGTTGTTATCTTTAATATTGTCACTTCACATGTTGTTTTTTCTTTCTATATTTCATTTTCTTTAAACACATTTTGAAATGGAACACATCTACGGTAAAATAAAGCATAGTTCTTGACTGTGTTTGAGTAGAGTACATTCGATGACGACTGACACATCATAAAATATGACTCCAATCTTCAGTCGACATCCATTACCTTTCAGAAATATCGTGGTGGCTCTCAAAGGGTTAAATATGTTACGCTAAATTCATTTGCTATAGCAAAATGGTATGAATATATATTAAAAATCAAAGGAAGATAGAAATAAAGCGGAAATAATTTGGTAGACTAGGAAGAATTACGATTAGAAAAGTGAAGAAAAATATTAGTTCGACATGGTCTGAAAGTCTTTGTGTATGATAAAAGCTGCGAGACAGGGGCGAAAACTTGGACAGAACTGTTCAATCTACCATCTTGACAATGCTCCAGATCGATCACGATCGAGCACTTGAAAGAAGATCCAGAATAGATGTCAGAGATAGAGCGCAAAGAAGAAGATGTTTGTGTGATATAAAGAGACTTGCTAACAGCTGAAAGCGAGCAAAACAGCAAAGAAATATTGAGAATAGTGCATCACAGATACCACTGGTTGCTTTGTCAGGAAAGAATTATGGTCCTTTTTTCTTATTATTAATCAGAAAGCGCTAAATTTTGTGTGTACCAGATTATTAAGTGCAGTAATTTGTTAAATATGTGCAAGTAATAGATTATTATGTATAACAGGCACGCACATGTAATACACAAGTCTCCATTGCTGTCTGTATTTAATGGTGGATGCTTTGGTTAAAAGTCTTTTCTTCAAGTAAAATGTAAACTCATATAAGATTAGTTTACTAACAAAAAAAAAGATACGTTTTTGTTTTCATGCGTGCGTCGTATCACCAAAGTTAATTTTTAAAAATTAGATGAACGGTGTTTTGTACATGAGAGCGATTCACCGTGTTTTATGCAGTGGGACCACTCGGGACAAACCTTTAACCTTTCAAATAATCCCCCAGAATAGCTAATAATTCATCGTAGCTCAACTGGTCCAGGTATAGCTGCAGAATAAGAGCATCCGATACTCCATGAAGTGGCGGAGAGCCTCCGTGTTCCAGTTGTCTCCGATCTGTGGAGGGAGATAGATGTTAGGTAGACTTTTGTGTATGTTATAATCCAAGAATAGTCATAAATATTGCCTACGCTTATGTGTCAGATGTAACTGCCATATTCCGTTTTATAATATGCCAAGATGAGTTTTTTTTACACATAAATATAAATCAAAGTTCAAAATTCAGACTCCGGCTTCACTGCATTCGGGACAATGCCATATATGCTCCGCTGCATGCTGCAGCCTCCCTCCAAGATTATGTTTGCTGATAGTTCATGTCAAATGTTGGTTGTTTACGGTTTTCTGCAAAACAGTTCGGATTTCCTGCCAGCGCCTTTAATTTGTCCTAGCCGAAGCAGTCTCCTCACAGCTACATTGTTCGTCCATTCCTGCTCTTCATTTTCCCGCAGTCTACCTAGTACAGTGTGGAGGATACACGCTTGGATCGAAGGATGTACGACCTTGACCGTAGCATCATCGTTCACGTGATTTGGTAGTTGGTCTCGGGGGGGGGGGGCAGGGAGGGATATATATATATTGAAACATTGGCTTGGATTATATTGGACCGAATCTATGGCCGGCGATGTAGTGGCTTCGTTGTGCTTATATTATTGTGCGTGTTTAGTATATTCTACCCGAGCCCACCTCATGTGGTGTAGATTATGTAGTTGTGAATTAATCTGTGATGTAGGGTTCTTGTATTTACTTATCGATATGGAAATTCTGTGCATGATTTCACTGTGGTTTATCGGTATATTAGATGGGCAACATGTATGGTTCGTTTATTATGTTTTTCATGTAGACTGATCGTTTACTGCAGAAGCACAGTTACATGGAGGTGTGTCATGGCAGCGGTAGCTGAGGGGAGATAAGTGCTACTGCACATTATATTCGTAGTGAAGAGTACGTGTAGGGTCTAGAGAGGCCGGGATTTCAGGTCCATTAGGTTTTCAATAATGAGAACAGAAGAAGACAGTATCACAGGAACTATGCTTAATTACCTTGCATTGCATTGACATTGTTCGCCCAAGTGTTTTTCTATCATTGATGATTGCTTGAAGTATTTTACACTGCATTGATCTTGTTCATCCAATTGTTCGTCCATTATGTCTTGATGTCCCGCTGATGTCAGTGTCAGCTGTATGTGCTCTTGTGGTGAATAGTGAGATTTAAAATGATGTGTCTTGTAATTTCAGACTTGGTGATTTGTACTGTATGTCAGTGTATCGCTGTGTTGACTGAATGCTTGAGGATTATGCAAAATTAGTATACAATATACCAAGGAGGGGAGAACCTCGGCTGGCGGTCGAGAAGGGGGAGCTAGATTGGTCTCGAGTACGGTAGTACATTGCCAGGGATTGTTGGTCTTTGACAATCCTGGGAAAATATTCCTACCTTCCACTAGCTTTAACGTAAACTTGCACCAAACTGGTTTTACAACAGATCTAGCGATAGAACATAAATCACATTTATTCAACAATAAATCTTTCACAGTCAGTGGTGACGGGTTAATGATTACTCGAGGACACAATTCAGTCAAGGACTCGCGCCCACTCCGACTTACACCGTGTACCTCCTACTCAGTCAGTCAGTCAGTTCCCTTGCGGAACTTTGTCTCCTTAACAGCACTCCTGTAGGCCTCTCGGTTGTAAGCAAGATGCCCTGCTGCTGATGCATCCATTTGAAGATTATCAACGATGTCCTGTAGTCATCTTTTTCCTTTTGTCTTTCTCTCTTTCTTTTTTCCTTTATGTATCCTTCCAAGACGGTCTTCTCTAAATTATCATGACGTTTAATGTGTCCAAAATATTAAGTTTTCTCTGTTTAATTCTCTTTATTAGCCAGCCTTCTTCAACATTTTGTTCTTTTTTGTGTCCATGATATTTGAAGAACTCTTTTGTAGCATTTACATTCAAAGGCATTTATGTGTTTCTCAGCTGTTTTGTTAAGTGTCCAGGTCTCATATGCATATGTTGTGATGGGAAAGATGTATGCCCTTAAAAATCTTATTTTTGTAGTTCTGTCTGTTCCTTTCCACAGCTTCTTTAGTTTTACATTTTGAAGAATGATAGATGTCCTTTTAATTTCCCTCATTGTATCTCCATTATTAGTTAGTAGTGATCCAAGATATTCAAAACTCTCCACTTCTTCCAATTTTTCCCCACTGGTACATATTTCAGCTGCCTTGTTTGTTTTGTCAGTTTTCATCAATTTAGTTTTCTTTGCATTAAGATAGAGGTTTTGCTCTTCGCTGTTCTTACGGAGTGACATAATTAGTTTTTCCATTCCTTTTTGTGTTGTGGACAGTAATACTGTGTCATCAGTATATCTAATCTCTGGTATTTCATAACCTCCAATTGTTATGGCATCGTAATATTCTTTGTCTATATCTTCTCTAACATTCCTCATTTTATTTTCAGTATACAAGTTAAATAAGCAAGGCAACAATATGCACCCTGGAGGGACTCCTTGTTTTATGTCAAACCAAGTTGTTGTTTCACCATTTATTCTTACCAAGGGTACATAATCTTCTCTAGATTATCATGACGTTTAATGTTTCCACAATATTTAAGTTTTCTTTGCTTAATCCTCTTTAATAGCCAGGCTTTTTCAATACTAAGTTATTGTAATATGGATATATTTGTTATTTTTTGTGTCCATGATATTTGAAGAACTCTTCTGTAGCATTTACATTCAAAGGCATTTATGTGTTTCTCAGCTATTTATTAAATGTCCAGGTCTCACAAGCATATGTTACGATGGGAAAGATGCATGCCCTTAAAAGTCTTATTTTTGTAGTTTTGTTTGTTCCTCTCCACAGATATTTTAGTTGTTTACTTTCTGAAGAGCAATAGATGTCCTCCTTTTAACTTCCCTCATTGTATCTTCATTATTAGTTAGTAGTGATCCAAGATATTCAAAACTCTCCACTTCTTCCAGTTTTTCCTCATTGATACATATTTCAGCTGCCTTGTTTATTCTGTCAGTTGTCATTAACTTAGTTTTCTTCACATTAATAGAGAGGTTTTGCTCTTCAATAATCATACCAACTGACATAATTATCTTATCACCAAGATGCTCCAAATCAGCCAAGATCCAGCAGAGGTTACAAGGAAGAATCCAGCACTGAATGTAAGAGGTTACAAGGAAGAATCCAGCTCTGACTGTCAGAGGATACAAGGAAAGATCCAGCATTGACTGTCAGAGGTTACATGAAAGAATCCAGCACTGACTGTCAGAGTTTACAAGGAAGGTTCCAGCACTGACTGTCAGAGGATACAAGGAAAGATCCAGCACCGACTGTCAGAGGATACAAGGAAGAATCCAGCACTGACTGTCAGTGGTTACAACGAAGAATCCATCACTGACTGTCAGTGGTTACAAGAAAAGATCCAGCACTGACTGTCAGAGGTTACAAAGAAGAATCCATCACTGACTGTCAGAGAGTACAAGGAATGATCCACCACTGAATGTAAGAGGTTACCAGGAAGAATCCAGCACTGATTGTCAGAGGTTACAAGAAAGGATCAAGCACTGACTGTCTGAAGTTACAAAGAAGAATCCAGCACTGACTGTCTGAGGTTACAAGGAAAGATCCCGTCCTAACTCTCCGAGGTTACAAGGAAAGACTGAGCCATGAATGTAAGAAGTTACAAAGAAGGATCCAACACTGACTGTCTGAGGTTACAAGGAAAGATCCCGTCCTAACTCTCCGAGGTTACAAGGAAAGACTGAGCCATGAATGTAAGAAGTTACAAAGAAGGATCCAACACTTAATGTAAGAGGCTACAAGGAAGGACTCAGCAATGAATGTAAGAAGTTACAAGGAATGATTCAGCACTGAATGTAAGAGGTTACAAGGAATGACTCAGCACTGAATGTAAGAGATTACAAGGAATGACTCAGCACTGAATGTAAGAGATTACAAGGAATGACTCAGCACTGAATGTAAGAGATTACAATGAATGACTCAGCACTGAATGTAAGAGATTACAAGGAATAACTCAGCACTGAATGTAACAGATTACAATGAAGGATAATGCCCGACGGTTATTAAAAAAAAAAGCAAGTATACTCTGTTAGCTTGGCTTAAAGCAGTATAACTGCCTGTTACTTGGAGCATCGTGAAGTAGTAGGATGGCATGTTGGCCAGCTCTGGTTCGCCGGGCCTGAAAACCATGCCGCCAATTTAGCACACCCATCTTGGTTTCTATAGCAGCAGCTTAGATTTTGGTGCAGCAACGTACACCACGTCACGTCCTCCGGAGGTGCCATTTATACAACCCACCTGCCATGACCCCACCCGCCCTGCTGGAGAAGCTGTAAAGGTGAATGCTGAAAACCTGAGAAGGGTTGCACCCTTTGTGAGGGAGAGATTGGTGTCAATATCTGAGCGAACGGGGAGTGAAGATGGTGTTCGTTCTATAGTTAGAGTCCTATGTCGCTAGAGCCAGGGTTGGCGAACCATAGTTGACCAAGACCCTGTCTTGTGATTTTTATTTCTCTCACGTCTCACTAAAGTGCTTTGTCTACGATTTTTTCGAGGTCTAATCCTACAAAATTGTGTTCTCTTACTTTACCGTACCAAAGCCTTGTAGTTTCCTATTTATAAAAAAAAATTGTTCCTTAAAACTATACCTGAAACTAACTTCATGTAATAAGTATTCGTTCGTTTGTTATTGTTGTTCAAGTTTGCACCAGACATGGCAGGAGACCGTGTGTATGTCTGTCTAAAAAAAAAAAGTTGGTACCTGCTAGAGAGACAGAATCTAAGCTACGGAAACGACCTTGTTTCTTTCCGGGTGTCACGATCCCTCATGTCTGCTGAGCAGTTCCTAAAGACTATATCAACAAAACACCTTTTTTTGGGGTGCTAGTTGGCTAAGTCGATAGTAGGCTGTTCTCTCGTGGCTAGGCTGCTGCTCGTCCTACCGGAGTCCGTGTTCGAATCCCAGGTAATTCTCTTTTGATTTTTCTTTCTCTCAAGTCTCACTAAAGTGCTTTATCTACGATTTTTTCGAGGTCTAATCCTACAAAATTTGTTCTCTTACTTTACCGTACCAAAACCTCGTAGTTTCCTATTTATAAAAAATTGTTCCTTAAGACACTGTCCCATCCATCCGTTGGTACTCCCAGTAACAGACCTAGTATGGCTAACAGGGCATGGATCGCCACAGTCTCCATGGTGGTGGAGTCTGCTAAAGAAGTACTACACACCCCCCTTGCTTGTTAGCTCCACTCAGCGACTTAAAAAAAAAGTAGCTGTCATAACCCGCTCCCAAATCATCACGAGGCTGTGCCCTCAACATCTTCACAGCATCGGCTGCGAGGAACACTAGTTCGCAGTTCTAGGGGTTTGGAAAATAAGACAATTCTGAGCAAACGAATAAGAACCTGGCGGTAGCTGAGGTTACAGTGTTGTTAGATGCCGGAGTACCAGAGGAAATCGTTACAACAGCTTCAGGTATTAGTACACTGTTTACAGCTAAATAAAGCTGTTCGTGTTTTTTTTTTAAACAGTGTAATATTTTGCCTTGTGCGGCATTTAGTTTTTCTATACTTATAGCAAAAACTATTAGTGTGCTAAAAAAATTGTTACACTTGTACAGCACAGCACTAGTCTCTCATTGCGAAGGTCGGGGGTTCGAATCCGGCCGGCGGCACCCCAGTCACCCAGCTGTAGAAATTGGTACCCGACTTCTTCTGCAGTTGGGGAAGGAAAGGCGGCCAGGCGTGATACTGACCATATCACCCTCTAGTGTGCTGACAGGTCAAGGAAAATATGGGCACTGACACCATATCCCTATGTGCCTCTAAGGCATGAGAGGATTACCTTTACCACTTTTTTTTTACTGTACAGCACAAGTTCTTAAAATAGTAGTAATAGCAGTAGTAGCAGCGGCGGAAGAAGAAGAAGAAGCAGCAGAAGCATCTAATGCATAATGATGACAATAACAGTTGATTTCTTGCTACACATAGTGCTGACAGTTGTATGAACAGTAACAGCAACTTTAATAACAAATGTAACAGTTGTAGGAACAAAAAACAGTAGCTTTAGTAACAAGAGAAACAGTTGTATGAACAGTAACAGCAACTTTAATAACAAAAGAAACAGTTGTAGGAAAAAAAAACAGTACCTTTAGTAAAAAGAGAAACAGTTGTAGGAACAATAACAGCGACTTTAGTAACAAGAGAAACAGTTGTAGGAACAGTAACTTTAGTAACAAGAGAAACAGTTGTAGGAACAGTAACTTTAGTAACAAGAGAAACAGTTGTATGAACAGTAATAGCAACTTTAATAACAAGAGAAACAGTTGTAGGAACAAAAAACAGTAGCTTTAGTAACAAGAGAAACAGTTGTATGAACAGTAAAGCTAATTTAATAACAAAAGAAACAGTTGTAGGAACAAAAAACAATAGCGTTAGTAACAAGAGAACAGTTGTAGGAACAATAACAGCGACTTTAGTAACAAGAGAAACAGTTGTAGGAACTGTAACTTTAGTAACAAGAGAAACAGTTGTAGGAACAGTAACTTTAGGAACAAGAGAAACAGTTGTAGGAACAATAACAGCGACTTTAGTAACAAGAGAAACAGTTGTAGGAACAGTAACTTTAGTAACAAGAGAAACAGTTGTAGAAACTGTAGCAGCAACTTCAGTAATAAGAGAATCAGTTGTAGGAACAGTAACAGTAACTTTAGAAACAAAATAATCAGTTGTAGGAACAGTAACAGCAACTTTAGTAACAAGAGAATCAGTTGTGGCAACTGTAGCACTAGTAAACCAACATACATGTGTCTAGAACCAATCCTTTCACCACTTCGCGAGCCTGGGGACTTTGCGATAAAGATGGGTTATCTCGCTTGGTCAAGTCTGAAAACAAAGGGGTAAAATTACATGAAAAGTTCAATGGTTTCCTTTACATAGCGTTAGATGGAGGTGTCTTCACTGATCAAGCCTATAAGTTATTGCCATAGTGTTGTCATGTTTAGACTGCTGACATCTAGCTACTGCTGGCTAAACAAATTCTATTTCGCAAAATGGAATGTGAGAACATTATATCAGACAGGATTTGGAAAAACGTGTTAAAAGAGATGGAAAAATGAAAATTAACATCCTAGGAATGAGATAAATGAGATGGACGAATGCAGGCAAAAGTGTGTCATGACAGCATACTATCATATATTCAAGAGGTGATAAACATGAAAAAGGAGTAGAGACAATCTTTGATGAGAAAGCGCTTGGGAAAAAACAATTAAAGGATATTGGAATATTTCAGACGGAGTTCTGTTAGTTCAGTTGAAAGGAAGAACTATAAACGTAGACACAAGACAAGTGTGTGCTCCAACAGCAGACTGTTCTGAAGAAGACATTCAAATATTTTACAAGACATGAGTCTCACCAAATCACATGAAGTTAATACTGTACTCGGTATTTTAAAGCCAAAGTTGGAAATGAAAAGTTTAAAAGATGTACTAGAGGACTGTGGTCTGGGAGTGACAAATGAACAAGGAATTAATAGAATGGGCAAAAAGGCACAACATGATTTTTGGAAACACGTGCTTTAAGCAGAATTCTGGGAAGACTGATTACATGGAGCAGCCCAGACAAAAGGAGCTTTAATCAAATTGACCACATTCTCATTAATGAAATATTCTGAAATGCCTTATTAGCAACAAAAAAAAAACAATGCCAAGTAGTGACTATGATTCATTATGTGGCAAAATAAGAGCAGATTTAAAAGAAAACATACAGAAAGATGAGAAACATAAAGCCTGACATGGATCTATTTAAATAGAATAAAAGATAAAGGAACAGACTACGCTGGCTGGGGCATGTAGAAAGAATGGGAGAGAACAGACAAACGAAAATGATGTATGCACAAGAGATGAGGGAAATAAGACTAAGGGGTAGACCAAGACAGAGATGGAAAGACAACATAGAAGAGGATATAAAAGAAATTGGTGTCACCAACTGGAGAGAGAAGTTTAGGGACAGAGAGGAATGGAGGCGAACTTTATCTGCAGAAATGAACCTTAATGACTCGGAAAGCTAAACAAGAAGAAGAAGAAAAGGTAAAGGACAGGTGCAGAGTTGTACCTATAAACAGACACAATGCACCAGAGAAAATACAAAACATTGATGAGCAGTGGGAAATGCTCTTGGATCTCGTTTCTTGTTTTTCCTACAAACATCTTTTATTAACATTCTCCAGGTTTATAATCAGGCAAACAGCCATCTTTTATTAACATTCTCTAGGGATATAATCAGGCAAACAACCATCTTTTATTAACATTCTCTAGGGATATAATCAGGCAAACAACCATCTTTTATTAACATTCTCCAGGGATATAATCAGGCAAACAATCATCTTTTATTAACATTTTCCAGGGATATAATCAGGCAAACAACAATCTTTTATTTACATTCTCCAGGGATATAATCAGGCAAAAACCATCTTTTATTAACATTTTCCAGGGATACAATCAGGCAAACAACCATCTTTTATTAACATTCTCCAAGGATAAAAATCAAGCAGACAAGCATCGTTAACCACACACCACCATTAACATTCTCCAAGGAAACAACCATTACCTTACCTGGCGCTGCTGTACAGACAGTGACAACCAGCAGCAGAAACAGCCACAATGTAGACATGGTCACAGACTGGAAAAGTTAGAAGCTGAAGTGTTAACATTACCTTGAATAATTTTAGCCTATTTACAAAACAGCTGAGAAACACATAAATGCCTTTGAATGTAAATGCTACAGAAGAGTTCTCCAAATATCGTGGACATAAAAAAGAACAAATATATCCATACTACAAGAGCTTAATATTGAAGAAGGCTGGCTAGTAAATGGGATTAATGAGAGAAAACTTAAATATTTTGGACACATTAAACGTCATGATAATTTAGAGAAGACCGTATTGGGAGGATACATAATGGGAAAAAAATAGAGAGGAAGACCAAAACGAAGATGGCTGTAAGACATCGTTGACGATCTGCAAATGGATGCAGCAGCGGCAGGCCATCTTGCTCACAACCGAGAAGCCTACGGGAGAGCTGTTTGAGAGGCAAAGTTCCGCAAGGGACATGTAAATGAATGAATGAATGATACAGTTTTATTTAGGTTTCGTTTTTTTAATGAGATATGAAATTTCCCACGTTATTAGCGTAAGAAATTACATTTACAAAGAGACTTTATCCTTGAACATCTAGTATAAACTTGAATAAACACCTTTAGTATTGATCAGTAACAAACTTTTTTTCCGCGCTGTTCAACGCTTGTCTAACCATTGATAAAGAATAGAAAAGAGCTAAACAATCTTATAAATTTTAAGTTTATATTGGTTTCTGACTTGTTTAATTATTGCCTTGTTATTAGAACATTAATTAATTGTCTGTCTTACAGGTGGGGGGCTGGCGGTAAAGATCACATTTTCTGTCCGTTCTCTGCTGTTTCCAGTCAGTTTGCCATTACTTTCCCTTTAACATTTGGTCAGCCCTTTCAAGTATATCTTCTTCACGTGAACTCTCGTTTCTTTTTTTTTTTTTTCTCCTTAAATTTTCAGGTGAAACTCACATTCTTGAATTTCTGTCTTTTTGAGAAAATGTCAAGAAAAAGGGTTTTTTTTTAAAAATGTTTTTACGATATTTTCAGTTGTCTACAAATTTGTCTAAGAAATTCATTTGTTTTTTGTGACAGTTAAAGCTCTGTATACGTATGTTACATCTTTCTCTACAACTTCTCTAAGAGATTTTTTTTTTTTTGGTGACAGTTAAAGCTCCGTATACGTATGTTACATCTTTCTCTACAACTTCTCTAAGAGATTTTGGTTTGTTTTTTTTTTACAACTGTCAAGGCTCAGTACCTGTTTAGGTGAAGGTAAAACCCATTTCCATGCCATTAAGGCATATTGGGGATACGGTGTTAGTCCCGTATTTTCCATGAAAATGTGATGTGGTCAGTATCACACCTGGCTGCATTTACTTTCCCAGATTTCCCTGATATCCCATTTTTAGAGGCTGGATGAACTTGTATATTAGATACAATTTTTTTTTTTTTACAAATAGGAAACCACAAGGTTTTGGCATAGTAAACCAACAGAGCACAGTAATGTATGGTTCAGTCAATCAGTCATTTGCATGTCCCTTGTGGAACTTTGCCTCCCTAACAACTCTCCTGTAGGCCTCTCCGTTGTAAGCAAGGTGCCCTGCTGCTGATGCATCCATTTGCAGATTATCAACGATGTCTTGCAGCCATCTTCGCCTTAGTCTTCCTCTCTTTCTTTTTCTCATTATGTATCCCTCACAGATGGTCTTCTCTAAATTATCATGACGTTTAATGTGTCCAAAAATGTTTAAGTTTTCTCTCTTTAATCCTCTTTACTAGCCAACCTTCTTCAATATTAAGTTCTTATAGTACGGATATATTTGTATGGTTAGACTTTGAAAAAAAAATAAGCAAAGCACTTTTCAAGTCCTAGGTAATTCCTTTATCATTTTTTCTTTCTCTTGTGTCTAAAAGTGCTTTTGTTTATGATTTTTTTCAAGGTCTAACTGCACACTACTGTGATCCGTTACTTGTATGTTACATCTTTCTCTGTAACAACGTCTCTGTTTGGTTTAAATTTCTGGGTTTTTTACATTTTAATATGCACGTGTCTGTAGTAGTTATACAGAGTATTAGTTTTACGTAGTAATTATATTGTTTGTAATTTGTGGCCATATCTGAGCTGTATCTTACTAAGATTTGAACTGTGACCAACCAAATTACAGTGATAACAACAAACAACGAATGATAGTCTCAGATCTAGAACTTGCGTAAATATATACGTAATTAATATAAATATATAAATATACGTAAATTCCCCTTTATTCAGGTCGTTGGCAAGATTTTTCTTTCACGCAGTAGCTTTACAATCTTTCCTCCCGTTTTTGTATCTTTTTCTGTCCTTACTATTTTGTTCATATATTTTCATTCAGTACATGTTTTCACCCAGCTTAGAAGCTATATTTTTCTTGACATTCTGTCCAACACGACGTGCTCTTCTTTGTGCCATTTTTTTTTTTTTTGGTGTTGTTTTTTGCCAAGGATTTGGAGGGTACAATTCAATGACGTCATTTCAATTTAATCTCTGGCTTACTCCGTGACTTACTTTGTAACAAGTTATATTACTGTATCACTGGCTCTGTGCGGTACTGTAAGGATGCCTGAATACTGAACTGGTTAGTGCACAAGATACTCGCTACAAAATCTCTGGGACAAATTCGGTTGGATGCCCTCCCCCCACCCCCACCCCAGTAACCGTCTGTAGGTTGCCAGAACCAACAGATGACTGGCATAATTAGTGCTCATACTTTTCGGTCCTTACTGAAACAGAGAGCGGGGAAAGATTGGGCGTGCCCCGAGAGCGATGGTGCTAGTTCCTAGACTCAAGATTCACCAGGCTGTAGACATGGATACCTGGCTCGTCTGTGACATGGGGAAGTTAAAGCCTGCCCGGTGTCTATCTTTTTAGTCTCAGGTTATGTTTGACTGAGCTGAATGGTTTTTATAATTACACAGAAGAGAACTTGCTCTGGGTCCTTCCACCGTCGCCTACATCTGATGTACTGGACCCTTCCACCGTCGCCTACATCTAATGTACTGGACCCTTTTACCGTCACCTACATCTAATGTACTGGAACCTTCCACTGTCGCCTACATCTAATGTACTGGACCCTTCCACCGTCGCCTATATCTAATGTACTGGAACCTTCCACCGTCGCCTATATCTAATGTACTGGACCCTTCCACCGTCGCCTATATCTAATGTACTGGACCCTTCCACCGTCGCCTATATCTAATGTACTGGACCCTTCCACCGTCGCCTATATCTAATGTACTGGACCCTTCCACCGTCGCCTATATCTAATGTACTGGAACCTTCCACCGTCGCCTACATCTAATGTACTGGAACCTTCCACCGTCGCCTACATCTAATGTACTGGCAAAACATGTGGAATTATAGTCCACTCTTTGCCGAAATTAAATTTTTCTGAATTTTTCAACACAGAGTGAGTGAGCTTTATGTGGAATAGTTTCATGAACACAGAGTGAGTGAGCTTTATGTGGAATAGTTTCATGAACACAGAGTGAGTGAGCTTTATGTGGAATAGTTTCATGAACACAGAGTGAGTGAGCTTTATGTGGAATAGTTTCATGAACACAGAGTGAGTGAGCTTTATGTGGAATAGTGTCATGAATACAGAGTGAGTGAGCTTTATGTGGAATAGTTTCATGAACACAGAGTGAGTGAGCTTTATGTGGAATAGTTTCATGAACACAGAGTGAGTGAGCTTTATGTGGAATAGTTTCATGAACACAGAGTGAGTGAGCTTTATGTGGAATAGTTTCATGTGCTTAATAAGTTAAACATAAACATATCACATATCGAATTAAATATAATGCTTCTAACACAAAATTGTCTTTTTTCTGCATTCAGTTATATTTGTGCCATACAAAAATATCACCAATCACGGACAATGCCGTTCCGGATAGTAAGAGTTAACAAGTGAATGTTAGCTACCGAGGTACTTATCTAACAAGATTTTGTTAAACAACTTGTCTTAAGACTGGTTCTACCAACACAAACTAGAGCCGGATCCTCGCCCAATTTTCTTCTTCGTTTCCATGGTCACCCTGGCCCCTTTCCGCTATCATTCTCCCATGTCATACTTAATCCCCCCCCCCCCACAACAAACTAGCAACAGTACCTTGTACTGTTGCAAATTCAAAATCCAACACAGTAAGAGCAAATCAATGTATTAAAAGGTCGCCTCCTTGTTCTAGCGTTTTTTGTCTTCAGGTTTGGCCCTCATTTCCTTCCCATTAGTATTATTTAACAATATATACTTCCGACTGAAACTTGGTTGTTTGTTGTTGCAGATTATGCCAGTTAGATATTTGTGGAACCATCGTGAAGTAAGTTATTTAAGAAACTGATTTATTTTAAATGGTTGACATTCACCTGCTTCAGTTAATGTCTCTTCACGCTTACCTTCAAGAAAAGCCTCAAGGGAAAAAAAAAAAGTCAGTAGCTGGGCTGGAGGATGGCCCTTCAAAGCTGCTGGTTATCGGCAGGGCAACTATCACTGGCAAGCTCAGGAAATGTTCCAGTCTTTCATACGAAAACAGAGTTCCAGACCTACAAATGTAAACATGTTTTTTTTTTCTGTATGAGTTTATTTACTGCAGAGCCTATCCGTGTTAGAGATAAGACTAGCGTGACAAGAGCCAATGTGACCAAAAAAAAAAAAAATCTCTAAGCCAGTTTTAATAGTACTCTTTTTGTGGTCCACGAAGTTCGCTGGTCACCCACATACGCCAACACGTTTTATGACTTGTCAGTCACGATGTGTTTATTCTTTTGATTGTCTCCCTTGGAAGCAGTTTTGATTACATGGCTGGGGTGTAAAATATACAGAAAACATAACGTTAAAGTTATCTATTATCAAACAGTTTTGTGCTTAACAGTAACAATCAAAATTTTATCCTGATAGAAGGGGTAAAAAGATCTGATTGTAGAGCAACTTATTAATTCGTGTACACATAATATATAACATCAAAATGTATAAACTAGGAAAAAAGTAGGAACAGCTTTATTACTTAACGACTACAAAGTTAAGTAATAAAGCTGTTCCTACTTTTTTCCCAGTTTATACATTTTGGTATCACAGCTTTACTGCTTTGCTTTGTGTATAGTTGTATACTTATACACTAATTACTGTGTGTTCCTAACATATAACATCAATGTTATAGAACAGATGTTTCTAATTCTTTTCCCCTGCTCTAAAACTGCTTTTCTTTTCTGATGCCCTCTGTGTCTTGTTCTTAAACTTAATCTAATCATCAGCGTCTTCATCATCGCCATTGTCATCAGACACTTGATGGACATCAGCGATCATACATCTTCATTTCTTGTATATCTTGTATATCTAATGAAATGGATCATCTTTTTTAACATAAGCTACTTTGATTAGTCTTGGTCTTACATTGTTTTTTATGTCCGTTTTCCTTTTATTGTCACTTTTTGCTTTTAAAGCGTTCGTCAGATTGTCCACTCATGACATGGCCACCAAATATCAGTTATCTTTCCTTTGTGGTTTTAAGTTATCTTTCCTTTGTTGTTTTAAGTGATATTTCCTTTGTGCTTTTATGTTATCTTTCCTTTGTGGTTTTAAGTTATCTTTCCTTTGCCCTTTTAAACACTTTTGGACGCTTTACAACTTTTCTGAGAACGTCTAGTCTTTTTTTCAGTAGGTTATATTTGCGTACCTAAATTTCTTTGTTTGCTAGATCAGACATAGGTTATGTACGCAGATTTCTTTGTCTGCTAGGTCAGACGTAGATTACGTTTGTGTTGCTAGATTTCTTTGTTTGCTAGATCAGACATATGTTATGCTTGTGTAGGTCGATTTCATTGTTTGCTAGATCAGACGTATGATATATTTGTGCACATAGATTTCTTTGTCTTCTAGATCAGACGTATGATATATTTGTGTACGTAGATTTCTTTGTCTTCTAGATCAGACGTATGATATATTTGTGCACGTAGATTTCTTTGTTTGCTAGATGAGACGTATGATATATTTGTGTACGTAGATTTCTTTGTCTGCTAGATCAGACGTATGATATATTTGTGTACGTAGATTTCTTTGTCTGCTAGATGAGACGTATGATATATTTGTGCACGTAGATTTCTTTGTCTGCTAGATCAGGTGTATGATATACTTGTGCACGTAGATTTCTTTGTCTGCTAGATCAGACGTATGATATATTTGTAGACGTATGATATATTGTGTACGTAGATTTCTTTGTCTGCTAGATGAGACGTATGATATATTTGTGCACGTAGATTTCTTTGTCTGCTAGATCAGGCGTGAGTTTAAAACTTAAAAGTAGTTCTTGGTTGGTACTGGAGGACCCGTTCATTGCATCTTCGCTCAGATGATCTTACATGACAACTAGAATGTTCACATAATAATCTGTGTTCAAAGAAACTGTAAATGAGTGTTAGCTAACACGAAATATTAACAATGACTGATTTTCATAAAATAGTCTTTCCTGTTTTTAAATTAACAATGAGATTTAACGTTAATTGTTTCTCAGCAGTTTTTTAAAAATCATTTTAACGCTGCATCTGTTTCCTTCAAATATTTTTTATTCTGATTCTCTCCTATCATTTTATACCCTATTTTAATCAATTGTGCTGTGAGGATCTTCTCTACCTGTCAGTGTCACGTGTATCCACGTCTTGACCTACATGTTTTGTTGTTTCTATATTTAAAACAGAACTGCAGACAAAAGCTATCACTTTACTGATCATTACTTTGGCACGTGCAGGCTGGAGATCGTAGAAACTGTCGCGAAATCTTCATTCTTTAAAAAAAAAAAGATTCTTTTCTCTAAGCCTAAATATAGAACAATTTCCATTTTTACCGCCTAAAAACAAGCTAAAAACAAGGATAAACACGATTTTACAAACAGCAGATAACACATGAACGGTAGGCGGAGCTAGGTGGAAAGATTCAAAGTCATGACGAGTTTGTAGGGCAAATGCTAGCTACTATTCCAAACATTTCAAATTCTCACGTTTTTTTCCCATATAAATGATTGGCCTGACTTGTTCATATCTACGTGCCCTATTTATGGAAGTACTACACGTTTGTTTGTCTTCAAGCATTGAGGAATACTTCCGCTTTCTTTATGTGATGTTAAGTGATGGCAGACAGAGATTATGGTTTAGTTTTATAAAAACAAATAAGAAGAGGATAGAAAAAGGAGAAGCGGCAAGAAAAGCTAACAAAAAAATCAAACGGCGATGGAAAGCAGGACAAACCCAATATTTCGGCATACAGCCTTTATCGTAGGATAAGAGAAGACAACAGCAGCGGATAAATGCGTGCTTCTCTGGCAGAGATAGACCTAGCATGAAAGTGAATCATAGAATATTTACTAATGTTACTGTTTTCGCTTGTTAACAGCTACAATGCCTCAGAAATATAAAATAACTTCCAATTTTGTTTGGGTAACTTTTAAAAAAAATATTATTGCTTTCCACTGGGGTTGAAGACGCTGTCCAATTAGGCAACCAGCGAACCATAGCTGATATGCTAGCGTCTGGTTTAGCGAACCATCGCTAACCAAGACCTTGTCCCACATCTCATTTGATACCTCCAGTAACAGGCCTAGCCTGGCTGACGGGGCAGGGATCGCCATAGTCCCCATGGTGGTGGAGTCTGCTAAAGAAGCATTGCACACCCCCAGCTTTTTAGCTGTACTCCGGGACTGAAAAAGTAGCTGCCATAACCCGCTCCAACTCCGACACGGCGCTGTACCTCAACACTTCCACAGCATCGGCTGCAGAGAACACCAGCTCCCAGTTACAGGGAGATAGCGCAAGACAAGACAAGATTGTTTTCCACTGAAAATGGCATTCAAACTGACCATAATTGACA
Organism: Achatina immaculata; assembly: GCA_009760885.1. Lineage (NCBI taxonomy): Eukaryota > Metazoa > Mollusca > Gastropoda > Stylommatophora > Achatinidae > Lissachatina > Lissachatina immaculata. The sequence continues at coordinate 997,866 of CM019700.1, forward strand.
AAATGTTTTAATCGTTGTTGAAGCTCAGTATAAATTGTTCTTGGTGTTACAGATAGTCCCCTTTTATGACGTCTTGCTTTACGTCGATTCGTTTTTCCGCCCATCGATCTACTGAAATAGTAGGACTTTTTAATTGTAAATTTGCAAATATTTTTTAGAGCAAACAGTACTTATTTAATACCAAGCTACTTACTTTCAAGCTTGTGTGCAAATTACAAGATACACATCCGATTATTTTATGCTTATCTGCGGACAATAAAGAATTGTATACTCAGCCAACGGAAATTCGCTTTACGTCCGTTTCGTTTTCCGACGCGGTCGTCGGAACGGTACCCTGCAAGACAGCGAAAACCACTGTATATGCTGTGACAAAGCAATTCTAACATTGACGTCGCTTCTCTTCCTCTTCCTCCTTCTCCTCCTCCTCCTCCTTCTTCGTCTTCTTAGAACCCCAGTATCATTTAGACTTTCTTCGCGTGCACTCCTTCAGTTTCACATCCGTGCTCTTACCCTGAGATTAAGTTTATATTATTACCCTGAAATTAAGTTTATACTCACTCTGGGATTAAGTTTAGATTCTTACCGTGAGATTGAGTTTAGATTTTTACCCTGAGATTAAGTGTAGATTATTTAGTCTCTGCTGAGAGCTAGGAGTTCCAAGATGTCCTCTGGAGTTTAGGGGCGTTCTTGGCAAGCGCAGTGTAGACTCTTCGTCTTGCCTGATGGCAAGTGCATCATGGTCGCTTCGCATACTTTCTGGAGCGAGCCAGATCAATAGGTTTTCCAACAGACTTCATATTAATTCTCTCTCTTTCTCTCTCTCTCTTTCTCTTTCTCTCTCTCGCTTTCTCTCTCCTTTTCTCTCTTTCACTTTCTCTCTCTTTTTCTCTCTCTCACTCTCTCTCTCACTTTCTCTCTCTCTCTCTCACTTTCTCTCTCACTTTCTCTCTCTCTCTTTCTCTCTCTCTCACACTCTCTCTCACTTTCTCTCTCTCTTTCTCTCTCTCACACTCTCTCTCACTTTCTCTCTCTCTCTCTCTCCCTCACGACACGGGTTTAAAACTCCCAAAAATAAACATACCAGTACTAACTTTAAAAGTTTTAGTTTTCTGAAAGAGTTACACGCAGCACCTCTAGATCATGTGTACTAACTAACTCACTCTGATAAGGCCCTGGAATACTTGATAGAAACCTTCAGGGATATATTTGACAAGCATATTCCTATTAAAGAGGTGAGAGTTAAACATCAAGTGAAGTTCCCCTGGATAACATCTGAGATATTACAAGTCATAAGGGAAAGGGATCAGGCCCACAAAAGTAAGGAATTCACTACCTACCGATTAATTAGAAATAGAGTTCAATATTTAATTAGGCAAGAAAAGAGAAATTACTTTAGGAACGTAGTTCAGAATAAATCAGACAGTAAGTCTGTCTAGAAAGCAATTAACGTTCTAGCAAACAAGAGAAAACAGTCTGACATGCAGAGTTATAATCATGTGCCTGCTTGTGAAGAGTTCAGCAATCACTTCATAGAAAAAAGTCAATATCTTAAAATCTTCACTACCAACCCCTACTTTTGACTTAAGCGAATTAAATACATTTATAGGTAGCAAATGTGCAAATCTAAAGCAACACAGTATTCCTTTCATGTCAGTTAGTGAAGTTTACAATTATCTTTCATTTTAAAGAACAACAACACAGCAGGACTTGATGAAATCAGCAACAAGATATTACTCTACTCAGCCCCAATAATTTCACATACACTAACATATATTTACAATCAATGCATTGCACACTGCCATTTTCCTCAGGCTTTTAAAATTGCAAAAATATATCCCCTTTTTAAATCTGGTTCGGAGAAAAATCCCTGAAGCTATAGACCAGTTTCCATTCTATCAACTTTGTCAGAACCACTAGAAAGCACATACAAAAAAAAAAAAAACAACCTTACAACAAATGCAAGAAAATGATTTGATTGTTGACTGTCAGTCAGGTTTACTTTCTTTACATTCCTGTCACACAATTTTCACAAAAATGACAGAATATTGGTTATCTAATATAAACGATGATAAATTATGTGGTTCTGTCTTGTTGACTTTAAAAAAGCATTTGACATGACTGATCATGAAATCCTAGTTAGAAAGCTTGAAACTTATAGGTTACACTCTGACTTGACAAAATTTAGTACATCTTTTCTTTCCAACAGATAGCAGGTAGTTTGCCTCACAAACTCTAAGTCAAGTTCATCTGTGGCTGATAATGGTGTTCCACGGGGATCTATTCTTGGTCCTCTCCTGTTTACCATCTACATCAACGATCTTCCACTTCATCTAAAAAAATCACCTTGTGACCTCTTTGTTGATGACTGCACAGTTTACACTAGTGACAAAATGGGAAAGTAAACATTTTCTAATATATCTTCTTCTTCTTCTTCTTCATTCGCTTCTACCACCAAAACCGCACTGTGATCCTATTAAATTCACGCCTGTGGTCCTCGTTAGGTCCTATGGTCTCCTGTGTGGTCCCCGAAAAGACCACATGAGATCCACGAGAGGACCACAAGGGGTTCAGAGTATCACAGGGCTTTAGCCTGTATTCTTGGTGGGTCTCGGAAGCGGGATTGCGTGACACCGTGGTTTTCATTGCACCAGTTTAGTCTAGGGTTGGACTTTTTCACCGGAAGACCTCGACGTGTTTAGGATATCAGTGCATCCCCGCTGGGTGAGAGGCGGTAGCCCACCCAGGCCAGAGTTGGACTTTCTCACCGGAAAACCTCGACGTGTTTTGAGATACCCGTGTATCACCGCTGGGTGAGAGGTGGTTTCCCATCCAGTCAAGAGTTGGACTTTCTCACCGGAAAACCTCAGCGTGATTAGGATACGCAAACATCCCTGCCTGGTGAGAGATGGTTGCCTATCTAGACTTCCCTGGTCCAGTGTCTCCGACTTCAGCATTTTGCGATCGTGGCCGCTACCCTTCCTAGTTGTGACCAGGATGGAGCTTTTGTCCAGGAGGACGAATCCTCGCCACTAGTGACTTCTACCCCTGGGTTGAACCGGTTTAGGCATTATCCCAGTATGGGCGTGTTTGGGACGAGACCGACCTCTAGAGCAGAGGTACTGTGACATGCGTAGCCTTCAAGATTCACCCCTGGTATGAGCCGGTTTAGGCAAAATTCACCAGTATGGGTGTATATCAGGCGTTACCGACCTCTAGGGCGGAGGTGGCATGACATGTCTAGCCATCAAGTTCCACCACTGGTGTGTGCCGGTTTAGGCATAATTCACCAGTGTAGGTGTATTTCGGACGTGGGCGGCCTCTAGAGCAGAGGTTCCGTGGTATAGCTCTCGTAGCGATACTACTGGACATACCGGTTAAACTTCACTTTCCACCACCTTTTCCCATCGGCGCCGCACAGCAACCTTTATTTCTTTTCCGCATTTCTTCCTTGACCGGGAGGAGCTTCACTCCACGCGCGGCATTTGAAGAGTCTCGCCAGCAGTGTCTTAACCTCTGGGACAAGCCGGTTCATGCATTTCACCCGATATGACTGCACTCAGGACGTGGCCGACCTCCAGATCAGAGGAGCCGTGATTTGACTGTTTGCTTCGCTTTATCCTTTCTACCACCTTTTCCGCAGTGATGCTGCGCGGAAACCTCATTTACAAATTTCTTCATTGGCCGGGAGGAGCACCGCTCCACGCACGGCAGCTGAAAATCTCGCCAACAGCGGCAGATGAGCTACCAAACGTGCCACTCATCTACCCTAAGTAACTGGTTTTCAGGCGCCAGATATTCGCCTTCGCCCCTTCTCCTGTCAGTTTAAACAGTTCTGCCACGGGAAGGCCAGGAGCTGGATTTGACTGCCAGAGGCTGTTTGAGGCGCGTTTGCAGTCCTTAGAACCTTTCTAACATGAATTAACTTTACACTACTGCGAGCTATGCGAACGGCTTTTCTTAAAGGTTAAGAAATAAATGACTGCAGGATATATAGTTTTGTTACACAGGCTGGAGCTGGCAGTTTGAAGATGCTGAGTTATTTCCCTTTAGAACCCTGAGGTTGTGATTAATGACAACATAAAACTGTTCATATATCTTTGGTGGGTTTGTTTTTTTTTTTTTGGTAATCATAGAGTTAAGAGTGTTTGTTTAATATTTCCCCATGAATAAAGAAGACCTGCACCTCTAAGCACTATTACATGTTCATAAAATCCAAGTTACGTTAAACTCTTATTCCAAGCACTAAACGATTTTAAGCTGAATTCTCTTACTGTACTGTAGTTTAACAGGTATTCAAGACTGCAAAGGCAACATTTTGCATTTATATAGCTATTTCATGTATTGAGACAAGGGGTGAAAAGAGGCTTGTCCGATGAGGCAATTAGCGACTCATGGCTCATATGCTAGAGTCAGAGTTAGCGAAAAATAGCCGACCAAGACCCTGTCCCACATCTCCGTGGTACCCCCAGTAACAGGCCTAGCCTGGCTAACGGTGCAGGGATCGCCATAGTCCCTATGGTGGTGGAGTGCTAAAGAAGCATTGCACACTCCCTGTTTTTTAGCTGTACTCCGGGACTGAAAAAGTAGCCGCCATAACTCGCTCCCATGCCAGTACGATGCTGTTCCTCAACATCTCTACAGCATCGGCTGCAGTGAACACCAGCTCATAGTTACAGGGAGTTCGTACAAGTACAAGTTCAAGTGCATTGAGACAATGGGTAAAAGGGAAACTTAATAGGTTTGTTATTTTAGTGTTTTCTTTCGTTATATGATCAAAATAATTCTACTAACTAATGTAGAATGTTTGGAATAGAGTTAAAGTTACGTAATAGATGGCAGAATGTCGGGCGGACTTTCGTGTCCAATTCTTCTCCCTTTGCAAATAAAGTTCGTTCGTTAGTACAGTTTGCATTGAAAATAAAACACTTGTGTAATCAAATTTAAAATCTGTCTGTCTTTCTCACTCTCTCTCTCTCTCTCTCTCTCTCTCTCTCTGTCTCTCCTCATAAAAATAAGTCACAGACCGTGCGAGTCTGCGTCTCTTTTCGCTGATGATCTTGTCATAGACATGTATGCACATGCATATTTCAACTTCACATGGAAAGAAACAAGACAAAAAATTAAAATTATTAATAACTGTATTCCTCCTGCGAAACTCCTGTTTAGCCATGAAATCAGTCGAGTAAAAGTGAAACTTTTTGTTAACTCTTTTATTCCTGATTTATTTTCCACACAGTGACAGAATAAACTATATTGAGAAATTTTGATAGAAAAAAGCTGGAAAGAAGTTACTCCTTTATTTTAACATATTCTTTGGGTTAGGAATGTGCTGTTTTTCATTTTTTTAAAAGTTTCTTAAATATAACTCAGAGTATTGATTTACACAAGCGTGCAAGATCTGCCAGTTCTGTCAGTGTTGTTGTGGAACAAAAGAGTTAATAATATTTGTGTTTTTGAAAGTGTTGGTATGAGGTTGTAAATAATAAATGTAAATGAGTGTATTTCCTCTACGACCACGTATTTGTTTAATCCGAAGTCAAAGAGTGTTTTTTTCCCTGAAATATTAGATTATATATCTTCGACAACAAAGTTCAAAGACATTGTGTAATTATATTTTACGTTAAATCCAAACTATGTGCCACGCTAAAAGATCGGCCGTTATTGTAGTGAAAGATCAAGCTGACTTTCTACGCAAACTGCGCTCGTTGTTAGCATTAGTTTGTCGAGTGAAAATGATTCGGTTATTCAGATAATATAGCATTGATTAGACCTTGACGAAGCTGCCAAGTTGAAGTTTTAAACATCACGAGTCGAGAAGGTCTTGATGTACATCCAAAATTGCCAACGAGACCGTCAAGCAAGTTGTCAACATTTTTTTTGTGTAAAGTAAGTCCGGTAACATAAACCATAAAGCAAAGTATTGAATGAGACATTCTGAAGCTTCAAAGGCTTATATAAAAAAAACTGCGGAAACACCTCCAGGAATAGAAATTGTTAAAATCTGCAGTCAGTTCACTTTTAATAAGTGACTCCCACCCCTCTTCTTGTCACCTCACATGTGATATTTCTAGCGCTCTTCATCACATTCGGTTATTTGATGTTTCTTCCTAAAATTCTTCCTGCCACGGTTCATGTTTAAGACCTCAAAGATTCTGAAGCAAGTGAATGTAAAGGTAAAGTGTTTGGACAGCGGTGAAAACAAAAATAACAAATGTACTCCCCTACAGGTGTAGTCTTTCTGCTTTTTGCTGTTGCAATTTTGCAATTGTTTGGTTTTTTTTTTCGTATATAAAAACTACCAATGGCGTGTCTGTTCAAGAAGAGCCATTTCAAATATAATTTTCACGTAGACAGGTGCAGTATTTTGAGTCTAGAATTTTCTTTTAACTGTATGAGAAACAGCTTTGCTACTGGTCTTTGTCAGCTCAAAAATCATGGAGAAAATGGGGGTTTATCTGTTTTCTTTGGTCGGAATGTTCGTGCAGACAATATAGTGTCTCTCAAAATAATTAAGAACTGGATTTGTTAGTGTTTTTTTTCTTCAAAACGTATAACTGTTATCCAAATATTTCCATTTGTTGTATGACTGGTCTTTCGGGTCAGATTTTGACATCTGTTGGACGAAACGGGGTAATGACATTCCCCGACTACAGGTAGGCAAGTGGGAGGAAGAGAAATAATAGGAGAATAACTTGCGAGCTGTGCATTTCGTAGAATGAGCAACTTGTGAGATGAAGTATAGACTCTTGCAGGTACGAGCAACTTGGGAGCACAAGTACGGAATCTTGCAAGTACGAGCAACTTGGGAGCACAAGTACGGAATCTTGCAAGTACGAGCAACTTGCGAGCTGAAGTATAGAATCTTGCAAGTACGAGCAATTTGCGAACTGAAGTATAGAATCTTGCAAGTACGAGCAACTTGGGAGCTGAAGTATAGAATCTTGCAAGTACGAGCAACTTGGGAGCTGAAGTATAGAATCTTGCAAGTACGAGCAACTTGGGAGCTGAAGTATAGAATCTTGCAAGTACGAGCAATTTGGGAGCTGAAGTATAGAATCTTGCAAGTACGAGCAATTTGCGAACTGAAGTATAGAATCTTGCAAGTACGAGCAATTTGCGAACTGAAGTATAGAATCTTGCAAGTACGAGCAATTTGCGAGCTGAAATATAGAATCTTGCAAGTACGAGCAATTTGGGAGCACAAGTACGGAATCTTGTAGTAAGACTAACATGAGGGCTGACGTAAAGAATATTGTAGTAAGAGCAACTTGAGAGTTGCCTTATAGAATACTGCAGTTAGAGCAATCTGGGAGCTGATTTACAGAACATTGTAGTAAGAGCAACTTGGGAGCTGTCGTACAGAATGTTATAGTAAGAACAATCTAGGAGCAAAAGTACAGAATCCTGTGTTACGAACAACCTGAGGAAAAGAAGTACAGAATCTTGAATTACGAACCGCTTTCTATGTGACGACAGTACATAACAACTTTTGTATGTACTAAACTTTTACAGTTGTTGTTGTTTTGTTTTGTTTTGTTTTGTTTTTTTGTAACAAGAAAAACAAAGAAACATAACAACTTATTCATTATTCATTAACGGATTGCGCAGATGTAACGTTTCGGTTTTTAACTTATTCGTACAAAGATATGCAGGATTAAGAGATAAGTAAATGAAAGAATGTCTAAATGTACACGAATGATGTTCTGTATAACAAATAAGAATGAAAAACTGGATAATTATCATGTGACTTGTCACAATGTTGTTACAGTGTGACTACAGGTTCAATATCAGCTTTTATTCTTGTTATAAACTCTTGAGGTCAACGAATTTGTATACCTTGGCAGCAGAGTAGTAGAAAATGGAGACAGCACAGAGGACATCAACAGCAGACTTACTAGAGCAAACCAGGCTTTTGCAATGCTGCAGAATATATGGAAATCAAATAAACTAAGCATAAATATAAAAATAAGGATATTCAAGAGTAATGTTCTAAGTGTACTACTCTATGGAAGTGAATGCTGGAAAATCACCAAAACCATAGAAAACAAGTTAAATTCTTTTCAGACTAAATGTTTACGAAGAATTAGAAAAATATTTTGGCCAAACACCATAAGAAATAACATCTTATTAGCAGAAATGCAGATGAAACCACTGACAACAATTATTGAGGAAAGACGCTGGCGATGGTTGGGACATGTGCTCCGAATGACGGACAACTCACTACCAAAAATAGCACTAAGATGGACACCACAGGGGAACAGAAGTAAGGGTAGACCAAAAGAGACATGGAGAAGAACAACAGAAAGGATGTTGAGCAATAGAGGGCTCACCTGGGCAAGAGCAGAAAAAAAGGCGAAGGACAGGCATTTGTGGAAAACCCTTGCGGAAGTCCCATGTGCCCTGGGTACTTAAGGTTCAGAGAGAGAGAGAGAGAAACTCTTGACTTGACAAGAGTCAAAATGTTCTGCTCTGCAACATTCACGGCCAACCTATTTCCAAAATACCAAACTGCAGTGACTGAGTACAGGAACATACCTCAGTCTTGTCTTGTCTTGAATTGTCTTGTGCTATCTCCCTGTAGCTGCGAGCTGGTGTTCTTTGCAGCCGATGCTGTATAGGTGTCAAGGCACAGCATCGTATCGGCGTGGGAGCGGGTTATTGCAGCTACTTTTTCAGTCCCGGAGTACAGCTAAAAAGCGGGGGGGGGGGTGTGTGCAATGCTTCTTTAGCAGATTCCACCACCATGGGAACTATGGCGATCCCTGCCCCGTTAGCCAGGCTATGCCTGTTACTGGGGGTATCACGGAGAGGTGGGACAGAGTCTTGGTCAGCTATGGGTCGCTAACCCTGACTCTAGCATATCAGCTATGGGTCGCTACCACTGACTCCAGCATATCAGCTATGGGTCGCTAACCCTGACTCTAGCATATCAGCTATGGGTCGCTACCACTGACTCCAGCATATCAGCTATGGGTCGTTAACCCTGACTCTAGCATATCAGCTATGGGTCGCTAACCCTGACTCTAGCATATCAGTTATGGGTCGCTAACCCTGACTCTAGCATATCAGCTATGGGTCGGTGGTTGCGTAATCGGACAGCGCCTTTACCCCCAAAGATACCTTGGAACTAGACAGTTGGTACAACTTTTTTTTCACTGTATGTAGACAGTAAATACTTTACACTTTACTGTCTCATGTTTGCTGAAACTTGAGCTTTACTTCTCTAATCCCAGTAAGATGAGAGACTTCAACAATTCTTTCCTACAGTATATCTCACCTATTCTCTGACACAGAATATCTCAAATATTCTCTGACACAATATATCTCAACTATTCTCTGACACAACATATCTCAACTATTTTCTGACACACTATATCTCAACTATTCTCTGACACAATATATCTCAACTATTCTCTGACACACTATATCTCAACTAATCTCTGGCACAATATATCTCACCTATTCTCTGACACAGTATATCTCAAATATTCTCTGACACAATATATCTCAAATATTCTCTGACACACTATATCTCAACTAATCTCTGACACAATATATCTCAACTATTCTCTGACACAATATATCTCAACTATTCTCTGACACAATATATCTCAACTATTCTCTGACACACTATATCTCAACTAATCTCTGACACAATATATCTCACTTATTCTCTAACACAATATATCTCAACTATTTTTTGACACAATATATCTCAACTATCCCCTGACACAATATATCTGAACTATTCTCTGACACAATATATCTTAACTATTCTCTGACACAGTATATCTCAACTATTCTCTGAGACAACATATCTCAACTATTCTCTAACACACCATATCTCAACTATTCTCTAATACAACATATCTCAACTATTCTCTGACACAATATATATATATATATAGAACGTGGTATGTGCATATGAAGGTTTGCCTTCAGTCATAGTGTCAGTTCTTGTTTTCTTTTCATGTCTGGTCGCGATTGTGGCAGAGCCTATAGGTAAGCTCTTCCTGCCAGTGCCAATCAAGCGGGCACTAACCAATGGTCTTTTTTACTGGCCAGAGGAAATAGGAAAAGTCACCAGAACCAGCTCAATCTTGTCTTAAATCCTTGCATTAGGATAAGACCAAACCCCACAGACCCAATGTTCTCCGATCGCCGCAGACACTGGTTCGTGACTGAAGATGGTGTGAGCTGACAGAGAAGGCAAAAGGGGGGGGGGGATCTGGGGGTGTGCCCCCTGTGGTCTGGGCTCTTGAGCGGACCCAGGGGCTCTGTTGATCTCCTCTTTTCTTAGTAGAGAAAAATTTCAGGATGTACCTGACCTTAAGGGTCGACCTGGCTTTTTTTTTTGCGGCTCTGTGAGTTAAAAGCTCGGATCCATGATATAAACAAGAGATATTTATTCTGTTTACTTAGGTTTTGAAATAAATAAAATAAATGATGGCTAACGGATATATATGGATTGTGATCTGTGAATGGTGAGGACAGAATGAAAGTTTTCATTTTAAAGTAGGTGTATTTTACAAAGTATATAAAACCCATCGACACCGCTGGTTGTTAGAGACGTATCTATTGTTTCTGGCACCGGTGTCACACTTCATAAAGTAACATCTCTCGTGAGCTCTTTCACCCAATGCAGTCCTGACCCTGTGATGTCAGCCAGTCCTGATGAGCTGTTACTTGCGCCCCTTGAATAATTCTTCCAGCAGGGCCAGTAGTTCGTCGTAACTCAGGTTGTCCAGGCTGGTGGCTGCGTTGTACAGTGTGTTGTACACCGTGTTGACTTGGCCCCATGTGAATGGAGGGCGACGGCTGCCTGTTACAGAAGGAGAAAATCTGACCACGCAGATCTCAACGGTTTGCAGTCAAATAGGTATTATTTTAACAGGAATGGTAGCTGTGGTAATAAGGAGGGCGTTGTAGTAGTAGCACTAATAGTTGTAACACTAGTAATGGCAGTAGTAGTAGTAGTAGCAGTAGTAGTAGTAGTAGTAGTAGTAGTAGTTGTGGCAACAGTAGCAGTAGTAGTATAGTAGTAGTAGTAGTAGTAGTAATATCAAAAGCTTTTGGAGTAATAGTAGCAGAAGTGGTAGTAGTAGTAGTAGTAGCATTAGTAGTAGTCGTAATAGGAGTAATACTAGCAGTAGTAGTAGTAGTAGTAGTATTACTAGCAGAAGTAGTAGTAGTAGTAGTAGTAGTAATAGTAGTAGTAGTAGAGTAATAGTAGTAGTAGTAATATTAAAATCTTTTGGAGTAATAGTAGTAGAGGTAGTAGTAATAGTAGTAGTAGTAGCAGCAGTAGTAGTAGTAATAGTAGTAGTATAGTAGTAGTAGTAATAGTAGTAGTAGTAGAGTAATAGTAGTAGTAGTAATATTAAAATCTTTTGGAGTAATAGTAGTAGAGGTAGTAGTAATAGTAGTAGTTGTGGCAACAGTATTAGTAGTAATAGAGTAGTAGTAGTAGTAATATCAAAATCTTTTGGAGTAATAGTAGCAGAAGTAGTAGTAGTAGTAGCAGTAGTAGTAGTAGTAGTAGGAGTAATACTAGCAGAAGTAGTAGTAGTAGTAGCAGCAGTAGTAGTAGTAATACTAGCAGAAGTAGTAGCAGCAGTAGCAGTAGTAGTAGTAGTAGTAATAGTAGCAGTAGTAATAGAGTAGTAGTAGTAGTAGTAATATCAAAGGCTTTTAGAGTAATAGTAGCAGTAGTAGTAGTAGTAGTAGTAGTAGTAGTAGTAGTAGTAGTAGTAGTAGTAGTAGTAGTAGTAGTAATAGTAGTAGAAGCATAAATAGTAGCAATAGTGTCGGTAGTAGTCATAATAGTAGTGGTGGTGGTGGTGTTAGTAGTAGTAGTAGTAGTAGTAGTAGTAGTAGTAGTAGTAATAGTAGCAGTAGTAATAGAGTAGTAGTAGTAGTAGTAGCAGTAGTAGTAGTAGCAGTAGTAGTAGTAGTAGTATTACTAGCAGAAGTAGTAGTAGTAGTAGTAGTAGTAGTTGTGGCAACAGTAGCAGTAGTAGTATAGTAGTAGTAGTAGTAGTAGTAATATCAAAAGCTTTTGGAGTAATAGTAGCAGAAGTGGTAGTAGTAGTAGTAGTAGCATTAGTAGTAGTCGTAATAGGAGTAATACTAGCAGTAGTAGTAGTAGTAGTAGTATTACTAGCAGAAGTAGTAGTAGTAGTAGTAGTAGTAATAGTAGTAGTAGTAGAGTAATAGTAGTAGTAGTAATATTAAAATCTTTTGGAGTAATAGTAGTAGAGGTAGTAGTAATAGTAGTAGTTGTGGCAACAGTATTAGTAGTAATAGAGTAGTAGTAGTAGTAGTAGTAATAGTAGTAGTAGTAGAGTAATAGTAGTAGTAGTAATATTAAAATCTTTTGGAGTAATAGTAGTAGAGGTAGTAGTAATAGTAGTAGTTGTGGCAACAGTATTAGTAGTAATAGAGTAGTAGTAGTAGTAATATCAAAATCTTTTGGAGTAATAGTAGCAGAAGTAGTAGTAGTAGTAGTAGCAGTAGTAGTAGTAGTAGGAGTAATACTAGCAGAAGTAGTAGTAGTAGTAGTAGCAGCAGTAGTAGTAGTAATACTAGCAGAAGTAGTAGCAGCAGTAGCAGTAGTAGTAGTAGTAGTAATAGTAGCAGTAGTAATAGAGTAGTAGTAGTAGTAGTAATATCAAAGGCTTTTAGAGTAATAGTAGCAGTAGTAGTAGTAGTAGTAGTAGTAGTAGTAGTAGTAGTAGTAGTAGTAGTAGTGGTAGTAGTAGTAGTAATAGTAGTAGAAGCATAAATAGTAGCAATAGTGTCGGTAGTAGTCATAATAGTAGTGGTGGTGGTGGTGTTAGTAGTAGTAGTAGTAGTAGTATTAATAGTAGTAGTAGTATTAGTAGTAGTAGTAGTAGTAGTAGTAGTAGTAGTAGTAGTAGTAGTAGTAGTAGTAGTAGTAGTAGTAGTTTAGGCAGCAAAAATAGTGCAAATAGAATTAGTTGTAATAGTAGAGATTGTAGTAGGAAGTAGCTGTACTTCTTAGTAATAGTAGTAGTGCTGTTGTTTTAAATGTAAAAAGCAATGATGAGAGTAATAGTGGAAGCATTAAGTAGTAGTAGTAGTAGTAGTAGTAGTAGTAGTAGTAGTAGTCATAGTAGTCGTAATAGTAGTAGTAGTAGTAGTAGTAGTAGTAGTAGTAGTAGTAGTAGTAGTAGTAGTAGTAGTAGTAGGAAATGTAATATCCACCCTCATTTATGCATGCGAAAGCTGGAAAACAACTAAAGAAATAGAAAAGAAATTAGACTCTTTTGAAAACAAATGCCTAAGGAAAATACTCGGCATCAAGTGGAATGAATTCAAGAACAATGCAGAGATAAGACAGATGACTGAACAACAACCAGTCTCACGGGTGATCAGGAAAAGGAGATGGACATATGTTGGTCACTTGATGAGAAGAAATGATCAGAGAATCCCAAAACAAGCTATCAAGTGGAACACAACAGGCCGAAGAAAAAGGGGCAGACCGCGTGAAACTCTGAAGAGGACATTATTAAGAGAGGCCAAGTTAACAGGCATAAAATCCTTTGTTGAGGTTGAAAGACTCGCCGAAGACAGGAAAAATTGGCGAACTACTTTGCGAGCCCTATGTGACGTCTAACGGCACGGGAAGGATATAAGATATAAGATAAGTAGTAGCTCAGGTAGCAACCATACTGCAAATAGAATTAGTTGTAATAGTAGTGTAGTAAGGAATAGTGGCACTAGTTTGTAGCATTAGTGGCAGTAACTGGAAGCAGCATCAATAATACTCGTAGTAGTAGGAGCAGAAATAGAGTAATGAGATGCAATATTATCACCAGTAGTAGTGGTAGTAATGGTAGTAGTAATATTAATGGTAATGATAGTAGTTAAAAAGAGTAGTAGTAGTAGTACTAGAAGTAGTAGTAGTAGTAGTAGTAGTTGTAAACGTTAACTGTAATAGTAGTAGTTGTATTAATAAAATTATTAGTAGGCGTTGCTGTAGTTATAGTAGTAGAGGTGTTAGTAGTTAGTAGTAATAGCTGTAGAACTGGTTAGCAGTAATAGTAGTTTTAGTAAAGTGATGTAAGTAATAGTTTTACTACAGGGTGTTCCATAAGTAACTGTGCAGTAATCCGGTATCGATTCCGGTATCGTAGTGATATCTTAATGTCTGCGGTATCTAGCCACATCTACCTGCCGCAGTCATTAAGATATCACTAAGATACCGGAATCGATACTGGGTTAGTGCACAGTTATTTTCCGAACGCACTGCAGAAACAGTAATAGTGGCAGTATTTGCAATGGTAGCAGCAGCAGCATCAGTCACGGAAGCAGAAGATGAGCAGCATTTGAAGGAAACCTTACGTAGTTGGTTGAGCAAATTTAATAGTGGAGATGGTCTTCTGAGCTCTCGCTGATCTGTGGAAGATGAAGTGAATTTGATGGAGTGAACCCAAGAGCTAACTATAGTCTGTTTACAAAAAGAAAGATTGATTGATTGTTTAATTCATTGATTGATCTTTATTTCAAAAGGGTTAAGAATTGGCGCGCAGGCCCGTGAGCTATACAATTATCTCAACTACGGTACAGTCTTGAGATATTACAACTGCAAGTAAGATGCATAGCTGGAACAGTTCAGTTAGAAATAGCAACAATTTTCCACCGGTTGCAAGCAACAGGAAAATTGACTTTATCATGTATAAAAACATAATGTTCAAGAACAGAGAATAAATGTCTTGTTTAAGACCCGTTTGACCGCATAAGGCTGAAAAGTAGTGTGTGTTAGTGGGGGTTTTTTCGGAACTCTTTGACTTTTGAATGAATAAATTTTCATGCTCGGGCAGAATAAATCTTGATGAAAAACATCGGTAGAAAAAAAAAACTGGAAGGAATTTACTCTTAGATTTTAAAATATGGGTTGGGTTAGAAATGTATTACCTTTCATTTTATTTAGACTGTGTCTAAATATCAGTCTAAGCACTGATCCACACAGGCGTGCAAGATCTACCAACCCTACCAGTGTTGTTTTGGGGTGAAAGAGTTAATTAATATATGGTGTAGATATTTCGTGTTTATTTGTTGTTACTGGTAGAGTGATTAAAGAGGTGAACCAGGTGAGATGGAAATCCAATTTATATAATGATTTTCCATAGCAAATCAAACACTTGGTACTGCAGATCTTGTCTTGTGCTATCTATAACTGCGAGTTGTGTTCCTTGCTGCCGATGCTGTACAGATGTTGAGGCACAGCATCGTATGGGCGTGGGAGCGGGTTATGGCGGCTACTTTTTTCAGTCCAGGGAGTGCGGGTAAAAAAGAAGAGGATGTGCAATGCTTCTTTAGCAGACTCCACCACCATGGGGACTGTGGCGATCCCTGTGCCGTTAGCCAGGCTAGGCCTGTTACTGGGGATACCAACGGAGAGGTGGGACAGGGTCTTGGTCAGCTATGGTTCGATAACATAACAGTCCCATGTTAAATATGCTATCTGTGCTTCCCTGTGCCTTTCTCAAATCTGCCTCATTATTTAACCTTACGGAACTAGGAAAAAAGTCAGTAAATGTGGTAACCTTTCTTATTACTGTTGGATGATCAATAACCAGCCAGTTTACATAGCTCATCTATATAGGTTCGTAGCGTAAAGAAGCACTTTTGTAATTAATCGTGTATAAAGTACACTAGGGTCTCGTCGCGATGGTTGGTGGTTCAAATCTGGCTGGAGACGCTTCATTCACGCCCTCCCCCCTCCCCTTTCCAGCTGTAGAAACGGGCACCCGACATCTTCTGGAGCTAGGGAAGTACCGGCCAAACGAGACACTGACCACATCACCCTCTAGCGTGCAAACAGGTCAAGGAACAGATGGACGCTACACCATAACACCTAGAAGCCTTCACGGCATATAAGGCTACCTTTACCTTCTTTTATGTTTATATATAAGAGGACATTTCTCATTCATTCATTAGATGTCACGCTGATAGGACTAGACGATTATGATTCTCCGTTTGTGCACTCCTCTGTATTTATAACTTGATCGATCGACTCTCTTCTCTCCGGTGCCATCTCTTTAATTCGTTCATATAATTTCTTACAGAGTTCATCCCTTCATTTTCCTTTAAGTTTTCCAGTCTTCTTCTGCGTTCGAAGTTGTTAGTCACATCAGATCCTAATCCCTGTCGACATGGCAAAGCCCGCAGTCCTCTCCAGATCCTGATAGGAGCCCCAAAGCTTTTGCCCTAAGCTCGTGTCATCTGGCCATGTCTCACGCCTCAGGTCCGCATGATTTGGGCACTCTTGTAGGATATGTTCTGGAATATGGACTCCGCTGCCACATGGACACCCGTCTGTGTGAACTATTTTGAGTTGATGCAGGTGGCTCAGTAGTCTGCAGTGGCCTGTCCGTAGGCGAAAGAGGAAGGTTTACTGATGTCTTTGTAGTTGGTGTATTGCATCTGGTTCGTTGTTGCATTTCAGTTTTTTCTTCCATTCAGATCTCCACTGGTTATGGATTATTGTTTTCGCCTCTTGGTAGTTTGTTCGATCTTGATTGCTGCCAGCTTTGGATAGGCTGTCAGCTATTTCATTGCCAGCTACTCCATAGTGGGATGGTATCCATTGTATGGCCACAGTTGTTGACAGCGTAAGGTATTCAGTTCTGTTGTGATTTCCTGTATGTTTGCCTGTGGGTTGTTTGTTGTTTTTAGTGATTCTAGAAGTGTCCTGAAGTCTGTGAAGAAGGCCATGTTTGGGTAGTGGCTTCAGATTTTCTGTTTTAAGTATTTTGAGGGCTTCGATGAGGGCAGTTGTTTCTGTCCTGTAGTTGGAGGAAATTCTTCCGTCGCGAAGCCCTTTTTGATTTGTCTGCCACCTGTGTATCTTATGTAAACACCCACGCCTCTATTTTTACTGCTTTTTCTGCAGACTCATCTGTGTATACATGTGTCCATTCAGCTGGCTTGTATTTGCTGTCAATCAGCTTTTGGGTCAGTGTCTTCATCTGAAGTATTGTTAGGTAGTCCTTTTTGTGTATGCCTGGTACCTCTGTGAGGACTGTTATCTTTTCACATTGACTGTGCTCTTTCACAATTTCCAGTGATTACCCGGTTCTCCAAATTCTCTCTTCTCAAGACTTGGTCCGACTAATTCTAATTAAGGATTCCTTGTACAAGAAACATTTTACTCATTTAAAAATTCCTCCATTCTGTTTGAGGCTAAGAAGAAAAAAAAAGTCCCTCCGAAAATACAAAGTTTATGACACTAGCTAAAAGATTATAAGAAACATTTAATGTCTAAATGTAAAATAATTGCCCAGCTGAATGAAGCAGGTGATTATAAACGAATAATCAGATGAATTTGACCTTAATGGCACTTATCATCATAGAAGCAGTTAGATGAAAGCTGTTGTTGGACGTACCGATTATCAATTTTCTGCGCGGCTTGCTTCGTGACTGATTCTACCAACTTGAAATCAGTTTAGTATATATAAATAATAATAATATAAAACAAAAGATTAATGCACTCTATCTGAAGAGGATATAAAGAAACTTGCTACTGAGCTCGGTTAGAGCATGTCTTACCTGGTTCTGGTGCACAAAGACATCCGGTAACGAGGAGCACGACCAGGCAGAGCACGCTATTTGAGACCATCATCGTCTGTAAAATAACGGGAAAGGAGAAGAGTTAACTTTTTAAACACAAGGCCAGTTACGCAAGTCCAGGCAGTCACCCAGGGCGCTGACATCAGAGAGGAGTGTAGGGAGTGGGTAAAAGCTAGCAGTGACCCGGTTTTGACTGGAAATCCCACTGGCCAGAGACGTTTTTTTTTTAACGGAAATGCCCAGTCCTTCGAGTCCGTCGATGATCAGGTATATAAGACGAGAAGAGAGAAGTTTAAGGGATTCCATAAGCTGAGCATGTTGGAGTCCAGCGACCGTGTCATTGTTCAGACGTGGACGAAAGCGATCATTCGTTAGATGGAGGCTGACATGTGTAGTTTAGTTGTGTGCATTTGCAATCAGGGTCGAACTCGTATTATTCAAGAAAATGTTTTAATGATTCGATAATGCATGTCGGGAATATATTTGACATCACGTGCATAGGATTCGTTTGATTCGTGTTGCCTTGTGGATCAAAATTGTGTAAATACAAGGGTCGTGATTTTGTAAAAGGATTGTCGTTTCGTGTTCATGTTATTTATACGTAAGTTGTGAACGTATGGTGTAGTCATCCTTCCAGCACTCAGTGCGGCAGCGGCAAGATAAAGTAAAAGATTGAACAATCCTCCCCTTTCAGATAGTATAAAATAAAATACTACAGGAGCATTGTGTAAATTTCAGACTCGTGAAAATTGAAACGGACAATGAATTTTTGTTGCTATGATAATAAAGGGTTCAGAAGAGAAACCTGACGGTTTTTAAAAATCATCATCATCATCATCATCATCATCGCCTTTCACTCCTTTAAGAGCATAGGCCACGGATAAAGGCTGCCCAGTCATGCCTGTTCTTGGAATTATTCTCTGCTCCCTTCCATGTGTATCCCTTGTCCCCAAGCACTGTCATAATTTCTCTTCTCCAAGTAAGTCTAGGTCTTCGCCATCAGACTATATAAGTGATTTATAAATAGTCTATAGCTTCTTCTACACCACACGATGAAATTTTTGTTTGACAATTTTGAAGGCCGACGTGGAGTTTGATGATTAAATCTATTGATTTAAATCAAAGAATCGCTGGGAGAAAGCTGAAAGACGGAAGTGAACTGGAACTGGAATCAGAAGCTGGCACCTCCCCACACTCCGGGCATTCCCATACGAGCTCCGCCTTCCGTTCCAACACCCACTGAAGTGTGTGCAGCTGCTGATGGAGCCGGTCACAACCTGGATGTGGGTAGCACGCATTGAATCACTAAATAGAAATGAATGTAACTAAAAGAAATCAGAAGAAAATAAACCGTGGGTGCAGTTTTCACAGAGTTGATATAATCAGAGCAACATAAACTGCTGGATGATCCAGTCTTTCTAAGATCTGCCGTGAAAGATCTGGTCTTATAGATCGGATGTGAGGCTGAAGCTGCTATAGTGCCACCAAAACCCGGGGGGGGGGGGAGGGCGAGCGCGCGCGGGCGAGAGAGAGAGAGAGAGAGAGAGAAGATTCAGGTTTTGCTCGAGTAACAGGGTTCCACGTGTAGTATGCTAAAAGACCTTGAGGCTCAAGAAGTCTCTTCCACTTTTAACTCTACTCTGCCATGTCCAGACACTTTACTCCACTTTATCCTTCCTCTTATACCGTGAGGTGTCGAAGGGGAGATGCAGTTGGCGGTTTTTTTTCCTTTTGGTGGGGGGTGGGGGGAGGGCGCGCATGAATGGTCTCAGTGATGCTCATGCCATAATTCGCGAGTGTTTCCATAATTCCTATCTATCCATCTTTTTTCGTCGAGGTCTTCCTCTTGATCTGTGTCCTGTAGTTCTCTGGTTGTAGCCTAGCCAGCCAACAGTGGATTTTCTCTGGCTAAAAATTCAGGAAAGGAGACAAAACGGAAAACGGGCTGGAAATCCTAAAGCTTGAACAGCGTTAAAAACTGGATCGCGGAACATCAGCGGACTGGCTAATAACGAACCAGACATCGTAGAAACCACAAACAGAAAAAAAAACAAACAAACTTACAGATAATGGGCTTGGCAGACGTTAGAAAGAAGGTCCAGTCACAGCTTTGATAATATCTGCCACAAACTCCAGAATGACAATTACTCCTTCTGATTTACACTGATTTACAAATGAAGAAATCAGTTATTTTAGTGCTATAAAATGGCCTTAAAAAGATTTACCAGAATTCTCCGCTTAGCCCTGTCAGCAGTTCTGAATGAATCCTCAGAGTTTAGCCTGTATGGAGCAGTTTATGAATCTTGGCGACGTCTTCTCACGTTGCTGGTTAAATTTGTTTTGTTTGGCGCCAAGTCTGTGTACAACAACCGTGGATTTTATGGGCAACCTTATCTCAGCGGGACAGAGATGAAAGGTCAATCTGGATAATGTGTCACTCAAACAGGGCGTGATACTTTCCAGTCCAGTTTCTTCAGCTTAGAAGATAGTTTTGGAGCAGGTGGATTTTTAGCTGTTTGTGGAACTTGCCGAACATCGTTTTTGCAGAGAATTTTTTTTTTTATTAATTCTGTCAATTAATGGCTGGCATGATTAGTCTTATGTATTTATGTAATTTACGCATTATCCACAATTGTGATTGGGTTTAAGTATTTATACATTATCCACAATTGTGACTGGTTTTACGGATTTATTTATTTATGCATTATCCACAATTGTGTAAGGTCTTTTGTGTTTATGTATTTATGCGTTATCCACAGTCGTGACTGGTCTTATGTATTTATGCATTATCCACAGTCGTGACTGGTCTTATGTATTTATGTATTATCCACTATCGTGGTTGGTCATGATAACAACAAACCATGTCTTTGATGGGAACGTCTGAGTGGCGAAGTAGTTAATGCACTAGTCTCTCATGGCCAAGGTTTGAATCCGGCCGCAGACGTCCCAGTGACCCAGTTGTAGACACTGGGTAGAAGTTAAAGGTAATCCTGTCATGCCTTAGAGGCACATAGGGATATGGTGTTATTGCCCATATTTTCCTTGACCTGTCAGCACACTAGAGGGTGATATGGTCAGTATCACGCCCGACCGCCTTTCCTTCCCCAACTCCAGAAGAGGTCAGGTACCCGTTTCTACAGCTGGGTGACTGGGATGCCTCCGGCCGGATTCGAACCCCCGACCTTCGCCATGAGAGACCAGTGTACTAACCACTTCGCCACTCGGACACCCGTACAAACTGGGTACCTTCCTTCATCTGAAGCAGAGGAAGGGAAAAGGGCCATGCGTGACAGTGAGCACATCATCTCTCTTATTGCGTCGAGAAGTGAGGGAAAGTGTGAGCACTGATACCCTCTCCTCCATGTGCCTTCATAGCTTAAGAGCGTTGCCTTACCTTATATTTTCGTTGCAGAGTGTTTGTTCAGGAATGAAGAGCCTTTTGTTAAAAAATCATTCTCAAATGACAACAGGCCGAAGAAAAAGAGGTCGACCACGTGAAACTCTAAAGAGGACATTGTAACGAGAGGCCAATTTAGTCAGCATAACATCCCTTGATGAGGTTAAAAAACTCGCAAAAAACAGGAAAACTTGGCGAACTACCACGCGAGCCCTATGTGACGTTTAGCGGCACGGGAAGCATGTAAGATTCTCAAATGACCCACAGCTTCCACATAAGATCTTTCTTCTCATGCCATGATCTTATTATGGTTCTTGCCAAATCTCTCGTCCATTGGTTGAAAAATATCTTATGCAGTCATGACAGATACCTTTTTTGTGTGACAATTTCGGTCTGCCTCTCGGTCACCTTTCTTCCAAACTTCTCCATTAAATGTTTGCTTAAGGGAATTTCTGCCATCCCTAGAGAACTGCTGCCCAATAATCGATTCCACCCAAAGTAATAGCTGAGGACTGGCTTATTAGTTCTGAAACAAATTTTGCTGCACTTTGTATTACTGTTATTGTTGGCTCTCCCGATGTCTCTCCCCAGATTGTTATTAGCGGTGTTTCGTGGATAGAGTTGACAGGGGTTTGGAACTACATCCTGGTGGAACAGTAGTTCACATCCTTTTCACCGTGTTGTGCTCGTTTTTCTGAACGAAGTGGGTTAGCATGCATTATCCACAACCAGTGAGTGACTGGCACCATCAACAGGCTCACACTTCAGTCGGTGTTGTAACGGAAGGCGGAGCACATATGGGAATTCTCGGAGTAAGAGGATGCCAGTCTCAGATTATAAATTGTGTTCTCTGGCAACAGGTTGTGGAATGTGCAGGGACTGACGTGGTCCTTAACTTGTTTATGCTTGTCTGTGCATGCCCCATAACAGGAAGGAAACTTAGGCAGAACTCTTCCCGTGCCTAATGACTAAAAATAGTCACTTCCGATTTGAGTCTTATAGTGCCGTGTGACTATATTTCGCTAAATGCTTTGTTTCATTAAAAACCAGGTGTAACTTTAGAGTGTAAACATTTAGTGCGCATGTCCCGTGACCTTTTTCAAAATGGCCGAAGAGTGCTTAGTTACGAAAGAGAAAATTGACGTTTTCTGTGAGAAAGTTCAATTTTTGGTGGTGTAGATAGGGGTATGGACATACCCTGTGGCTAGACCACTGTTCTTGAATGTATCCCAAGTAGATCTAGACATATTAGACGACTGGATAAGTAGTTAGAAGGTTATTTCAGACATTATTTTAACGAAAAAGGCACAAACAATCACAAGACAAGATCCACAGATAGTTCTAGGCATCTCAGATGGTACGTACTGTACCCTAGACCTAGCCGATGCTAAGTAGGACACAATTATTATCTAAAAACATCACATTACTTCCTTTTTTTCCCTAAAAAAACCCTCTGCATTTATGAAATCTTCATACATTTTTATTTATGTTGAAACATAATAAGTACACATAACATGGAAATACTGTATTTCATTCACTTTTCCAACTATACCCCCCGATACATATCAAGACCCGCGCGTTTACTCCAGCACAAAACGGAAGGTCCGCGGTTCTTCTTGCGGCACGGGAAGACGTTACTGCTTGTCCATTAGAGAAACAACAGGAACATATTTGCAGTCCTGCAAGAAAATATTGCTTGAACTGCATTGAAGCTTTCACCGGCAAACCACTGAAAGAAAGTAGAAAGAAAATTAAATTGGCCGTTTCATACCATTTCTCAGAAATTTATTAGACAAGCGATTTATACCACAAGCAAATTTTATTATTAATTAAATACAAAAGAACCAGTTATTGCCATTCATTTCTGTAATTTTCTGTATAAATTTTCCTTTGCCGTTAGACCGCAAATATGGCCGATGAATTAACATAAATAAATGCAAACAAAATAAGCAGATTGAGCTGTAGAGAAATATACCGTATCAAACGGACAGTAAAAAGTTATTTAAAGAAGATGTAAACATGTGAGTGTTTTAAACAAAACACGGTTGAAGAACACTGTCAACATGAAAGAGGTCATTAGAAATGTGTGCTGGAACTTATGCCCTACAAACTGCAAGATAAATAGTTCCTGTTACTTTTCTCCGTTATCAGTTTTTTAATTTACCACATGACAAAGTTACATGGCTATTTAAAAAGAAAAAAAATATATATATAAAGTTATCTGGATTCATAGTTCATACGATTTGCTGGGTCACCGTATGACGAATATAAGTACATGGACATTTGCATGCACGAAAATATAAATTATTCACAGTTATCCATTGTTTTTTTATTATCAGCTAATGGGCATTTTTAAAATGTATTTGTTAACAATACTTGAAAAATACGATATAAAATATGAAATAAAATTTTTGGCAACGGTAAACGTCTAAAGCAACACTAAGTCATCTTCTTCGTTCACAAGAACTAAGTCATGACTTTGAGGTCATGACATGGTCATGGTGAGAGAGCCCATGTTTTGCTTTCCCTGTCGATACACTATACCAGCGGTTCTCAACCTTCTAATATGCAAGGACCACTTTTCCAACTACATCGACGCAAGCTGCGGACCACACTCTGTAATCAGAGACTGACATCCCCGTATTCCGAGCATTCCCATATATGCTCCGCCTTCCGTTCCAACACCCACTGAAGTGTGCGCCTGCTGATGGAACCAGTCTCTCGCGCTAAACAACTTCGTATGTTTAGAGGTTGTCATACCGCTTCTTCCGATATTGAAATCTGTCGCTGGCCGAAATCTCCCATGAATTCCATAGTAAAACCTCAAGTTCTTTAGGTCACCGACACGGAAAAATAAAACAGCTTCCGCTACCTATATCTTTCCCAGAGAGAATCACAGCGAACAGTGCTACAGACCCGTGTAGGCGAAGACATGAAGCCACAAAGCAGGTCTAATACATGTCAGAAATATCTGCTATCTTTAAGAAACCGCACATAGATACTTTCTCGACCTTGGGCACCTGCCATTTTATGTGTTTTTTTTTAATTGAAGAAATGCCTCGTAATACCAGGATCGGTAACGCAGGCGTCCACGGGTTGAGAACCACTGCGTTATATGGTGATGTGACAATATCCTTTTCTTCCCCAGCCCGACTTTGGTGGTATATGCATTGACGCACTTCTCTTGTATGTATCTGTATACTGATGGCGTGATATGGGAACATCCTGACTGCAGCGAAGCCACTTTTCGAACAACGAAGGAACAAGCAATATAGGTTGTATATTTTTTGACTATTCAATGTTGATGAGAATGTAAAGATGCACATGTGCATCGTTTATTTGCAGAGGCCGTGAGAATATTACGTGCACTCATTTGAAGCTGGTGCGACAGTGGTGTAGTAGTTAACCCAGGCCTCTTTCAGATGAAGACCAAAAAAAAAAAATGGCATACATGTCTATTACCAACGCCATTCCAGATCAAGATGTATGGCCATGTCAACAATATGAGGCGGACTGCTACTTTCTTCGGGGATATTCAAAACTGACATATGAGAATGTTTGAAGAAGAAGAGTATTCTGCTGTATAAGAAGGTCTCGTGTTCCATTCCCCTTTGGGACGAAATTTTTCTCGCACCGACTTGCACTGAGAAAAGATCGATTCAGCTTCAAGAAAAAGTTACCTGAAGTTTCCTCCCAGAAGGTAAAGACCTTGAGGACAGCTGCTGGCTTCCCTTTGTTACAAAGCTGTGGTTTAGAAATGTGAAGACATTACCACTTCACATTCCTACGACAAGTAAATCCAATGGGGATTTGGAGAGAAAGATCAAAGTCTTATAAGCTGGGTGTTGGCTTTGTGTCAAAGAAAGCGTTAGTTTAAACGACGTTAACAAGCAGTATAAACGTTGACCAAACACAGCATTGAGTTGGTGTGTTACACTTCTTGAGTGAGCAATGGTTGTAATATTTTATTCCTGTGATCACAGGACAAAGGCACTGCTCGATATGGCAGTCATCGACCCGTCGCTGACATCCTGGCGTCAGGGGTGACGAACCATAACTGACATCCTGGCATCAGGGTTGACGAACCATAGCTGACATCCTGGCGTCAGGGGGTGACGAACCATAGCTGACATCCTGGCTTCAGGGTTGACGAACCATAGGTGACATGCTGGCGTCAGGGTTGACGAACCATAACTGACATACTGGCGTCAGGGTTGACGAACCATAGCTGACATCCTGGAGTCAGAGTTGACGAACCATCGCTGCCCAAAACATTGTTCCATCTCTCCCCATTAACAGTCTAGCCTGGTTAAGGAGGCAGGGTTGCCATAGCGACGAGGAGTCTGCTAAAGAAGCACTACACTCCTTCTATTTTTAGTTCCACACCGGGACTGAAAACAAATAGCCGCCATGCCCCGCTCCCAATCCGACACGATGCTGTGCCCCAACATCCTCATCATACCAGCTCACAGTTACTGGGAGACTGAATGAAGAATGACTGATAACTCACTACCAAAAACAGCACTAAGATGGACACCACAGGGGAACAGAAGTAAGGGTAGATCAAAAGAGACATGGAGAAGAACAACAGAAAGGATGTTGAGCAATAGAGGGCTCACCTGGGCAAGAGCAGAAAAAAAGGCAAAGGACAGGCATTTGTGGAAAACCCTTGCGGAAGCCCCATGTGCCCTGGGCACTTAAGGTTCAGAGAGAGAGAGAGAGAGAGGGAATGAAATAGACTACGTCAATCATGGCTGCAGTAGAAGAGAGTAAGAATAACTGTGTTAGCTGGGCTGTATAAGTGCCACACATGTTGAGATAAAGCTGGTCGAATCACTGTCCTGACTCTTCATCATATTTTCTGTCAGCTTAATCTTGATGGAACACAACAGGCCGAAGAAAAAAAAAAGGTCGACCACGTTAAACCCTGAAGGGGACATTGTTAAGAGAGGCCAGTTTAGTGGGTATAAAATCCCTTGATGAGGTTGAAAAGTTCGCAGAAAACAGGAACACTTGGTGAACTACCAGGCGGGAAGGATGTAAGAATCTTTATGTCATCATGGCGGCTCACAGCACCGAGAAACTCGTCTCTTGGGTCCAATCTAGTTTTCCCCTACACGCTACCATGATCACGGAAGGAATGACAACCAACGTTTGCGCAGTGTAAAGGCTGGTAGAAACAATCTGAACATGTTTCAAAATGAACTACACAATAATCCACACACGCATACATGGCAGCTGCGCTGTAAAGATCTTGTGATGTGCAATCCACACAAAATAATTCAACCGTGTTAGAATTCACACAATGTGGGTTTGCATTAATGTCAATTGTTAACGTTTTCCTCTTCATATTTGGTGCTTACATGCATTTTTTTTTCATGATCTTTTAAACAGCATACGCGTATTTACATAAGTTTCTGAAAAAAAATGGTATGCCCAAGGATAAGCTATCTCCTATCATGAGTTCTGTACATGGATTTGATGAACTGGCAACATCTGGGATAGATAACGTCATGATAATCTAGAGAAGACCGTCTTGGAAAGATACATAATGGGAAGAAGAAAGAGAGGAAGACAAAGGCGAAGATGGCTACAAGACATCGTTGATAATCTGCAAATGGATGCATCAGCAGCAGGGTATCTTGCTCACAACCGAGAGGCCTACAGGAGAGCTTTTAAGGAGGCAAAGTTCGGCAAGGGACATGCAAATGACTGACTGGGATAGATAACAGGCATCTTTTTCCAGTGAATTATCAGAACGAGAGAGAGAAACAAGGAGAGAAACAGACAGAGAAACAGAGAGAGAGAGAGAGAAACAGAGATAGAGAGAGAGAACAGAGAGAAACAGAGAGAGACAGAGAAAGAGAAAAACAGAGAGAGAAAAACAGAGAGAGAGAGAAAGAGAAAAACAGAGAGAGAGAAAAACAGAGAGAGACAGAGAAAGAGAGAAAGAGAGAGAGATGGAGAAAGAGAGAAACAGAGATAGAGAGAAACAGAGAGAGATAGAGACAGAGAGAAACAAACAGGGATGGATATCCACTGCAGTTAATTTTAGACATTGCACACAAAAAAAACCAGATCATAGGGCAGTATAAATTTGAACTACTCTGTTTTAGATAAAGATATCTACAACATTCATTCTTCACATGGTGCCAAGATAAAGAACTTGGCGCTTATCGCGTTCAAAGAGTTCAAAAGTACAGCACTACTATCGCTGGACATATACACAAAGCACAGAATAATAATAATAATAATAATAAATATTCAGCACATATTAGAACAGAAAACATATGGGTAGAGAAAAAGAACACGCGAGGTAGTAATGGAAAGTTCCCGGACTGTACTTGCTCTTATTGTAACGTTCGATAAATATGCGCAGGACACTGAAGGTCATTACTTTAAGCCTGATGACTTTACCACTTGGAGCGGTACTGTCTACACGTGTTCAGTTTGTGGAGACCGCTCTGCGACTGTTACCATTGCTGAAAAATTCGACTACCTTCATTCATTCATTCATTCATTCATTTACGTGTCCCTTGCGGAACTTTGCCTCCTTAACAGCACTCCTGTAGGCCTCTCGGTTGTGAGAAAGATGACTTGCTGCTGATGCGTGCATTTGCAGATCATCAACGATGTCTTGCAGCCATCGTCGCCTTGGTCTTCCTTCTTTTTCACATTATGTACCCTTCCAAGATAGTTTTCTCTAGATTATCATGAAGTTTAATGTGTCCAAAATATTTAAGTTTTCTCTTTTTAATCCTCTTTACTAGCCAGCCTTCTTCAATATTAAGTTCTTGTAATATGGATATATTTGTTCTTTTTTGTGTCCGTGGTATTTGAAGAACTCTTTTGTAGCATTCACATTCAAAATGTGTTTCTCAGCTGTTTTGTTAAGTGTCCAGGTCTCACAGGCATATGTTGCGATGGGAAAGATGCATGCCCTTAAAAATCTTATTTTTGTAGTTCTGTCTGTTCTTTTCCACAGATTCTTTAGTTGTTTTACTTTCTGAAGAGCGATAGATGTCCTTTTAATTTCCCTCATTGTATCCCCATTATTAGTTAGAAGTGATCCAAGATATTCAAAACTTTCCACTTCTTCCAGTTTTTCCTCATTGATACATATATCAACTGCCCTGTTTGTTTCGTCAGTTGTCATCACTTTAGTTTTCTTCGCATTAAGATAGAGGTTTTGCTCTTCGCTATTCTTACGGACTGACAATTAGTTTCTCCATTCCTTTTTGTGTTGTGGACAGTAATACTGTGTCATCAGCATATCTAATCTCTGGTATTTCATAACCTCCAATTGTTACGGCATCGTAATATTCTTTGTCTACATTTTCTCTAACATTCCTTATTATATTTTCAGTATACAAGTTAAATAAGTAAGGCGAAAATATGCACCTCTGACGGACCCTTTGTTTTATGTCAAACCAAGTTGTTGTTTCACCGTTTATTCTTACTGTTGCTTGTTGGTCTAGATACAGCAGTGATGTTAATTGTATCAACTGTGTTGGAAATCCCATTTTTTTCCATTATTTCCCAAAGTTTCTGACGTACACAATCAAATGCCTTTGAGTAGTCTATAAAGGATAAATATAGATTCACATTAAACTCTCTGCATTTCTCTATTATTAAATATTATACTGAATATATGATCTCTTGATCCTCTTCCTTGCCTGAAACCACCTTGGACTATATTGACTTCTTCTTCTATTTTCTTACGAAGTCTACCCATTATGATTTTTAACATAATTTTACTGGCATGACTAATCAGGGCAACAGTTCTATAGTTTGTGCATAATTTCACTTACCCACATCAAATTTTGCTTTAAGCTTGGCAAATCTGCTACCGCGACACTCAAAATGGTTCTTGCGGGTTTTGGGTAATTTTCTATAGAACGAGAACAGGTCTTTGAATGGCAGGAGCATTTCAAAGCTTGTCAAGTGTCTTGTCTGTTCAAGATGATGAGCGTTTGGGTTACTAATCGTGAGCAAAACACCACAAACTGTGGAAAAATTTAATGAACTCTTTCATTAGGGCCGTCAGCGAACAATCCATTATCTCTCTCACATGACTGGAATCAGTTATGGAGTGTGCCAGGAGATCTTCACGGAAAACCTGAAGATGCACTGCGTCTGCCAGGAGATCTTCACGGAAAACCTGAAGATGCATTGCGTTGCTGTGTTCCCCAGCTCTCGACAATCGATAAAAACTGGCTGCGTCTCGATGCGTGGCTTGAGTTTCCATGAGATGGCAAATGAAGGATCTTCACAAGCAGGGAAATCAGTCTGTCAGTACATAAGAAGCTGTTTACTATGGCCAGGCATCCATTTTTACAACTGTTTACTATACCTACAAGAGTAAGGACAAAACACTAACATATATATAAGAGTAAGGACAAAACACTACTATATCTATAAAAGTAAGGACAAGACACTACCATATCTATAAGAGTAAGGACAAAACACTACCATATCTATAAGAGTAAGGACAAAACACTACCATATCTATAAGAGTTAGGACAAAACACTACCATATCTATAAGAGTAAGGACAAAACACTAACATACCTATAATAGTATGGAGGGAACATTACTATACCTATAAGAGTATGGAAAGAACATTACTATACCTATAAGAGTATGGAAAGAACATTACTATACCTATAAGAGTATGGAAGGAACATTACCATACCTAAGAGTATGGAAAGAACATTACTATACCTATAAGAGTATGGAAAGAACATTACTATACCTATAAGAGTATGGAAAGAACATTACTATACCTATAAGAGTATGGAAAGAACATTACTATACCTATAAGAGTATGGAAAGAACATTAACATACCTATAAGAGTATGGAAGGAACATTACCATACCTATAAGAGTATGGAAGGAACATTACTATACATATAAGAGTATGGAAGGAACACTACTATACCTATAAGAGTATGGAAGGAACACTACTATACCTATAAGAGTATGGAAGGAACACTACTTTACCTATAAGAGTATGGAAGGAACACTACTATACCTATAAGAGTATGGAGGGAACATTACTATACATATAAGAGTATGGAAGGAACACTACTATACCTATAAGAGTATGGAAGGAACACTACTATACCTATAAGAGTATGGAAGGAACACTACTTTACCTATAAGAGTATGGAAGGAACACTACTATACCTATAAGAGTATGGAAGGAACACTACTATACCTATAAGAGTATGGAAAGAACACTACTATACCTATAAGAGTATAGAAGGAACACTACTTTACCTATAAGAGTATGGAAGGAACACTACTTTACCTATAAGAGTATGGAAGGAACACTTCTATACCTATAAGAGTATGGAAGGAACACTCTCTCTCTCTCTCTGAACCTTAAGTGCCCAGGGCACATGGGGCTTCCGCAAGGGTTTTCCACAAATGCCTGTCCTTCGCCTTTTTTTCTGCTCTTGCCCAGGTGAGCCCTCTATTGCTCAACATCCTTTCTGTTGTTCTTCTCCATGTCTCTTTTGGTCTACCCTTACTTCTGCTCCCCTGTGGTGTCCATCTTAGTGCTATTTTTGGTAGTGAGTTGTCAGTCATTCGGAGCACATGTCCCAACCATCGCCAGCGTCTTTCCTCAATAATTGTTGTCAGTGGTTTCATCTGCATTTCTGCTAATAAGATGTTATTTCTTATGGTGTTTGGCCAAAATATTTTTCTAATTCTTCGTAAAGAGTATGGAAGGAACACTACTTTACCTATAAGAGTATGGAAGGAACACTACTTTACCTATGAGTATGGAAGGAACACTACTTTACCTATAAGAGTATGGACAGAACACTGCCTAACCTGCCCATATTGTTACAGAATGCATGTTTGCGTCGGGTCTTCAACCAACCAACTTCTAACAAGGAAGTATGTACTCATACTCCCTTCACCAAGCTGTTAGAAGTCCTCATCGTCATCATAACAAATCGTATTAGGTACCAGTAAAAAAAAAATGTAAAGTTCCCGTTTCCGTGCATTAAGACATACTGGGGATAAGGTGTTAGGGCCGTATTTCCATGATCTTCGGAACATGAAAGTGTGATGTGGTCAGTATCACGCCTGGATGCCTTTTTTGGTGTGTACCAGAAAAATAACACAGTGCTGGGACTTGAACCTGGTACCACCAGATTAGTAAACTGAGCACCTAACCACTCAGCTAACCAGGCCACATCAGGTACCAGTAAGACATAAAAAAAAGTCAATAGTTTGATTTTACTTTACATGGCCGGCCAGGAAGAGGACAGCCAGGAAGAGAATGGTTAGGAAGTGGACAGCCAGGAAGAGAACGGCTAGGAAGTGAACGGCCAGGAAGAGAAAGGCTAGGGAGTGTACAGCCAGGAAGAGAACGGCTAGGGAGAGGACAGCCAGGAAGAGAACGGCTACGGAATGGACGGCCAGGAAGAGAACGGCTAAGAAGTGGACAGCCAGGAAGAGAATGGCTAGGGAGTGGACAGCCAGGAAGAGAATGGCTATGAGGTGGACAGCCAGGAAGAGAACAGCTAGGGAGTGGACAGCCAGGAAAAGAACGGCTATGAAGTGGACAGCCAGGAAGAGAAAGGTTAGGGAGTGGACACCCAGGAAGAGAACGGCTATGAAGTGGACAGCCAGGAAGAGAAAGGCTAAGGAGTGGACAGCCAGGAAGAGAGCAGCTATGAAGTGGACAGCCAGGAAGAGAAAGGTTAGGGAGTGGACAGCCAGGAAGAGAAAGGTTAGGGAGTGGACAGCCAGGAAGAGAAAGGTTAGGGAGTGGACAGCCAGGAAGAGAAAGGCTAGGGAGTGGACAGCCAGGAAGAGAATGGCTATGAGGTGGACAGCCAGGAAGAGAAAGGCTAGGGAGTGGACAGCCAGTAAGAGAATGGCTATGAAGAGGACAGCCAGGAAGAGAATGGTTAGGAAGTGGACAGCCAGGAAGAGAACGGCTAGGAAGTGAACGGCCAGGAAGAGAAAGGCTAGGGAGTGTACAGCCAGGAAGAGAACGGCTAGGGAGAGGACAGCCAGGAAGAGAACGGCTACGGAATGGACGGCCAGGAAGAGAAAGGCTAAGAAGTGGACAGCCAGGAAGAGAATGGCTAGGGAGTGGACAGCCAGGAAGAGAATGGCTATGAGGTGGACAGCCAGGAAGAGAACAGCTAGGGAGTGGACAGCCAGGAAAAGAACGGCTATGAAGTGGACAGCCAGGAAGAGAAAGGTTAGGGAGTGGACACCCAGGAAGAGAACGGCTATGAAGTGGACAGCCAGGAAGAGAAAGGCTAAGGAGTGGACAGCCAGGAAGAGAGCAGCTATGAAGTGGACAGCCAGGAAGAGAAAGGTTAGGGAGTGGACAGCCAGGAAGAGAAAGGTTAGGGAGTGGACAGCAGGAAGAGAAAGGTTAGGGATGGACAGCCAGGAAGAGAAAGGCTAGGGAGTGGACAGCCAGGAAGAGAATGGCTATGAGTGGACAGCCAGGAAGAGAAAGGCTAGGGAGTGGACAGCCAGTAAGAGAATGGCTATGAAGTGGACAGCCAGGAAGAGAAAGGTTAGGGAGTGGACAGCCAGGAAGAGAACGGCTATGAAGTGGACAGCCAAGAAGAGAAAGGCTAAGGAGTGGACAGCCAGGAAAAGAACAGCTATGAAGTGGACAGCCAGGAAGAGAACAGCTATGGAGTGGACAGCCAGGAAGAGAACGGCTATGGAGTGGACAGCCAGGAAGAGAACAGCTATGGAGTGGACAGCCAGGAAGAGAACAGCTATGGAGTGGACAGCCAGGAAGAGAACAGCTATGGAGTGGACAGCCAGGAAGAGAACAGCTATGGAGTGGACAGCCAGGAAGAGAACAGCTATGGAGTGGACAGCCAGGAAGAGAACGGCTATGGAGTGGACAGCCAGGAAGAGAACGGCTATGGAGTGGACAGCCAGGAAGAGAATGGCTATGAAGTGGACAGCCAGGAAGAGAAAGGTTAGGGAGTGGACAGCCAGGAAGAGAATGGCTATGGAGTGGACAGCCAGGAAGAGAACAGCTATGAAGTGGACAGCCAGGAAGAGAAAGGCTAGGGAGCAGACAGCCAGGAAGGGAACGACTAGGGAGTGGACATCCAGGAAGAGAATGACTAGGGAGTGGGCAGCCAGGAAGAGAACAGCTAGGGAGTGGACAGCTAGGAAGAGAACAGCTAGGGAGTGGACAGTCAGGAAGGGAATGACTAGGGAGTGGACAGTCAGGAAGGGAATGACTAGGGAGTGGACAATCAGGAAGAGAACGGCTAGGGAGTGGGCAGCCAGGAAGGGAACGGCTAGGGAGTGGACAGCCAGGAAGAGAATGGCCAGGGAGTGGACAGCCAGGAAGAGAAAGGCTAGGGAGTGGACAGCCAGGAAGAGAATGGCCAGGGAGTGGACAGCCAGGAAGAGAATGGCCAGGGAGTGGACAGCCAGGAAGAGAATGGCCAGGGAGTGGACAGCCAGGAAGGGAACGGCTAGGGAGTGGACAGCCAGGAAGAGAACGGCTAGGGAATGGACAGCCAGGAAGAGAATGGCCAGGGAGTGGACAGCCAGGAAGAGAACGGCTAAGGAGTGGACAGCCAGGAAGAGAACAGCTAGGGAGTGGACAGCCAGGAAGAGAACGGCTAGGGAGTGGACAGCCAGGACGGGAACGACTAGGGAGTGGACAGCCAGGGAGTGGACAGTCAGGAAGAGAACGACTAGGGAGTGGACAGCCAGGAAGAAGACAGCTGAAATAAAATTCTAATCTAACCAAGAACAGGGTAAAAAAGACAAATATTTCAGAGATCAAACTCCATGGTTCCCATCATTTCATTCCCGAAATACTGAATGGTTATTAATATCCTTGGTTAGCAACTCCTGGTCTAACAGATGCCAGTGAACTGGAGAGAGATGCATGTAAATGAAGTTCTTGACTAAGTTAGAGTAGCATATTCTGGTTACATCGATGACAGTTCTCCCATAGAAAAAAGTTACACAAGTCTGACATGAGACATCTGGCCAGAACAAAGAGAAAACTACCAAAAAGTCCCAAAACAGAAAAATTTGCATCACTTTACACATAAAAAAATACAATAATTTTTATATTTTGAATATTTATAGTGGATGCTGCAATGAGAGAAGAACAATGTCAACCAGATCTTTACTCTAAGAATAATACATGAAGAACATATTGAAAAGCAAAGATCATTAATCCTGAACTTCATAGACTTTAAGGCATTTGATAGCATACACAGAGATTCATTGTGGAGAATTTTAAGAATATATGGAATACCATCTCAGATTGTCAACATCATTAAAGACCTCTACCATAGATATGTTTGTGCAGTCAACACAGAAGAAGGAATGAGTGAATGGTTCCAGACTGAAACAGGTGTGAAACAATGAGTGAATGGTTCCAGATTGAAACAGGTGTGAAACAAGGAAGTATATTATCTCCCTTGCTTTTTTGGAAGTGTCGTAGACTTTATAATGAAAAAATGCTGCTCAAGTAAAACAGGCATTGACTGGGTACATAAAACCCAACTGAAAGATCTTGATTTTGCACATAACATAACTCTTATCAGTAACAATGTGAAATCAATGCAAGAAAAAACAGATAACCTATCTTCAATGGCTAGTAAAATAGGACATGAAATTAACAAGGATAAAACAAAAACAATGAAACTTCTCTTTAACCACGAAGGACAAATATACGTAGAAGGAACAGCTGCTGAAGAAGTAAACCATTTTGCATATCTGGGCAGCTACATAGACCAGGATGGAGACACCAGAAAGGAAGTTAGAATTTGAATTGCAAAAAGCAGCATTGACCTTCCAGAATCTTGAGAACATATGGCATTCAAAAGTTATAAGCACAAAATCCAAATTAAGATTATTCAATTCAAATGTAATATCCACCCTCATTTATGCATGTGAAAGCTGGAAAACAACTAAAGAAACAGACAAGAAATTAGACTCTTCTGAAAACAAATGCCTAAGGAAAATACTCGGTATGAAGTGGAACGAATTCAAAAACAACGCAGAGATAAGACAGATGAGCAAACAATAGTCTGTCTTATGGGTGATTAGAAAAAAAGAAAATGGACATGTGTTGGTCATGTGATGAGAAGAAACAATCAGAGAATCCCCAAACAAGCTATCAAGTGGAACACAACAGGCAGAAGAAAAAGAGGTTGACCATGTGAAACTCTAAAGAGGACATTGTTAAGAGAGGCCAGTCCAGCGGGCATAACATCCCTTGATGAGATTGAAAAACTCGCCAAAGACAGGAAATCTTGGTGAACTACCATGCGGGCCCTATGTAATGTTTAGCAGCACGGGAAGGTTGTAAGATGTG
Organism: Achatina immaculata; assembly: GCA_009760885.1. NCBI lineage: Eukaryota > Metazoa > Mollusca > Gastropoda > Stylommatophora > Achatinidae > Lissachatina > Lissachatina immaculata. The sequence continues at coordinate 1,033,213 of CM019700.1, forward strand.
AGATATTTTACTCCAAATTAACACAGAAGAACACACTAGAGAGACTGGATCCAGTGTAGAAGCTATAGAGCTGCCACAAGCTGGAGGCTTTTCTCTGATTATGATGAATTATACTTAGTGTAAACTAAAACTTGAACAGAATACATGAAATGGGAAAATATAAAAGTGTCTGACAGATAGTAAAACCACTGTCATGATATTTAACTGTCATGATATTTATCATATTGAAATGAATATTTATTCATCACTGACCAGAATCTTGTATTCTGTCGGACACACATAATTACTGAAGTATAAGAAGGCATGAAGTAAGGTCAGTATTCGTTCTAGCTGATTTCTTGATGGAGTCCATAAAACAAATCCAACAAGTATACTGCTCAAAAGAAGAAATGCAACACTACTGTAGTCATAATGGACATCAAATTTCAAAGTTGTATCAAAATTTTATTTTGTGGAATTAATGTTTCAATCTTGGCATGAAGAAACTTTAAGAATTTATCAATGAAATAATGTTCATTAAATCTGGTTTGGACTTTTATTCTTTGCGACTGAGGCCTCCATTTAAGTAAGGTGTATGGCCTCCTCTGGCCTGTATCAGAGAACATCTCCTTAACAAGGATCCGATTAGCCGTTGGATCTGTTGTTGTGGGATGGCTGCCCACTCCTCCCACAGTACACGAGACAACTGTCAGAGATTGGTTGGCACCATGTCTTGCTGGGGGACTTGTCTGTTGAGTTCATCCCATAAGTGTTCTATTGGGTTCATGTCTGATGACATGGATGGCCATGGAATGGTCTGGACATTGTTGTCAGCGAGGAACTGGGTGGTGAGTTGTGCCACATGAGGTCGAGTGTTATCCTGCTGAAAAACTGACCCTGGTGCAGCCAGAAGTGGAAGGACATAAAAACAAAGAATTTCATCGACGTATCGTTGGGCATTCAGGCGTCCTTCAGTTTGTACCAGGTCACTTCTTCCCATTAAGTTGATCGTCCCCCATACCAGCACACCTCCACTACGAAGTGGAGGAGCCTCATCCACGCAGTTTTGGGTGTAGCGCACATGGACTCTGCGGTAAACTCTTCTCCATCTATCGTGTCGCTGGAGCAGAAAGAATGATTCATCACTAAACCAAACCCTTCTCCAATCATTTGCAATGGTCCACTGACGATGCTGGTTCACCCACTGCAGTTGGTTCTGGCGATGACAGTCCGTAAGAACCTCTGTAGGGTCTTCTAGCACAAAGACCAGCATTGTGCAGCCGGTTCCTGACAGTTTGATCTGAAATTTGACGAGCTGCTGTCATTGACTGGACTGTTCAGGACACAGATGCAAATCAATTCCTGGGGTGACACAGCTGTATGAAGCGGTCTTCAGCAGGAGTTGTGACTATGGGTCTTCCACTGCGCGGTCGGTCTGCAGCTGAGCTAGTTTCTTGAAATTGTCTCCAAAGGCGATTAATGGTGCTTCTAACCACATTAAATTGTCTGGCCACTACACTTTGTGACTGTCCAGTCTGTAAACATCCAATGATGATGAGTCGTTCTGTAGTGAGATGAGCCATACTTGCGCATTAAATTTTCAAATCAACTGATTCGAGGAATGCCAATCTTTTATAGTCTCAATAACATGGTCACTGAGTTTTGTGTTCAGTAAATTTCATGGGATTCTCGTGAACCTGTCATGCATTATTGTCAAAAATGCTGTTTTGACTAGTGTCACTTTTCTGTGCTCATGCTGAGTACAATTCTGGTCAGCACGTTAAGTTGATGTTCAAGTGAACGTTTCAGGCAATTTGCCCTTGTCTGATCAGCAAACTTCAGTTTGAATTGCAAAATCGTATTTGTTGCGTTTCTTTTTTTGAACAGTGTATGAGGTCATGAAGCTGAATCTAGCAGTAACCAAGTCTTGAAGCAAATAAGATAATGAAAACTTTTTATTTTAAAGAATTGCTTATGAAAATTTATCATGCTCAAAAAGCAATTATTAATACAAAGAAGCCTTTTTAAAAATTTAAACACAAACAGAAACTTGAACCAATGATCATAATTTTTGCATATGAAAATCTTGTTTCCCTTTATTCATACCGGTTACGTGTCAGTGTACTCTCATTTGACATGCTTAGCCTTGCAGTCTGGTTATTCTAGATTTCTCATTTCAAATAAATATTAGAAAAGATTTTCCAGTAAAAAACGAATAATGTGAAAGTATGCATGTGCCAATTCTGTCATTTTCTCAAAGCTTTCAGCTTAATATATCTCACAACTTATCACATTTGTTTCTTGCATCTTCTACATTATAATATGTGTAATCCAAAAAATGTAATACACCTCACAATGTATCACATTTGTTTCTTGCATCTTCTACACTATGATATGTGTAATTCAAAAAATGTAATACACCTCACAATGTATCACATTTGTTTCTTGCATCATCTACGCTGTAATCTGTATAATTCACCAGTTTAATACATCTCACAATGTATTACATTTGTTTCTTGCATCTTCTGTAATCCAGAAATTATCAGGAAAAAGATATTCATAAAATACTCTCAAAAATAGGACAGGAATACAATGTAGGTCAAAGAAAATGGCAATTTAAATTAAAAAGTGATCTTGATCAACTGATGATCTCTTGGCTGCAGAATGATTCTGCTTAACTCTTCCCATGCTGGAATGCAACACATTACCATATCTGATGGGGGGGGGGGGGGGAAGAACAGTTCCATGCCGCCTGACAATATACTGCCAAATGTTTCATTTCTATAAAAAAATTTTATTTGCACATGTCTGGTGACCATTCATAGTTCAATCCAAAGCATGGTTAGCAACAGAGTTAAATGGATGTTTTTAATTGAGAATTTTCAATATTTTTTGTGATTTCGGAGGCATACGGACATGCCCCATGACCAGACCACTGTTCTTGAATGTACCCCAGGTAGATCTAGACCTATAAAATGGACTGGAGAAGTAGTCAAAAGGTTATTTCAAACATTATTTTAGTGAGCATGCCACATATCATCACAAGATGAGATTGTAAAAAACTACAAGTAGATCTAGACCTAACCGATGGTAAGTAGGACACAATTATCAGCTAAAATCATCACACTACTTCTTTTTTACTAAAAAAAAATCTCTGCATTTATGGAATCTTCATACATTTACAAGTTTTCTGATGCATAATATTTATACTTTTAATGTGCAAATAATTTGTTACATTCACTTTTCCAACTATACCCCCTATACATATCAAGACCAACACTTTTTGTCTGGCAAAAATGGAATGTCCGCATTTTTGCCTGTGGCAGGGAAAGTGTGAGTTTGTGTGGAAACAGAAGTATAAAGTTGCTAGCAACATTATTTGCATAAATTGAAACATCATAAGCAAAGAACAAGGGATACAAATTTTAACTCTTCCTGTGCCAGAGGAAGAAATGCAGACGTTCAGCTGGGTGCCGGGATAAAGGCGCGGGTCCTGATCTGTATAGGGCGTATCGGGGGTAAAGTTGTAAAATGAATGGAAAACAGTATTTCCGTGTACTTCCGGGTACTTATTATGTTTCAAAGTATAACTAAATATGAAAATTTCAAAATACAGAGTTTTTAGGAAAAAAGAAGTAATGTGATGTTTTTAAACAATGATTGTGGCCAGCTCACCATTGGCTAGGTCTAGATCTACACTACTTATCATCTGAGATGTCTAGATCTACTTGTCGATCTCATATTGTGATTCTTTGTTGCATTCTCGCTAAATTAATGTCTGAAATAACATCCTACCTACTTCTCCAGTCGTCTAATATGTCTAAATCTACTTAGGATTCAAGAGCAGTGGGGTGGTCACAGGCCATGTCCATACTCCTATCTACATCATCAAAAACTGAAAATTTTCGATGTTTCTCTTCCTTTTTCTCGCTCAGCATCGCTAGTAACTAAGGACTCTTCCACCATTTTGAAAAGTGTCACTGGAAACACGGACGAAATATGTATAATCTAACTGTTACACCGGTTGTTTTATTGAAATAAACCAAAGTCGAATTTTCGACCACGGCCAGCATGATATGGGAGAGCCGGAAGTGTCGAATATCTGACTAATGGCTCTGTAAGAGTTAAAGAAAGAACTCACACAACTTTCAAAATTAAAATTTAAAAAGTAAAGAATAGTCCTGAATGGAGGTATATACACTGAATATGCATAAGCAGACACCAGGAACTCTCTCCTTCCTCCATTCTCTCCCAGGAAATACAAACACATCACAGACCACCTCAAAGCAAATTCTTTACGCCTCAAATCTTTCCACATTTCTGATAAATGCTAGCCCTTTATATCTTCTAAATTCATACAGACATTAATCAGTTTAAGATAAACAGCATCTGTATCATGTATTAAAACACAAAAGGGCATAACTAGGTTTGTTGTGAACAATAACATGAACTCTGAACAATAACATGAACTCTGAACAGTAACATGAACTCTGAACATGAGCCATGAACAACAATGTCCAGAACAGTTTATATAAAAAAATCTATGAGCAATACAGGTAAAATGTCAGCCCCAGAACAAATGTTCATCCAATTATAATTAACTAGTAAAGTGATATAATGAAGTGCATACAACTAGCTATTGAAAATAGAATGCACTCTATAGACATCCTGAGAAGACATCCAATGAGGCAATCAGCAACCCATAGCTGATATGCTAGCGTCAGCACACCACAGATGACCAAGACCCTGTCCCACCTCTCCGTGGTACCCTCAGTAACAGGCTTAGCCTGGCTAATGGGGCAGGGATCGCCATAGTCCCTGTGGTGATGGAGTCTGCTAAAGAAGCATTGCACACACCACCACCCCGCTTTTTAGCTGTACTCCGGACTGAAAAAGTAGCCACCCGCTCCCACGCCGATACAATGCTGTGCCTCAACACCTCTACAGCATCAGCTGCAAAGAACAACAGCTCACAGTTACAGGGAGTTTGTACAAGTACAAGCAAGTAATAGACATCCTGAATGCTTTGTATTTCTCAAAGGCTAACTATACATACTTTGCTATATCACTTTACTGTGCCCAAGCATTGTTTCTGACCTGACAAACTTGTATACAATTTACTAAAACCTTTAATTTCCTTCAACATTATCATAATATAGATACAGTACAAAGACAATGTCTTCAAATATCTTTAAATAATTAAAAACAATGGTGCATTAATTTATCAGACTTCAGAAATAAACTAGGAGAATGATCATACATCTGACCAGCAGGAAACATTCTTGATATAAACTTCACCAAATATTGTGCATTACTACTAAAAAGCAATACAATGTTATTTAACTACGTATTTCAAAACAATGTCCATATGAATAATCCAAAATAATGTCATGAATACAGTGGTATAATGTAAGAAATATAAAACATTAATTTCACTCCATGAACAAGCAATTTAAAAACTGATAAAGAAAAAAAATACAGCACAAATATATAAAGTTACATATCAACATTGCCATCACTGAGAAACTAAAAAAAAAAAAAGTATCTCTTATTCAAGAAAAAAAAAAAGGTCGACCATGTGAAATTCTAAATAGGACACTGTTATAAGAGGGAAAATTAGTAGGCATAAAATCCATTGATGAGGTTGAAAACTCACCGAAAACAGGAAAAGTTGGTGAACTACCATACGAGCCCTATGTGACATTTAACGGCATGGGAAGGATGTAAGAAGAAGAAGATGTAAAGTTATTTATTTCTATCACACAAAAGACCTTCAATAATTTTTACTGAAAGTCTGACAAGACAGCTCAATTTCTACCTTAAAATAATAATGACAGCACACAAAATACTCATACCACACCTACTGGATGTAACAACAAAACTGATATTAATTAACTGATTAATTGTTAATACTGACACTGAAGAGCATCATATAGTTAATGCTGATGCCCTTGCTAATACCATTCCTAATACTGACATCACACTTGACATCATTTCTGTTACTCATACCACATTTAGTACAGATATCACTGCTAAAACTAAAGCCACTTACTAACATGAGGCCTACCACTCATAACACTGATATCACACCTATTACCGTTGTAACTCTTGATACTGATAATCCAGCTGAAAGTGATATCTCACCATTAGCAGATTTAACACTTATACTAACATCACATGAAACACTCATATAACATCAGAAAACTAGTACCACACCAAATACTGACACCACGCCTAACAGTGATTCCAAGTTTATCAGGAGATGCATGAAATACTGCAGTAGAGTGGTGCAGCTGGTCAGAATTCAAAATCAGTGTAGAGATAAGGGGCAGATGAGCGAACAACAACCTGTCAAGCTGGTGATCAAAACAAAGAGATGAACATATATCAGCCATGTGATGAGAAGAAACAATATATGTCAGCCATTTGATAAGAAGAAACAATCAGATAATCCCAAAACAAGCTATCAAGTGGGACACAACAGGCCAAAGAAAAAGAGGCTGTTAACGTTAAACTCTAAAGAGAACATTGTTAAAAGAGGCTAAATTAGCAGCCATAGCATTCCTTGATGATGTTGAAAAGCTCGCAGAGAACAGAAAAACTTGGTAACTACCATGTGAGCCCTATGTGATGTTTAACAGCACAGGAAGGGTGTAAGAAGTTGTATTAGGGATTAAATGCAATAAGACATAGCTAAGAAACTTCATACCAAAAACAGTCAAATCTCATTCAAAGAAAACTGTGTTATAATACAGTTAAGTTCCTCAGTCAGTCAGTCATTTGCATGTCCCTTGAGAAACTTTGCCTCCCTACCAGCTCTCCTGTAGGCCTCTCAGTTGTAAGCAAGATGCCCTGCTGCTGATGCATCCATTTCCAGATATCACATAATAGGATATTTAAGGCTGCTGTAATTTCCTTTCTCTCCATCTCCTGTGTGGGCTGCCTCTTCCTCTGCTACCTACAAATCTTAGTGTGAATGTTTTCTGTGATATACTGCCTGGTGATAACCCTGTAACATGGCCAAACCATTCGACTTGCTGTTTCTGGATATAGTGTAATACTGGTGTTACTCCAACCTTTGCCCTGATGGTGTCATTTCTTATTTTGTCTCTTCTTGTCGCATTTAGCATTCTCCTTAAACATTTCATTTCTGTCGTGATGATTTTTCTTTTGTTCTTGGCTGTTAGTGTCTATGTTTGACATTGACAGCATAGAGTCTGGGAGGAAAATTGTGTTGTAAAATACACTTTTTGTTTCAGTTGTGATGTATTTGTTTTTCAGCACAGGAGTTATTTGTCCAATGACCTGATATGCTTTAAAGCATCTGTTCTCAATCTCACCATGAACTGTCCCTGCGGATGATATTATGCTACCTCTGTCAGTCAGTCATTTGCATGTCCCTTGCGGAACTTTGCCTCCTCAGCAGCTCTCCTGTAGGCCTCTTGGTTGTGAGCAAGGTGCCCTGCTGCTGATGCATCCATCTTTGATTTGGTCTTCCTCTCTTTCTTTTTCCCATTATGTACCCTTCCAAGACTGTCTTCTCTAAATTATCATGACTTTTAATGTGTCCAAAATATTTAAGTTTTCTCTGTTTAATTCTCTTTACTAACCAGCCTTCTTCAATATTAAGTTCTTACAGTATGGATACATTTGTTCTTTTCTTTAAGTTAAGTTTCTAGACACAGCAAATCTTCAGTGGCAGCAAAATAATTTATTCATATCTCATTAATATTAATCTCAAAAACTCACTTTTATACATTAAAATGTATAAATTTTATGACTCCATTACATTAATCTAAAATATTTTTTAAAATATGAATTTAAACTATTAGATGTTTATATCTGTTTTGCATTACCAAAAAAAAAAAAAAAAAGTTGACCTTCTGACTGTATAAATAAAATAAGTATTAATGAGAAAATACAACTTTTCAGCCGTGACTGTAACAAAAACACAACATGGCAGCCAATGACCTGTAACAACTTTAGTTCCGGACACATCTGAGCATGTGTCTGTGTATGCTACAACAGCTTTTGGCAAAAATCTCACAGGATTTTAAAAACATACACCATGGCATTACAGCCAATAGCCAGGATTTCTTTCAACTTTAGGCCACATCTTCTACAGTTTAGGCTCTTGCAGCAGTAGATGAACTTTGGCTTTGTTAGAGATCAGTCTTGTACATGTCTTCTAAATCCTCTGGCCTCTCCTGCTTCGGTTTAGGCTGGTCAACATAAGACTTATGTAGGAGGTCAGAAGTTCATCCATCTTGTAGCCCTGAAATATAAAATCAGATGACAGAATAACATGGATAAATGTTATGTATAATTTCTCACAGAAACCCAGTATATAAAAATAAGAACTAGGACTAACTTGAATGTGATGAAGATGCTCAAGCAGCTTAATGGTTATTGTACTCATCACTTACACAAGGTTAGTGACCACCACCATCATCATGTGCCACGCCTGCAGGTGTCAGCGAACATGCTTCTCCACAGTTTCCAATCTTTCATGTTTTAACATCAGTTCTGCTGCTGTGATTCTCCCATGCTATTTTGTCAAGCCACCTAAGATTTTCTCTCTTGGTCTACCTCTTTCTCTCCTGCCTCCCATTTTCCATTTTCACAATTATTTTCAATTTCTCCTCTTGTCATTATATGGCAGGTGAACCTAAACTGTCTCCCATGTAGTGTGTTCATTTCTTCCGAGCTTTCCTTAGGCATTCTTCATTTGGTGTTTTAGTGGTCCACGGCATTTTTAATACTTCTTTGGAGGAACATTTCTGTTGCTTCTAATGCTCTCATTAATGACCACGATTCACTCTCATATGGTAATACTGGCTTGATACAACACTTCAAGACTCTTTTCCTAGACAAATCTGGACTACACAAAATAGTTTTCATTATACCATTCCCTAGAATGTGTACAATATTGAAAGTATGATATAATGGATATATCTGGACATTTTATTTTATCAGTCTTTTCACTCTAATCCACATGAAAACACCAGCAGACAACATTAAAATGAAAGCAGCAACTGTATATAATCATATCTTGAATACTGCGAGTTAGATGATCTCTGGTAAAATCAGCACTCACCATTGAAGTCTCACACAGGAGTTTGCTGCCCTTGACCAGATTGCCAATGGACATGTGGAAGTATGTGTTGCCACTGCTCCAGTTGGAAATACTCGAGAACGGATGAGTGTTTAACAACTCCTGTGAAGTATCACGTAGAAAGTATGTCAAATAATAAGTGATGATATAATCCGAGGGTCATATTAAATGAACAGTTAATGCAGAGTTCTGTAGTATCGTGGATGGTAAGGTCACTTGCAAAGTAAGATTAGGATCATTATCTTTGCAACTCCTAGACTGCATTTGGTCTCATCCTTAATACATCCCTCAGTTTCCGGCAACTGATGACATCAACTCTATGTCGATGTCCAATTACTTCTGTGCCCTTGCCATGATCATCTGCATCTGATTTCACAATTTACTTCTAGCTCTTTCCTTCTGAGCAGAAATTCCACATCACAGCAACGTGTCAATAACTCTTGCTGTGTTGCTACTACCAAGGGACTGTTAACTAATTTTAGCATTGCGGTTTGGAGAGTCGAAGTTTCTCTGCCGACCAAATTACAGTCGGTGAAGATCTATTTTAACACAGAATAGTTTTCTTTGTTCAAATGGTCATGTCACATCAGTTCCATGAACTAAATAATTGTCAGGACTGGGGTCAAACTGAAAGAGAAATCTGGCATAGCTGCTCAGTGGGAAGAGGATTGAGCCATCTCCTTGTATATGACCTGATATATCAGAAAAAACTACAGGGGTTTACTATCAATAAGACTGTTACCAAAAGTTATCAAGTCACAGAACAGAAAAGTAATAAATTAAGTACTACTGCATTTGGAATAATTATAATAATAATAACTGTCAGTTACCTTAGTGTGTGGATGGATAATGTTGATACCATTTTTATTTATAGCAATCAGCAAGTTCTCCGGATACTTTGGTTCTGTCATTTGCTGTGAGATGACAGGTACAAAAATGTCATTACATTCTTTCCTTCTTATGTTTCTTAATTAGTTACTGATATCACAAATAATAAATGAAAGAAAACTGATATCAACAGATAAACATACTGGAAGATTAATTAGACTGCTAGTTCTTCAAGGCAAAGGGTCTAAAATCCTGTCTGGATTACCAAGATGCTAGAACCAAAAGAGTTAAAAAATGGGGACCTGGCATTAGTGTTAGGGAATGAAGGCAGCATGAATGTTTACAGACCTCTTGGTTAAATAAAAGAATGGTGGTCATGAACAGAATGTATAAAATAGGAAAAAGTAGGAGCAGCTTTATTACTTAACAGTAGTCATGAACAGTTCTTTATAATCTAAAGAAATCAAAAAGGAATGAAATGATATTCTCTTCTGACTGTCAAAACTGCTTATAAAACAGTTACAGGTAAGGAAGACACAATGATGAGAAACAGAGACCCAAGGACAGTTACAGATAAGGAAGACATAATGATGAGGGACAGAGACCCAAGGACAGTTACAGGTAAGGAAGACATAATGATTAGGGACAGAAACCCAAGGACAGTTACAGGTAAGGAAGACATAATGATTAGGGACAGAGACCCAAGGACAGTTACAGATAAGGAAGACATAATGATGAAGGACAGAGACCCATGGACAATTACAGGTAAGGAAGACATAATGATTAAGGACAGAGATCAAAGGATAGTTGACTGGGAGGTAATTTCTTTCACTTTGTTGTTATTTTTCACAGTTCTGATCACTTTCAAATCAAATCTACTTCTTGTGAGCAAATACGTAAAATCAGGAAGGACTAGGGATTGAGTGGTTAAATGCAATTTGCAATGCACTTTCTGCATGCTACCTGCCCAGGTAAAGTTGGCAATAAATTTATCTGATCAAATGCTTGCTGAAAAAGTGAGAAAAGAAACAAATATATTATGTAACAGATTATTTTTTAATTGAAAATATCATAATTTTATCATCTTTCTTGGTTAAAGATCATTCATTCCATTTTATAGTCAGAAAAAGTTTTCCAACTATCATTACAGTGTTACCTTAACTTCAAAGAAAGCAGATCCAAACATTGGCCACTGGTATATTAACTTCAGGAAGCTGACTTTTGCATCAGTGATACTCTTTCCTGTGTCTTCACTGTAGGCTGACATGATAGCCTAAGACAGGGTTAGAAAAGAAGCCAAGAAATAATGAAATTCACTTTTTTGAAACAGATCATATACCTAAGAAACCTTAACCACAGGCTTAGAATGCTTAAACAAGTTAGTCTAAGAAATCTTAAACATAGAATTAGAATGCTTAAATTATCTAAGAAATCTCAAACAATGAAAGTTTTAAACTAGTTAGCCTAAGAAATCTCAAACATAGAAAGTTTTAAACTAGTCAGTCTAAGAAATCTTAAATACAGGATTAGAGTGTTTAAACTGGTTAGCCTAAGAAATCTTTTATCAAATGATATTGACTCTTTAAGCAGTTGTGCAGTCCAACACAAACTACTCAGCACCAACAGATAAACAGAGAGGGATCTGACATGAATGTGTCCTATCTTCATGTCTGTTTAACCTAACACAAAAAAACATTCAAGGAAATCAGTGAGATGCCTGGACTAAACATAGATAGAACAGCTATCAATGACCTAAGATATGCAGATGATACCGTGCTGATAACACAGAACCAAAAAAGACATATAGAACCTAGCAACACATATAAACAAAAAAAAATAAAAATTATGGACAGGAAATAAACATCAGAAAAACAAATGTTTGGTAATCAGCATAGGAAATAATACCAAATATAAATATAAAATTAAACAGGGAATTCTGAAACAGATGAAGGGTTTCAGATATTTGGGACACATGATAACAGAGATGCAAAATGTGAAACAGAAATTAATAGAAGAGCAGGAATGACAAAAAAACATCTTCAACAGAATGAAGAAGATCCTTATGTCAAAGCAAATATCACAGCAGCTGATATTATGTATTGTAAAATGCTACATACATGGTCTGACAATTAAGTGATCAGATTGATTTTATTATGGCCAAGACAAAAACGCCATCTATGAAGCAAAGCATGGAATCCAAAGAGGCAACCTTCACCTATGATCTGGCAACTTTTCATTGCTGCCCGATAAGCAGATGACAAACAAGCCGCCATTTTGTTGACCTAGTCAGAGTTGCAATGTCACGTACAGATGACAAACAAGCCGCCATTTTGTTGACCTAGTCAGAGTTGCAATGTCATGTACTCAGCACGGAGCAAAAAGCTAACATTAAATTCTGTTTAAAACTCAGAAAAATTGCCACTGAGACAGTTGAATTGATGCAAGAAGTTTATGGGAATAATTGTTTATCTCGTGCACAGATATTCAGGCGGTATTCATAATTCAAAAGTGGTGTGAAAACGATTACAAATGCAACCAGACATGGACGCCCACTTTCTGATCCTAATGAGGAAGTCGTTGCAAAAGTCAACGAACGGATACAAAAAGATAATTGTTTGACTGTGAGAATGATGGCAGATGAATTTGGTGTTAACCGAGAAACCATTCATAAAATTTTAGTGGAAGATTTTGGCAAGAAAAAAGTTGCTTGCCGGTTTGTATCACTTTCGTTGTCTGATGACCAAAAACATCAGTGTGTTGAGTACACAAAAGACATCATCAAAACGGGTCACAGAAATAAACATTTCTTTAATCTGATTGTTGCAGAGGATGAAACATGGATTTTCTGTCATGATCCTACAACTAAATGCCAAAGTGCTCAGTGGAAGTCATCATCATCACCAAAAGGCAAAAAATTTCATCTTCAAAAGTCAAAACAATGTTGCTGTGCTTCTATGACAGCAAAGGAGTTATTCATGAAGAATTTATTCCAGAGGGACAGACAGTAACTGCCAAAGTTTATTTAAGTATTTTGAAACACCTACTGAAAAGGATTCTCCGAGTTTGACCAGAGTATTCAACACCTGGCAGTGTTCTCCTTCATGATAATCCACCGGCTCACCAGGTGGTAGTTGTACAGGAATTTTTGGCCCAAAAACAAGTGTGTGATTTAAACAATCTATCCTATTCCCCAGATTTGCCTCCCTGCGATTATTTTCTATTCCCAAATTTGAAGTTACCATTGAAAGGACTCTTCTTTGACGATACTGATGATATCCAAAGGGTCGTAACATCGAGTTTAAGGGCCATACCAAAAAGAAAAACTGCAGAGGTCTTTTCAGTGTTTGTTAGATCGTGCCTCTCACTGCATCAATGCACAAGGGACTTACTTTGAATAAAATACAGGTTATATCTTCAACTATTGTTTATTTTATTTTTTATGTAATTAGTCTCATTACTTAATTGTCGGACCTTGTATACTCAATATTCCTCAATATGCAAGCCTGGATCTTGAAAGGTCAAAAGAAAAGAAAACAGATTCCCTAAAAATGTGGATATACAGCAGAATGGGGTGTATCAAGTGTACAGAAAAGAGAACAAAGAAGTGCTAGATCAAATGTAATTGAAAACAGAAGTATTTAAAACTGTAAGGAGAAGACAAATGAGATACTCTGGGCATGTCAAGAGGCATAATAGTAAACTAAAGACTCTACTTGTGGGCAAGATCAAAGGAAAGAGAACAGGAGGACAACAGATGGATGGACAATATCAAGAGATGAACATGAACAAGCTTGGCTGAGTGCACTATGGAGGCAAGAACTAGGACAGACTAGAAGACTCATTGCAGCCAACCTTCTGTGAGGAGATGGCACAAGATGATGATGATGATTAACACTTATCTACCATGAGCTGTTTTAATGTTTACAAAAAAATAAAAAAAATAAAGTAATGACAGTGATGTGGACCTGTTCTGTAGATGAGAGTTAATCATTTTAAACTGCCCAAATACTAAAATCAGGCATTGATTCACTTCCTGGTAAAAGATTTTAGCTGTCATTTTTTTTTTGTTGTTGTTGTTAAAATAAATATTTGTGTGTTATATGTAGTGTTTGGTAGGTGAACAGTTAAAGGGTTAATTTATTTCTCTTTCATATGTGATCAGCAATGTCAGTTTGTAAAATTATGTAACACCAGGATGCTTAACACTTTATCTTCACAGGCATGACAGAACAACACAGAAATGTGAACATTACCTTTTTCCAGTCGTCTGCAGACTGCACCTTTACCAAGTCAAGTGGAACAAGGAGCTGAAGCATTTCTCTGAGAAAATGCAAGATATGGAGAGAATTACAACCCTGAGGGAATAATGACACAGAAACAAGGAAAGGGAAAACTGCATTAGAGCATTCCTGTACATTTAAGACCAGTGATAACTCTAAAATATTGTAATTATATTATACAGACATTATATTATGCAATATTATTACTATTGCTGCTACTACTACTTTATAATGATTAATTTTTTGGATACTTTGATACAAATGAATTAATCCTTTATCACCTCATACACACAACTAAGGTAAAACAATTTTAATAGAAAATACATGTGTTAAAGAAATAAACAGATATATCTCTAATTTGTTTGCTTTCCTCAATTATTTAATCTGCTACTCTAATCCGTTTGCTTTCCTCAATTATTTAATCTGCTACTCTAATCGCGGACCAACTGGCGGTAGACTCAGAGAGCGAGGTGGGGTAGTTAGGTGGCTCTATTACTCCTATAAAGTGCCCCAGGTGCTCAGTGAAGGGAATACCAGGCAGGTAAGAGGCACCTTAAAACCTCTCGCTTCCCGCTGCCTTGCGGGTAGGACAGGGAGTCTAAAGGCTAGCGGAGAGTCTGTAAACAAACCGGCAGAAGGCAACGGGAAACCACTGTTGTAGCTCCCAAGAACAAGTATGCTGAGTCAGAGTAACAGAGAATACCACCAAAAAAAAAGAAGCCCCTAAAAATAAATGGATGACAGACGACATCTCAGGACTGACAGACAAGAGGAGGAGAAGTAAAAATAACCAAGAAAAATATAGCAAGATAAATAAAGAAATAAGACACAAATGCAGAGAAGCAAAGGAAGTGTGGTTAAATGAACAGTGAAGACAAACACAGGACTCTCATAGTAAAGACAGCAAAAACATGCACAAACGATTTAGTGAACTCACAGGCAGGAAGACAAAATATACCACAGGATGCCTGAAATCAAAAGAAGGTAAAATGTTAACGGGAAAAGAAGACATTGTGGACAGGTGGACAGAGTACATTGGTGAGCTATATGGAGGAGAAAGACCAGAATTAACACTAGATACTGAAAACTGTGATGGACAACCAATACCTGAAGACGAAATCATTGATGCTATCAAACACATGAAGAAAGGAAAAGTGACTGGGCCTGATAATATAACAATAGAAGAAATAGAGGCACTAGAGGAGATAGGAATAAAAATACTAACCAAGTTACTGAATGACATTTACAACAGTGATTATATGCCCAGTGACCTGCTTAAATCCATGTTTATAGCACTACCAAAGAAACCAGGTGCAAAGGAATGTGATGACCACCGGACTATCAACCTCTCACGTCACATAACGAAGCTACTTCTGAGAATCATTATGAGAAGAACAAGGAAAAAGATAAAAATGGAAATAGCAGATGAACAGTTTGGATTTGTTGAAAGAAAAGGAACACACAATGCCATTTATGCTTTATGAAGTACAGAAAGATCTCTACTTATGCTTCATTGATTACACCAAGGCATTCAACAAGGTGAAACATAATGAAATTATTAAAATGCTTGAAGACATCAATATACATGGCAAAGACCTGAGGATTGTAAAACATCTATACTGGCAGCAAGAAGCAGCAATTCAAGTTGAAAATAGAACTGGAAAATATCAACCTATAAAACAAGGGGTGTGACAAGGATGTGTACTATCTGCAGACCTTTTTTCTCTGTACATCCAGAATATTCTAAGAATGATCACCACAGAACCAGGCATAAAAATTGGAGGATACAATATTAACAACCTTCGGTATGCTGACAACACAGTACTGATAGCTGAGAACCAGCAAGACCTGCAAAATCTCTTGGATAAAGTCACCAAAGAAAGTGAACAGAAAGGCCTTACTTTGAATATAAAAAAGACAGAGACTATGGTTTTATATAAGAAACAGAATCCACCAATATGCAGTATAAAATTAACAGAACTATTTTAAAGCAGGTGCAGAAATTCAAATACCTTGGAGCAGTAATAACAGAATAGGCCAAGCAAAGACTGCATTTCAGAGAATGAGAAATATATTATCCAACACATCCTTATCAATGAATGTTAGAAAACAAGTCCTAAAATGCTATATTGAACCTATCTTGTTATATGGAAGTGAATCATGGACAATAGGCAGGTCTGCACAAAAATCATTGGAAGCAGCAGAAATGTGGTTTATTGGAAGAATGTTGCGAATTCCCTGGATAGCAAAAATAACTAATGAAGAATGTATGAGAAGAGCTGGAGAGACAAAAAAAATCTTGTCAAAAAGATAAGAGAGAGACAATGTACTTTCATATGACATGCAATGAGAAGAGGGAGCATTGAAAATATTATAACAACAGGAAAAATAGAAGGAAGAAGATCAAGAGAAAGACCAAGAGAAATGATACTGGACAGTCCAACGGGATGGTGTGAGAGGAGATCACCAACTGAGCTGATGGCCTTCATGAAGGATCATATACTCTGGAGAAGCATAATAGCCAACACCAGTCGGCACGGCACCTAATGATGATGATGACTCTAATCTAATTTGTTTGCTTTCCTCAATTATTTAATCTGTTACATTAACTTACAGCCATAAATAAAACACCTAATACATAGATTAATGGACGTCTTGGACACTCCAACATTAAGATATATCCATCAAGTACATATGAGGATTATGAGTACTGTGAGAACCAGAAAATATGAGAACTAGAAAACAAATGATATACTCGTATAGCACAGAGGACGATCCTCACTGTGAACACACCATTTTGCCAGAACATTGGTGTTTCTAACATGAGAAAAAGGGAGTAATAAAAATTTATCATAAAAAATGAACAGCAGCCATAAAACTTATCACAGCAGGCGAAGACGAGCTGTAAAATTTATCACAATAGGTGAAGATTATGAACAAGACCTGTGAAATTTATCACAATAGGTGGATAATAGCTGTAAAATTTATCACAATAGGTGAAGAAGAGCTTTAAAATTTATCACAAAAAGTGAAGAAGAGGAGTAAAATTTATCACAATAGGTGAAGAAGAGGAGTAAAATTTATTACAATAGGTGAAGAAGAGGAGTAAAATTTATCACAACAGGTGAAGACAATGAATAAGAGCCATAAAATTTGCAAATTTGATTACTCCGACTTTCATTTTATATTTGAGGACAAATCTCTGAAACTGAAATTTATGGAACTTCTTCTCAGCTTACGGTATCCTGTTAAGAGCATTTTTGTTATCACCATGCATAACCCTGTAGATGAGCGCCCCCAGCTGAGCTGCTTCCCCTTTTGTGCACTTATGGTAGCCTCGTAAGTACTTGGGCAGCTCCTGCAGAGAAACCAACATGCCAAGATAATAAAATTTTACTTCCTTTGTCACTCAGTCTGTTTTCTCTCTCTCTCTCTTTGATCATATACTTTAACTCACTTCATGTAGGTGATCTGGCCAGCATGCTCGGTGCTTTTGTTTAGCAGTGGGTCACGGAATTTTTATTTAATTCGTGGTCCACCTATATGAAGTTAAGTTGAAAAGTAACTAATTTTTTTTATTTTATTTGAATAAAATTTATAAATATGATTGAAAACTTGCTTATCATTTTCAACATAGTCCCCACATATTCAGTGCTGGCCCGATGCTACCTCACTATTGCCTGGATTCCCCAAGAAAAAAAAAATCTTCTGACTAACCCTGTAGTCAACTATGTATGGCCTCTTTAATCTCTTCATCCATACTGAACTTCTTTGCATCTAACTTCTCTATAAGGAGTCTGATGATAATCACATGGTGCTAGGTCAAATGATTATGCAAGACATGGAAGACACTCTAAAAGTGGATATATTATTTGTTGAACTGTTGCACATGTTGTCTGAGTCCACATGTTATCATGCTGTAAAACACACTCAAACTGAGCAAACTGTGATGCTTTGACCTGACTGCAGGTTTCGAGTGCTTTGCAAGCAGATCACACTATGCTTCATTAATGATAATGGTTTCTCTCAACAGGATTAGGCCTTTACAGTCCCAGAAGAGTGTGAGCATCAATTTTCTGGCTGATGGAGTTGTACACAACAACTCTGGTTCCAGTGAGGTACAATGTCACTACTCCTTGCTGGTTCACTTTGTCTCTGGCTGGAAGTAATGTACCCAGCATTCATCTCCAGTGACTAAAGGTTGTTTGGAAAGTCATCTCTTTCAGCTTCAAAACATTGTGAAAAAGAGTTTCACAGACATCCTCACAATGGTTCTGTCAGACAGCAGGTGAGTTGTTTGGCACCCACCTGGTGGAGACTTTTCAGTGCTTCAGCACTTCTTAACTGATACGATATTATACCTATCCACGACTGCATGTTTGCAGTGTGAGGCTGGCTGCATCCATCAAATCTGACAACCCCACTTCTAAACTTCTTGCCATTCATATACCCGAGGAAGCAACACATGTGCGTGTCCTCATACTGCTTCTTCATTCTGTGATGAATATCTGCAGGCTTCTCACCTTCACCACCCAAGAAATGAATAAATGTACGCTGTTCTCCCCCCTCCCCTCCATGCTTCCAAGGGGGCAGCTATCTTTGATCTGCTCTGCTGATGTCATATGTCCAAAATGGCTGTCATGCCTCCACTCACATAGATCTAGTGAGTGATGACTTAACATATCCATGCTACAAGTGTCTATTACTCAGTTTAAATTCTTGTAAATAGCAAAAATTAAGGTTATTTTTTTTGACTCGCCATTATACATAAGATCTATTCTATATGATTAGTTGGCTGACAGTGTTCCAGTATATGTTAGCAAGTGTTGTTTGATCCAACAATGGTGACAAACGTTAGCAAGGATTGTTTGTATCCAATGATGACATATGTTAGCAAGGGTTGTTTGTATCCAACAATGGTGATATATGTTAGCAAGGGTTGTTTGTATCCAACAATGGTGACATATGTTAGCAAGGGTTGTTTGTATCCAGCAATGGTGATATATGTCAGCAAGGGCTGTTTGTATCCAACAATGGTGATATATGTTAGCAAGGGTTGTTTGTATCCAACAATGGTGATATATGTTAGCAAGGGTTGTTTGTATCCAACAAAGGTGATATATGTTAGCAAGGGTTGTTTGTATCCAACAATGGTGACATATGTTAGCAAGGGTTGTTTGTATCCAACAATGGTGATCTGGAAACACAGGCATCATACTGATCAGGAAGATGGCAGTGTTGATTTTTCTGTAACAGAGCTAACAATGCTTTTTACCATCACTGGGAACATATCAATCCAGCTTCCACAGGCCAAACTGTCTTTCTATAACAGTCTTTTTTTTTCTTGCAGCACAACATGGAGATTGGGATAGCCCTGGCCAGCTCTAGTCTGGCTAACCTAGATAGTCATCTTAGCTCTTAAATAAAGTGACCAAGTGTCCTGTATTATAAAGGACTGAGCCCATATTTTGAGGATTTTCCTGGGAATCGGAATACTTCAGTCGGGGATGTCTATATGCCCCCCATTTTAAAACGCATGTGCCAAGTTGTTCTATATTCTCATCTTTGATCACTGCACATTCAGAAATACTCAGAATTTTAAAATTATTTCAGCAGAAATGTTGCTGTTGTGAAGAAAATTCACTCTGTAGAGTAAGCATGCTGGTACTTTTGTAAGTAAAATTAAATCTAACCTGCTAATTAAAATTTTGGGTTAAAATTTAACTGTAAACCACACCTGCCTCACCTCCTGACTTATGTCCCATATCTGAACTAAGGAAAAGATGATCAGGTTATGGCTGATATACTGGTAGTATACGTTATATGGCATCTGATGCTACAGAGGTGTGAAATGTTTCGACCTTCAAACTTCTAAGCCACAACATAGTGGCCAGGTCAAATCAGCAACTGTCCTCCCTGACCTGGCCAAAATAACTGGTGTTTTTTTAAAATTATCCCTGGGTTACATAATTCAAATGGTTTCTTCACCATGTATAGCAACTACCAGATGATAATGATTATTATAACTCTGCATTATAACTGGTGTATTTTGTGTTATCCCTGGATCACAGAATTCAAATGGTTTATTCACCATGTATAGCATTTACCGGGTTAGGGTGGTTATCATAACCAGTGTATTTTCTTATCCCTGACTCACAGAATTCACATGGTTTACTGACCCATGCACACAGCTTTTACCAAGCTAGAGCGGTTACCTGATGGTAATGGAAAATGACATCTGCCTGGATGTCTTTTCCTGGAACTGTCCTGACCCAGAGTTTCTTCATGAAGAAAATTTGGTAACTGACGATAGGTGGTGCACCTGTAGGAGAAGTCTAACATTATAAACCAAGGGTAGGGTAAACAGAGTATTTTAAGTTCTACATAGCATGCAGTAGCAATTGCTTTTTGTATACCTTCACTGGAACTGGGTATTTTGTATCCTGTGTCTTGGGCTTTTAATTTTCTTTTCAGTCTTGTATCATAAATATTATTTTTTTTAAAATGACATGATTATGGCAAAGAACAAATTATTGTAAATTATTTTTATTAGCACATTAGAACATACTTGTATATTACTGAAAAAAAACAAAAAACAAAGAAACAGTTGGCAGTTAAAAATTCCTTTTGCTCATATTAACAAATGTTTCTGTACAAGAAAGACTGTTAGACCTCTGCCCTGAGTCATGAGAAAATATTACCTTCCTGTCTATCACCAACTGAAGAGAGTAGAGAAGACTTGTAAAGATTTTGAGAACTACTGTAAAAGGAAAATGTAACTGTATAGGAAACTTGGAAAATAGGTGGCTCTCACAGATCAGGTGTAAAAATGTAAGAAGTCTGTCTAATGGTCACGGAGCAGCTCAGATAGTGGGAAGACACACGCACCACACACTACAGCCTGCAGTTTCATAATCTTACCATAGTTATCTCAGAAGTATTATGTCAAATCTTCCATTTCTGCAGTGATGTCATCTTACATCTTACATCCTTCTCTGCTGCTAAACGTCACATAGGACTTGCATAGTAGTTCACCAAGTTTTCCTGTTTTTGGTGAGCTTTTCAACCTCATCAAGGGATGTTATGACCACTGAACTGGCCTCTCTTAACAATGTCCTCTTTAGAGTTTCACATGGTTGACCTCTTTTTCTTCAGCCTGTTGTGTACCACTTCATAGCTTGTTTTGGGATTCTCTGACTGTTTCTTCTCATCACGTGACTGACATATGTCCATCTTTTTTTTCTGATCACCCATGAGACAAGTTGTCGCTCATCTGCTTTATTTCTGCATTGTTTTTGAATTCATTCCACTTTATACTGAGTATTTTCTTTGGACATTTGTTTTCAAAAGAGTCTAATTTCTTGTCTATTTCTTTAGTTGTTTTCCAGCTTTCACATGCATAAATGAGGGTGGATATTACATTTGAATTGAATAGTCTTAACCTGCTTTTTGTGCTTATAACTTTTGAATGCCATATTTTCTCAAGATTCCTGAAGGTTAATGCTGCTTTAGCAATTCTAACTTCTTTTCTGGTGTCATTATTCTGTCTATGTAGCCGCTGAGACATGCAAATTGGTGTACTTCTTGAACAGGTGTTCCTTCTACGTATATTTTTCCTTCTTGATTAATGGGAATTTTCATTATTTTATTTTTTCCTTGTTAATTTCAAGTCCTATTTCACTAGCCAGTGAAGACAGGGTATTTGTTTTTTCTTGCACTGAATTCACACTGTCACTGATAAGAGTTATGTCACTCTAACTGAAAATGAGCTTTTAGTCATCTCAGTCTTTAACATTTACTATTTTAATTATCTATTTCCTAATTGTGGATTCTAACTGCTATTCACTTTTAGTATGTGGTTATGCACTATACATTCCAATGTGGCTTTTTCTAAACAAAGTTAGTAATCATACTTACTATTGTCCTACATATTCTAATCCTGGTCACTCCAAATATATGGATAATCTAATTATTCTTCAGTCTAAGTACAGTCTATTCCAATCACAATTCAGTTACACTATGTAGTATTTCTCTTACAGTTCACATTCATTCTGTTGTATTTAATTACCCAAATGTCAGTTAATCTTACCTTCCTTAACTGGCCTGCTCTTCTGTACCCAGTCTGTAATTTGTCGCACAAAATCGAAGAAGAAATCTTCATCTGGAACACTGATCACTGACAGATACAAAGTAGACATCAGCAGTGAAAAAATGATTTGTGCAAAAGAAAATTAGCGTAGCTAAGTTGTCCTCTGACTATTAGAAACACCAATTACACAAATAGTGCAGACAGTTTTTACATACATTTTAAAAAAGACATAGAAAGATGACTTTGTTAAACACCACCATCATCAGAACACAAGCCTAATGTTAAGGATTAGGTTAAGGATTAAAGATTCTGTGTGGTAGTTGAGTCCCTTCTTAAATCCATTCTGGTATTTAATATGAAAATAATAGAGTGTGATAATCTTCTCAGATAACGCTTCAGAAGAAAAAAAAAGATGGGAACTTCTAAAAATGGAAAATATCTGCTCCCTCCACCACCACCCCCCCCCCCCCTAAAAAAAAGGCTAGCTTCCTGCACACATGAAAATTATTTAATGTATTCAGGAGCAGCAGAGTTATAGTAAACTGACTTGTCATGCAAAGGCTGTGGCAAATTCTGACCAACTGACACTATGCTCCAATCAATTCAGTTTTAGATATGTGGGCACATGACACTTGTATTATGAAAAGATACTTTTGAAATTAAAAAATGTCTGATTACAAGATGAGACACCCTAAGGGATGTTGCCAGGCTATTCTGTGCTCTAGATAAGGCATTTTAAATGTGAGAATATAAAGAGTCAGAGAAGTTTATTTTGTCTTTTTTTATTTTTCTCTTTTTTTTTTGTCAAATTTCCTCAGAGAGTAGATTGCAGATATGCCTCTTTGTGTGCATTCACCTGTTTGTTTTTGCTTTTATTTTTTTTTTCTGTTGTCCTTGATAAAAGCATTCTTGCAAAAATTTTGGGTTATTGTTATTGTTTTTCCTAACCACTGCATTGTCCTTATTCTTATTGCTAATTTCTCTTCTTTTCTTCCTCTCTCTACCAGTTTTAGTAAAACTACACTGTACACCTCTGTTTAACTCTACCCTCAAAGGTCTGCAGTGTAAACCTCTGAGATCTGTGTCCTGGACAGCTGTTTTGTTGGCATAACTGGTTGTTGGCACAGATTAAACTGTCAAGGCAAAACACACCAATATACTGCTATTTATACTACTGTGGTATATTAACGGGGTATTATTGTAAAAATTAGTCATGAATACTCATTTTATATATATGGGACTACACAGGCATATGGGACTATACATGTATTTGGGACTATACATGTATATAGGACTACATAGGAACTATACATTTATATAAAAGTAGATGGAGGTGTATGGTTCAGTTTTACAAAAAAGATAGAGTGAGGAAAGTGGGCAGAAAGCAAGATGAGTACATACAAATGAAGAACATAAAACAATCCATTATCTGGCAAAGGCCTTTTCCATGGATCACATACAAAACCAACAGATAAAAACATGGAAAATGGATGAAAAATGTAGATTTAGCTTTTCTGGTCTCCTCCTAGCAAGAAAGACAGACACTTCTTCTTCTTAGTTTGCTTCTACCACCAAGACTGCCCCGTGATCCTACTTAATTTACTCCTGTGGTCCATGAAAGGACCACAAAAGATCCCCGAGAGGAACCGAGAGGACCACAAGAGGTTCAGAATATCATGGGGCTTGGGGCTGTATTCTCGGTGGGTCACAGAAGTGGGATTGCGTGACACTGGTTTTTGTTGCACCAGTTTAATCTAGAGTTGGACTTTCTCACCAGAAAAGCTCGACATGGTTTGGATATCAGCATATACCCGCCGGATGAGAGGTGGTTCCCCATCCAGGCTAGAGTTGGACTTTCTCACCAGAAAACCTCGATATGTTTTGGATATCAGCATATACCCGCCAGGTGAGAGGTGGTTGCCCATCCAGTCCAGCGTTGGACTTTCTCACTGGAAAACCTCAGCGTGATTAGGATACGCATATATCCCCAATGGGTGAGAGGTGGTTGCATATCTAGACTACACTGGTCCAGTGTCTTCTACTTCAGCATTTTGTGGTCATGGCCGCTACCCTTCCTAGTTGTGACCAGGACCGAGCTTTGGTCCTGGAGGATGAATCCTCGCCACTAGTAAGTTTCACCCCTGGGTTAAGCTGATTTAGGCGTATTATTCCAGTATGGGCGTATTTAGGATGTGGCTGACCTCTAGAGCAGAGGTACCTTGATATGAGTAGTCATCAAGTTTCACCCCTGGGTTAAGCTGGTTTAGTCATATTTCACCAGTATGGGTGTATATAGGACATGGCCAGCCTCTAGAGCAGAGTCACCGTGGTATGAGTGGCTCTCGTCACGAGACTACTGGACATACTGATTAAACTTCACTTTATCCTTTCCATCACCTTTTTCACAGTGGCACCGCATGGCAACCCTAATCGCATTTTTTTTCATTGGCCGGGAGGAGTTTCACCCCACGCATGGCAGCTGAAAAATCTTGCCAGCGGGTTTTAAATCTGAGTTTTCCTTCTCCTAGATGAGCTACCAACCAATACTCTCATCTACCCAAAACATCTGGTTTTCTCTCCCTCTCTCTCTCTCTGAACCTTAAGTGCCCAGGGCACATGGGGCTTCTGCAAGGGTTTTCCACAAATGCCTGTCCTTTGCCTTTTTTTCTGCTCTTGCCCAGGTGAGCCCTCTATTGCTCAACATCCTTTCTGTTGTTCTTCTCCATGTCTCTTTTGGTCTACCCTTACTTCTGTTCCCCTGTGGTGTCCATCTTAGTGCTATTTTTGGTAGTGAGTTGTCAGTCATTCGGAGCACATGTCCCAACCATCGCCAGCGTCTTTCCTCAATAATTGTTGTCAGTGGTTTCATCTGCATTTCTGCTAATAAGATGTTATTTGTTACGGTGTTTGGCCAAAATATTTTTATAATTCTTATCTGGTTTTCAGGTGCCAGATATTTGCCTTTTGTCCCTTCTCCTGTCAGTTTAAACAGTTCTGCCATGAGAAGGCCAGGAGCTGGACCTGGACTGTCAGAGGCTATTTGAGACACATGCCCTGGAGACATTCAATTGGAGTGGAGAGTGTATCCCCCACCCCACCTCCAGCTATAACAGTCCTTAGAACCAGACAGACACAAAATTTGTAAGTGCTCATCTTTTTTCTCTCATTCTTGCTTCTACCCACTTTCCCCTCTTTCTATCTTTTTGTAAAACTGAACCATATCTACTTCATTACTAGAACCAGTTTTACAACAGTCATCATTTCTCTTATCTCTTACATGTGTATAAAGGACTACACACGCATATGGGACTATACTAGTATACAGAACTATACATGTATATAGGACTATACATGTATATAGGACTATACATGTATACGGGACTGCACATGACTACACATGAAAAAAAACAGTGAAGAAAATTTGAAGGAATTAAAAAAAAAAAAAACTGACATACTGATGCACTACAAAAGTTAGAATTTTCTAGAACAGAAATAGTACTAGCTAGAATGAATGAAATCTTCACTGCCTCAAATGAGGGGAGACCAAAGTTACTTTTCAGCATACATACCTTTGTCAACAATCTTGACAAACAAGCTGAAGCCTTCAGCAGACTTTAAGCCCAGCTTATTGACTATATTCTGACAGAAATCCTTTGCCTTTGTGCTAGCATCCACATCAAAACCCTACATGGATTAAACAACACAAAAATGAACAACAGGTTAAACAATTTATTTATGTTCATAAGTTATATTCTGAAAGATGTATTCTGATGGATAAGTGAAAGGTAAAAGATAAAATTCCCATCTCCATGCCATTAAGGCATATTGGGGAATACGGTGTTAGGCCTGTATTTGCATCAGTGCTTTCCATAAAAGGAATAAAGTTAAAAAAGATTATCAGTGATATAAAAATGAACCAATTCAAAGATTATTCATTTCAAACTGAGGCTAGAAATTTGCAAACAAGACATTTATGACAGACAGTGGCAGCGCCCAATCTTAGCTAGTGTTGGACTAGGTTTGTGACAGTATGGGACCTATATATCCCCCATCCCCCCAACAAAAAAATCTGCATTTATTGTAAGCATACTTGTCTTTTCTTGTCTTCTATCTCCCTGCAGCTGTGAGCTGGTGTTCTTTGCAGCTGATGCTGGGGTGTTGGGAAACAACATCGCATCACCTTGGGAGCAGGTTATGGCAGCTATTTTTTCAGTCCCAATGTACAGCTAAAAAGCAGGGGATGTGCAATACTTCTCTGGCAGACTCCACCACCATGGGGACTATGGCGATCCCTGCCCCATTAGCCAGGCTAGGCCTGTTATTGGCAGTACCAACAGAGAGGTGAGACAGGGTCTTGATCAGCTATAGTTCGCTAACCCTAACTCTAACGTATCAGCTATAGGTTGCTGACTGTCTAATTAGACAGTGTCTTCACCCGCATTACAAGCATACATGTATTATAGAATATAATAGAATAACACAGTCAAGAAGATATTGTAGAAATGTGTCAGTTTTTGAAAGACTGAATATTCCCTTAAATTTCCTAAAGAAATTTGATTCCTTTTAGTTCACTAACAGAATCCACAAACAAACAAAAAAAAAAACACTCCCTATTCACAACTGATTAAGATTACACGGCAGTATTAGTTGTAAAAAAATTTGAGTTCTCAATTCAAGGGAGATCAACATGAAAATGTTTAAAGCTGACATACTATGGAAGACGGAAGAGCCTCAATAAAGAAGGTTAATTTTCT
Source organism: Achatina immaculata (assembly GCA_009760885.1). Lineage (NCBI taxonomy): Eukaryota > Metazoa > Mollusca > Gastropoda > Stylommatophora > Achatinidae > Lissachatina > Lissachatina immaculata. The sequence goes on from CM019700.1 coordinate 1,060,258, forward strand.
GCATAAAACTCCTACCTCTTCTGAATCATCTGGGAAATAGATCTTGTGTAAGATATGTGTGGTTCTGCGCTGGATGGCCTCAACTTCTACTTGATGTGGTGGATACTTGCGTGCACCATATCTGTACACCGCATTAGGAAAAACAAATGATAAATATGAGACATCTTGCTACTCCTCTTGCTAAAATAACCGAGAGGGAAATGATGAACACCTATAATGAACTGATCAAGTATGAATGAACAAAATATGAATTTACTAAAGTTTTAGCTCTTTACCTACCAAACAAAATCCATGACACATGAACATCTTTTGTAATTAAAACAAACACTATTGCAATGTTTTACTGGGAATTGACAAGATGCTTATTTTTAGCATTTGCAATAGTTTAAAATTCTGAACTCCAAAATACATAACAAAACCATATGACTAGGCAGGAAATTCTCTGTTGTAGAGAGCAAAACAACAACACAACTTCTCAGATCATCAGAGAAGTATACCCCCTCCCCAGGCAAGCGTTTTGGCCCTTAAAACTTCTGCCACTGTAATGGGGGGGGGGCATCTGAGCCTCTCTGAGAGGTAAGTGAGTTGATTTGTAAACCACTCCACAAGGCTGAAGATACTACTCATATGTTCAAGTCTATTCCAACTGTTTATTCAGTGGATTTCAACATGCTTTCTTAAAGTGACCAAGTTCTTGACTGTGTTTGATGTTTGTCACCCCCTGCTTGTCCAGCACTTCATGCTTGATGTTTGTCACCCCCCTGCTTGTCCAGCACTTCATGCTTGATGTTTGTCACACCCTGCTTGTCCAGCACTTCATGCTTGATGTTTGTCACACCCTGCTTGTCCAGCACTTCATGCTTGATGTTTGTCACCCCCCTGCTTGTCCAGCACTTCATGCTTGATGTTTGTCACCCCCTGCTTGTCCAGCACTTCATGCTTGATGTTTCTGTATGACACAGCTTGAGGGAAGCAGAAACACATGCCACTCCTGTCACACATTTATTTAGTACAAAAAGTTATCTTCCATTTTACTGCTTTGACTATTGTTACCATACTGTTTAGGGTCATCGTGAAATTATAAGTGCTCATGGGTCAGTGTCCCATTGTTCCTCATGTTTGAGCCATGCGCAGCATGAAGCCTTCTCTGCTGTTTCTATGAGACTTCTCAGTGTGCATATTCTTGCTTGTCCTTTTATGCCCAATTGTTTCTTACATCTTACATGGCTCACATAGTTTTTTGCCAAGTTTTCCTGTTTTTGGCGAGTTTTTCAACTTCATCAAGGGATGTTATGACCACTAAACTGGCTTCTCTTAACAATGTCCTCTTTAGAGTTTCACACTATTTATTTTCAATTTTTTTGAAAAGTTGTTTAAAGGTTTATAGTAGGTTAAAAGTTAATCTACAGAATGAAGTGACCCATTCAAATGTTTTCTTGCTCATGCTGGTCAATCACATTCAGCCAAATCTATGTTATGTCTTGCCTTGTTAGAAGTAATGTTATGTCTTGCCTTGTTAGAAGTAATGTTATGTCTTGCCTTGTTAGAAGTAATGTTATGTCTTGCCTTGTTAGAAGTAATGTTATGTCTTGCCTTGTTAGAAGTAATGTTATGTCTTGCCTTGTTAGAAGTAATGTTATGTCTTGCCTTGTTAGAAGTAATGTTATGTCTTGCCTTGTTAGAAGTAATGTTATGTCTTGCCTTGTTAGAAGTAATGTTATGTCTTGCCTTGTTAGAAGTAATGTTATGTCTTGCCTTGTTAGAAGTAATGTTATGCAGCTATGGCAGGATACAGACACCAACTAGTATTTGCTGACCCTGTTGCTTTTCATCCCTCAGAAAACTGAATAAAATATCAAGATCCATCTGTGTTGAATGACACTAAAGAGCACTCTTTAATAAAATTCTTCTTCTCCTTCTTCTTCTTCTTCAGTTTTCCAACCTATTAAGGCTCACTGTTGCAGAAAATGTTCGCCTCCATTCCTCTCTATTTCTAATCTTCTCTCTCCAGTTGGTGACACTAATTTCTTTTATATCTTCTATGTTGTCTTTTCATCTCTGTTTTGTTCTACCTAATGAAATACGTGACTGAAACTAAAATATACTGTCCAAAAAAACAAAGAAACGCATAGCTTATATAAGCTTCATTTTTTTATATGTTATGACAAAAATTTTCTTCCCGGGTATCTCAAACCAAACCAAAACTTGTTACCAAGATATCAGGTCCATGATTTAGCATGAATTTTGCTATTCTCATGTATAGTCAGAATGCAGTAGCTGCCCTTGCTAATCACGCATTTTTTTACCATAACTCACGTTGCATTTATGGAAAAGTCGTGATTTTTGTGGTGAGCACAACTCACTTCCCACACAAATGAAACCCTATAAAAGGATGAGGTTACACAAACAAATTCAGTTAATTTTCAAGCAGACAATTATGGTGCGTCTATCACAAAATTTACAAAACACTGCTATTGGTTGCCTGCTTGCCACGCATTTAAACATGCAGAAGAGTACCATCAGTCAACTTTGGCATTGTTTCCAAGCAACTGGCTCAGCTGAAGACCTGCACCATAGTGGACGATCCAGGGTGACAACAGCAGCTGATGATCACTTTATTCTGGTTCATCACCTCAGAAACAGGTTTACAACAGCTTCCTCAAGTGCCCAGTCATTGCTTGCAGGATGTCGTGTGTCTGATCAAACTGTCCGGAATAGACTGCATGAAGCTGGACTGATGGCACGATGACCCTACCGAGGTCCTGTCTTAACAAGATGCTATCACCAAAATTGACTTTTTTGGGCCAACCAGTATTGGCCCTGGACAACTGACAATCAACAGAGATGGGTCTGGTTTAGTGATGAATCTTCCATTTTGTTACACCGCCATGATGTGCGGAGATGGGTCTACTGTAGGCCAAATTAATGTTTTGCCCAAAATTGCATTGATGAATCTCCGCCGCATGGTAGTGGAGGTGTAATGGTATGGGGAATGATCAATTTCAATGGAAGGAGTCCACTGGTGCAGATTGAAGGAGGGTTGAATGTGCAGCGATATATCAATGAAATTCTTCGACCCTATATCCTTCCATTTTTGGCTGCGCAAAGGTTAGTGTTTCAACAGGACAATGCCAGACCCTATTCTGCACGGTTCACCACACAGTTCCTGACTGCCAACAACATTCTCACCCTTCCCTGGTCATCCCTGTCTCCAGACATGAATCCAATCAAGTGCCTATGGGATGAGCAGCAAAGACATGTTTGTCGCTGAAACTTCTCTCCAGCCAATCATTGTGATCTGTGGCAAGCACTCCAGGAAGAGTTGGCAGCCATCCCACAGGCACACATCAGACATCTGATCGCATCTATGCCCAGGAGATGCCAGTCGCTGATCGATGCAAGTGGAGGCCACACACAATACTAACTTGAGAACCCCTGGGACTAACAAATTCTCATCATACAGGTGCAAGAAACTGTCAAGTGAGTGTTTAAACCCTTAGGTATTATTGTGTGCAATTTGAAAATTTTATTCATTCAATTTAAAAAGCTATAGAATATTAAAGTTATGTCTAAAATTAGGTTATCAGTAGTTATGCGTTTCTTTTTTTGGACAGTATATTATTTGTCAGAACTTACCTTAGACATCTCTGCAGACGATTGAGAATGTCAGATGCAATGTCCACATGGGACCGTGTTCGTAAAAATGCTGTCAGTTCCTTGAGCAAGCTCGTGCTGGGTGGGAAGCATCCTGTAGCTAGCCACATCAGCTCCCAGCCCCTCTCCTCGCTCACACTGAAGAAACAAGAGACAAATACACACTCTCAAAGAGTCTTGGCAAATCAATGTTAGCCTCTTCATTCAAAAAAATCAAAATCTAATTTTCTCTGCCAGGTCACCCAGTTACACTGTTTCTTGAGGTAGCATGACCTGCAGGTCACCCAGTTACACTGTTTCTTGAGGTAGAATGACCTGCAGGTCACCCAGTTACACTGTTTCTTTAGGTAGAATGACCTGCAGGTCACCCAGTTACACTGTTTCTTTAGGTAGAATGACCTGCTGGTCACCCAGTTACATTATTTCTTTAGGCAGAATGACCTTCAACTGTTCTGGCACGTGATCCTCGTAGTGAAACATAGCAGCAGTAGATCTCTAAGTTCTGGCTTCAGTTGATGCAATTCACTTAACTTGAATTTTCAAGACAATGTCCTTTTCAAGGCTAATGAATGTTTAAAAGATCGATTAAAAAATCACCAGGAAGCTGAATCCACAGTTTTTTCAATGACAAAATTGGTTTATTTACGTGAAATAGCTGGACATCAGCCTCTTACACTTTTCCATAACAGAACTACCAACACAAATGAAAACAACATGTCATAAACCATACAGTCTAAAGTCCATCTCCATTGTCCTAATCCATCATGTCTCATATACATCATCTGAGTTGTTTACTGTAACTTCTATTCCTGCTCATAATTTGCTTCTGAGAACTTTTCCCAACAGAAAGCTGCATCATATGCTATTACATATTTCATAATGGCCAAAAACGTATTTTAAAATCTAAGCCTATGATCTATTATTTCTTTATCTATTCTTAATGTGCTTGAAAGTGCAGAAGAAAGTATGCCTCTCAGAAACTAAATATGCCTCTCAGAAACTAAGTATGCCTCTCAGAAACTAAATATGCCTCTCAGAAACTAAGTATGCCTCTCAGAAACTAAGTATGCCTCTCAGAAACTAAGTATGTCTCTCAGAAACTAAATATGCCTCTCAGAAACTAAATATGCCTCTCAGAAACTAAGTATGCCTCTCAGAAACTAAGTATGCCTCTCAGAAACTAAGTATGCCTCTCAGAAACTAAATATGCCTCTCAGAAACTAAGTATGCCTCTCAGAAACTAAGTATGCCTCTCAGAAACTAAGTATGCCTCTCAGAAACTAAATATGCCTCTCAGAAACTAAGTATGCCTCTCAGAAACTAAGTATGCCTCTCAGAAACTAAATATGCCTCTCAGAAACTAAGTATGCCTCTCAGAAACTAAGTATGCCTCTCAGAAACTAAGTATGCCTTTCAGAAACTGTATGCTTCTGAGAAACTAAATATGCCTCTCAGAAACTAAGTATGCCTCTCAGAAACTAAGTATGCCTTTCAGAAACTGTATGCTTCTGAGAAACTAAGTATGTCTCTCAGAAACTAAGTATGCCTCTCAGAAACTAAATATGCCTTTCAGAAACTAAGTATGTCTCTCAGAAACTAAGTATGCCTCTCAGAAACTAAATATGCCTTTCAGAAACTAAGTATGCCTCTCAGAAACTAAGTATGTCTCTCAGAAACTAAGTATGTCTCTCAGAAACTAAATATGCCTTTCAGAAACTAAGTATGCCTCTCAGAAACTAAGTATGCCTCTCAGAAACTAAATATGCCTCTCAGAAACTAAATATGCCTTTCAGAAACTGTATGCTTCTGAGAAACTAAGTATGCCTCTCAGAAACTATTATGTCAATGTCTGCCTGGTATGAATTTTAAGCAAGCGCAGCTTTATTAGGAAACAGGCACTGAGGGATGTGGTGCTAGTATCCATATTTTCCTTGACCTGTCAGAAGTCAGGTACCTCATTTCTACAGCTAGGTGACTAGGATGCCTCAGACCACACTAGAAGGGAGTTCAGATGAGTTCTATCATCTCCATTTATATCTGATAAGTTCTGTCCGATTCTGACTCTTCTATTTATATCTGAAGAGAGTTCAGATGGATTCTGTCCCTTTCATTTATATCCATAGACAGATTAGTCAGATTCTGACTCTTCTATTTATATATGAAAAGAGTTCAGTTGGATTCTTTTGCCTCCATTTATACCCACAGAGTTCAGTTGGATTCTTTTGCCTAAATTTATACCCACAGAGTTCAGTTGGAGTGTTTTCTCCAGTTATATCCATAAAGAGTTCAGGTGAACTTTATGTCTCCATTTTTTAATATCTGAAGAGCTATGTCAGATTTATATCTCACCTCTTTATATGTCTGAAAGGAGTTGAGGTTTTTATCTCCCATATCTGAAGAGAGTTCAGTCAAACCTCTCCATATACATATCTGAACACAGTTCATATGGACTTATCTATTTCTTTCACCATTCTTTTCCCACATGTCCATTATTTCTATCATCTGATTCTGACAGGTTCAGAAATATTTTCAAAACAATTGTGTAAATTGATTAAATCTGACAACCTGTTTGTGTTGTCTGTTAACTGTTTCATGATCTGGCAGTATATCTCATCTCTCATTATCTCCTGTGGAAAAATAGAGAAAGAAATGCTGAAGATGAACATTCCTTATTTCTATAATCACAAAAATAATCTATGAAACCTGTTAAAGTTTTTACACACAGGGATTTTGTGAATTTGAAAAAAAAAAAACACCTGATTATTTAGCATCAGTATCACTGACAAGCCAGAAAATATCCTTTGCAAATTCATCAGTTACATTCATCTCCCACAAATCAACATAATCAACTTTCTAGATACAACTGCAATCATTGTCACAAAGAATAACAAATTCTGACTGCAAAACTTCTAATATACATAGTTATCTACTGCATATCTTACATAGTTATCTGCCATATATATTATCTCATTCCTTCTCTTATGATCACTGCCTGCTCCTTCCTACTTTTGCGGCTGTCACTTATGTAAACAATGTCCAAATTTCAATAATACAGCACATTTTGTGCTAGGTTTCTTCTACTAACAAAGCTATCCTGACTTATATCAACATGGTTACTCTGATTTCCATCAACATGGTTACTTGATTTCCACTGACATGGTTGCCCTGGTTTCCATCAACATGGTTGTCCTGACTTCCATCAACCTGATTACCCTAACTTCTGCCAAAGTAAATACCCATAATTCCATTAATATGGTTAATGAGGTTTGTTTTCTAAAAATGGGCTACACAATCTGAGATACCTCCTCTCACATAATTAGGACCGTATTATCAATCTTAAGTTTCACATGTGTACAGCCATGGAGTCATTTGTGTTCTGCCCTGATAGGAAAAAAAATGACATGTTCCTGACAGTTAGAAGATATAGTCATTATATGGTTTTTGTTTCGGACTTCTTACATATTTTGATAATGATTTTCTTCTAGTGATTTAAGTGACCAGATTCCCTGGCTGTATCAATCCAATAAAAATTTTTTGTATAGGAAGTCTGCATTTACACAGTCTGGTACCCTACAAAGGCAAAGCACTGCCAAAGTTCGTATAATACCTCGTATACTTCATAACTATAATCTCAGTTATTGCATCTTCAGCTGATAATTCTATCTATCTAGCTGTTGCCCTACCGATTGGCATTGGCTATCATGCTTTTCCACAACTCCTTGCTCCGAGTGCTGATTATAAGCTGTGCTGGTGTTCTTTGTCTGTGCCGTCCAGTTAATCTGTCCAGCATTTTATCTCTCTGTCTGCCTCGGTCTTTTTTGCCTTCTATTTTTCCTGTTGTCATAATGTATTCTAGCTTGCCTCATCATAGAATGTATCCTAAGAATCTGAAATGTTTTTTTCTGACTTTTGCTACTGCTTGTCTCGTCTCTCCAGCCTCTCTCAGATCCTCCTCGTTTAATTTCTGTGCTGTCCATGATATTCACAGCATTCTTCTTCTGATGACATGTCAGTTTCTTCCAGTTAGCACTGTGCTTCATTAGTGACAGATCATGCTTCACATCCGTAAAATAAAATTTGCTCAATGTAGCACTGGAGTTCTCTTTTCCTCACTCCTAGTGACAGTAGTTGATAATTAGATATGGAATAAATTGTGCGAGCTAGGTCTGATAAACATAAAAAAAACTACAGAAAATGTACATTCATTGTCCACATATACCTACTTGGTTTAATGGAGCAGCAAAAATCTGGTCTGTCAGCTCATTTGTGGTACGGCTCTTCCGAACTGGATGATCTCCCATGTACTTCAAGATATGTACAAAGATGTTAAGGCAGTGAGAGTTTTTGCAGAAAAATCACTCTAAAGTAAAACTTTAGAGGTGTATGAAATGACAGGAGATAACAAAAATGTGAATTTGTGGTTTGTACTCATACTTCTGAACACTGCCCACAAAATAAGTAGATTAAAGAAGAGAATTCCTTCCTGAATTTGGAAATGTGAAGTATGAAGGAAGAAGAGGCAGAGGAAGACAGAGAGAGAAGTTACTGGATGGGCTGTCAGTGTGACTAGGAAGAAAGTCACCTGCAGATCTCATAATCAAGTCTAAAGACAGGGAATTGTGGAGAGAAATGATCGCCTACGCCATGTGGCATGGCACTTAGATTAGAAGTATGACAAGAAATTAATGTTTTATCTTACTACAACAGGACTACATTTTTTATCCATTTTTTGCGGTTTTATCTGTTGTGTTGTTTTTTTTATGTGATCCTCGAAAAAGGCTTTTGCCAAATAGGGGATTATTGTATGTTCTTCATTCGTATGTGATCATCTCACTTTCTGCTACTCTTGTTTCTGCCCCCCTTTCCTCACTCTTTCTATCTCTTCATAAAACTTAACCAAACACCTCATCTACTTTCATTATTAAAATCAGTTTTAACCACAGTTGTCATTTTTCTTATCTCTAATGTGCCCCAAAACACAGTACTATATATTCATAAGACCACAGTGGGTATATACTCATCCTCCCTTATCTTCTTAAAGCAAATTAATAACATAAAGAAAACAAAGGATATTTAAGAAACACGAACAAGCCTCAGCACACTGCTGTTCCTGACCAATCAGCTTCTTCAGAAGCGGCTGTTTAAGGGGCTCTCTGGAGTACCTCCACAGCTCATCGTTACGTCTGTTACGTGCCACATTAAGTGTTTTGCTCAAGGTTCGCTTGGGCGGAGGTCTGAAGAAAAGCCAGAGAAATATGATATATATTTTATAATGAAACCGACTAAATAAAACTACTTTATAGATCTGTGTGTGTGTCTCTAATCTCTGCTCTGTTTCTTATTCAGACCAAAAGGGTGTCTTCTGCATGGCTACAGGATATAAATATTTTTTTCTTCAGTTGCTGCCTACAGACATTAACATTTTTACAAAACTGAGCTAAATTTCATATATATCTTACATCCTTCCTGTGCTGTTAAACATCACAACGGCTCGCATGGTAGTTTACCAAGTTTTCCTGTTTTTGGCGAGTTTTTTTCGATTTCATCAAAGAATTTTATGTATATATATATATATGTCTATAAATGTACATATATACATTTATATTCATATATACATATATATACATATATATATGCACTAATATTTTTTTATCCAAAAGAAAACAAGTGATGCAAAATGGGCCATGTCAACTGCCAGAATCTCTTTATAGGTTAGATTTATTCATTCATTAGCATGTCCCTTGCAGAACTTTGCTTCCCTAACAGTTCTCTTGAAGGCCTCTCAGTTGTAATCAAGATGCCCTGCTGCTAATGGCTCCATTCACAAATCATCAACAATGTTTTGTTGTCATCTTCACCTTGGTCTTCTTCTTTTTCTTTTTCCAATTATGTACCCTTCCAGGACTGTCTTCTCCAAACTCTCATGATGTTTAATATGTCCAAAATATTAAAGTCTTCTCTGTTTAATCTTCTTTACTAACCAACTTTCCTCAATATTAAATTCTTGTAGTGTGGATACATTTGTTCTTTTTTTTATATCCATGATATTTGAAGGACTATTTCATTTTACTTATTTAACTTGTATGCTGAAAATATAATGAGGAATGTTAGAGAAGATGTAGACAAAGAACATTACAATGCCATAAAAATTGGAGGTTATGAAATACCAGAGATTAGATATGCTGATGATACAGTAATATTGTCCACAACACAGACAGGAATAAAAAAACTAATTATGTCAGTCCCTAAGAATAGTGAAGAGCAAAACCTCTATCTTAATGCGAAGAAAATTAAATTGATGACAACTGACAAAACAAATAAGGCAGCTGAAATATATATCAATGAGGAAAAATTGGAAGAGGTGGAGAGTTTTGAATATCTTGGATCATCATTAGTAACTAATAACAGAGATACAGTGAGGGAAATTAAAAGAAGGACAGCTATCGCTCTTTAAAAAATATAACTAAAGAATTTGTGGAGAGGAACAGACAGAACTACAAAAATCAGATTTTTAAGGGCATGCATCTATCCCATCGCAACATATGACAGTGAGACCTGGACACTTAACAAAACAGCTGAGAAACACATAAATGCCTTTGAATGTAAATACTACAGAAGAGTTCTTCAAATATCATGGACACAAAAAATAAAAAAATATATCCATACTACAAGAACTTAATACTGAAGAAGGCTGGCTAGTTAAAGAGGATTAAAGAGAGAAAACTTAAATATTTTGGACACATTAAACGTCATGATAATCTAGAGAAGACCATCTTGGAAGGATACATAATGGGAAAAAGAAAGAGAGGAAGACCAAGGTGAAGATGGCTGCAAGGTATCGTTGATTATCTGCAAATGGATGCATCAGGAGCAGGGCATCTTGCTTACAACCAAGAAGCCTACAGGAGAGCTGTTAGTTAAGCAAACAACGACTGAATGTGAATGCTGTAGAATAATCCTTATGTGTTTCTCAACTATTTTGTTAACTGTCCAGGTCTCATAGGCATATGTTGCAATGGGAAAGATGCATGCCATTAAAAATCTTATTTTTGTCATCTTACTTCCTTCCCTTGCTGTTAAACGTCAACATAGGGCTCACATAATTGTTTGGCAAGTTTTCCTGTTTTCTGTAAGTTTTTCAACTTCATCAAGAGATGTTATACCCACTAAACTGTCTTATCTTAACAATGTACTCTTTAGAGTTTCACAAGGTCGACCTCTTTTTCTTCGGTCTGTTGTGCTAAATTTGATAGCTTGTTTTGATATTCTCTGATTCCTTCTTCTCATCACATGGCCTATATATGTCCATCTTTTTTCTGATCATCCATGAGACACGTTGTTGTTTGCTCATCTGTCTTATCTCTGTGTTGTCTTTAAATTTGTTCCACTTTATACCAAGTATTTTCCTGAGGTATTTGTTTTCAAAAGAGTCTAATTTCTTGTTTACTTCTTTAGTTGATTTCTAGCTTTCACATGCATAAATGAGGATGGATATCACATTTGAATTGAATAATCTTAACTTGGATTTTGTGCTTATAACTTTTGATTTCCATACGTTCTCAAGATTCTTAAAGGTCAATGCTGCTTTTGCAATTCTAACTTCCTTTCTGGTTCCACCATCCTGGTCTGTGTAGCTGCCAAAGTATGCAAATTGCTTTATTTCATCAACAGCTGTTCCTTCTACACATATTTTTCCTTCTTGATTATTAAGAAGTTTCATTATTTTTGTTTTGTCTTTGTTAATTTCAATACCTATTTTGTTAGCATTGACTTCACATTGTCACTGATAAGAGTTATCTGCAAAATCAAGATCTTCTATTTGGGTCCCATGTACCCAATCAATGCCGGTTTTACCTGTACAGCATCTTTTCATTATTAAGTCTATGGCAATTCCAAAAAGCAATCGAGACAGTATAAAGCCTTGTTTCAGGCCTGTTTCAATCTGAAACTATTTGCTTATCCCTTCTTCTGTGTTGACTGCACAAAAATATCTGCTGTCGAGATTTCTAATAATGTTGACAATTTTAGATGGTATTCCATATAGCCTTAAAATTCATCACAATGAATCTCTGTGTATGCTATCAAATGCCTTTTTAAAGTCTCAGTATTAATGTTTCTGCTTTTCAATATGTTCTTCAAGTATTATTCTTAGAGTAAAGATCTGGCCGAGACAGCTTCTCCCTTTTCGAAATCCTGCCTGCTCTTCTCTCACTGCAGTATCCACTACATCCTTAATTCTATTCAGAATCACTTTACAAAGCACCTTTCTTTGACACATCTGATAGTAAGGTTACACCCTCCAGTTATTGCAGTCACTAAGGTTGCCTGTTTTGGGGTATTTTAACAATGATTTATTTTTGTCATATAGGTAGCAAAATGAGATATAACAGTTCACAGCACACACAAAAAAATTTTAAAAAGCAAGAAGAATGGGATGCAGATAATAAAATTTCAAAATTCCTAGACTGGTGATCATGTTACAATGTTCCACCTACCTGAAATGATCATAGGAAAACTGTTCTAAAGTGTGCAAATGTAATGGTACAGCTTCAACTTGATTAGCATCTGGAAGGAGCTGTTTGGATGCAGTGCCCGAAAGAAACAAATTCTAAAGTGAAAAAAGAAAATGGATACAAACATGAATAATTAAAATAGCATAATCTTTTTATTTTTGTTGAAATAATGGAATTTTAAATGATGTTTCGAATGATGATTCTTTAATTTTTTTTCATTAATTTTGTGTTCATATAAAATCCCTTATCTGTAGTATTGAACTTATTATTATGGGAAAAATCGATAAGCCTTATAAAGACATCTATTTGTCCCCTCAACACCAAAAGGTATATGAGGAAGGAGACAAGACAAGGTGAGACAAGACAAGAACTTATTATGTGATATCCTGTTTTCCCTTCAGTCAATGACAAAGTGAAATCTAGTGTGGAATTCAATGTGCTTTGTCCTGCAGGCAGATATTCTCTATTTTTGGAGGCTGATTTCCCTAGCACTGGTGTGTGCAGTATTCATTTCTTTAGCTGGGTCAACTGGAAGACAATAGTAGCTGGTCTCAGACTCAAATAATAAAGGCAGACAGAGGTGTATGGTGCAGTTTTACAAGGGGCAGAGGGAGTGAGTATGTGAGAAAAAACGAATAGAAAGTATGTGAGTAAGATGACAATGTATAAATGAAAAACATACAACATCCAATATTTCGGTGTGAGCCTTTTTCAAGGATTACATACATAAACAAGGCAAAACATATAACTAAATGAAAAAACTTATCTTAGTGGCATCCTCCAAAAGTAGGAAACACAAAATGTGTGTCCCATAGACAAGCTGCTTTGTTAAGTGTCCAGCCACGAACATTTTTGCCTCAGCAACCACAGGGGAAAACAGGACATTTCTGTTAGTGCGATCCACTCTTGTTCTGCTGATGTATGATCTCGGATGATCCTAGAACAGCACCTTATTTTCCAGGCTGGCTGTCTCCACCCAGCTGGAAATAACAATGTCTTCAGCTTCCTTTAACTTATTTAGTTGTCTGCTTTTTTTCTGCTATTTATACTCTACTTTCTTGTTTCTTTCTCCTAGCTTCCCTCCCCTTCCCCACTGTCACCTTCTCTTCTTCTCTGGCGGCCTATAGGTGTTTATTGCCCCTCAAAGTCTTGTCCTATTCACCAGTTTCATATTATCTCCCTGCATTCAGTGGCCCTGCTGGTCTTTATGGCCCTATCTGTTCATTCTTGTACTTCTTCATTCATTATCTCTCTGCTCCCCCCAACACCTACTTCTCTAGCGGCTTACAGGTGTCTATTGCCCTTGCCCTCCCCCCCCCCACCTGTTTCTCTCCTTTTCTCCGCTTCTTCTTTCTGACTAGCTTCATCTGCTATCCCATGGTTTCTATGCCTCAACTATGGGACATGCATTCTTTTGTTTCCTACTTTTGGAGGATGCCACTAGGATAAGTTTTTCATTTAGTTATATGTTTTGTCTTGTTTGTGCATGTAATCCTCAAAAAAGGCTCACACCGAAATACTGGATGTTGCATGTTTCTCATTTATACATTGTCATCTTACTCTCATACTTTCTATTCATTTTTTCTCACATACTCACTCCCTCTGCCGCCTTGTAAAACTGCACCATACACCTCTATCTACCTTTATTATTTGAACAAGTTTTACTGCAGTCGCTGTCAGTTTTATCTGTCTCAGACTCACAACCTTCTGATAGAGAAAACTCATCATTATCAAGCAGCTTGCCTGTATCCATATTTAACTATGTTCATTGTTCTTGTTCAGTAACAGTATGAATTTCTATTAAAACAAAGGTTATAAACCTCCTTTTTTTCACTATTACAACCCCCACTTCCTATGGATTGCCCAATATATCCTTTACCCCAAACTGACTGCCCAATATGTTCCCATACCCTCTTTGCTAGACCGTCAAAATCATCAGCAGCACTAGTCCTATTAGGGTTGGGTGGACTTCCAGTGCACCAAGATGGTGGCATGTTTTCAAAAACTACTTCAGAAGAAAACTAAGTTCAAGATGAGTGCTTGTGGCAGGGAGCTGCACGGGTGAGGTCCTACTGGGTACCAACTTGACTTTTAAAAAAATGTCAATAATTTGGTTTTACATTACATATGAATAGCTAGGAACAGGACAGCTGAAATACAAATTCTAATCTAACAATAAACAAAACAGCCGAAATAAAATTTGAATCTAATAATAATTTTTTGGAAATCGTTCACAGATTGAATCCCATACCCCCATCACTGGTTCCTTATACCTCTATCATTGGTTCCTTATACCTCTATCATTGGTTCCTTATACCTCTATCACTGGTTCCTTATACTTCTATCACTGGTTCCTTATACCTCTTATCATTGGTTCCTTATACCTCTATCATTGGTTCCCATACCCCCATCATTGGTTACCAAACCCCCATCACTGATTCTCATATCTCTATCATTGCTTCCCATACTCTCATAATTGGTTTCCACACTCCTATCACTGATTTCCATACCCCTATCATTGGTTCTCATACCCCCAATGATGCTCCTGGTTGACAACCCCTGTTTTGGAACATAATACTGAAACCACGTTACACTTCTGTTAAACCGCCAGAGAGGAGACTGATATTTTTTGTTCTTCTGATCTCTTTCAAGAGCTGCAAATGATGGTCACTTTTAATATATATGTATAACATTAAACAACAAATATAAGCTGTGGTTCATATTCATGCCACAGCTTATACAACAAATAAATAAGCTACCAGTGACTTCTGATTCCCCAGCAACAGACACTAACCAGTATCTCAGTGGGAGGTCTGGTGGTGGTAGGCAACACATAAACACATTCAGCTGGAAAATCTCCTTTCCTCTTGCTGTTGAGGTTCTCTCCTAGGCACCAGCCATATCCCCTGGATGGGTCTCCACTGATGATTGAGTGTAGGGAAATTAGGTCACCTTTCTTGACTGCTAAGAAAGATTCTCCTTCTGAAGAAACAAAGTAGAAACTGATCAACTGGTTGTCATTTGTCATGAAATAAAGGTAACAGTGTTCTAGAAGGAAGGTATAGTTATCGGCGTCAGAAGAGGGGCACAGCTATTGGCGTCAGAAGGGGGGCACAGCTATCGGCGCCAGAAGGGAGGCACGGCTATGGGCACCAGAAGGGAGACACAGCTATGGGCACCAGAAGGAAGACACGGCTATGGGCACCAGAAGGGAGACACGGCTATGGGCACCAGAAGGGAGGCACAGCTATGGGTGCCAGAAGGGAGACACGGCTATGGGCACCAAAAGGGAAGCATGGCTATGGGCACCAGAAGGGAGGCACGGCTATGGGCGCCAGAAAGGAGGCACGGCTATCGGCACCAGAAGAGAGGCACGGCTCCAGAAGGGAGGCACGGCTATCAGTGCAGTGCCAGTGAACTACTGTTCCATTTCCCCAGAGTTCTCAGAAGCAGGGTCTAATTTTGCTTAAGACTGATCAATGTAACAGTGATATAAGATATCAAAAACATTCACCACAGGCTACTCCATATCCAAGTCGATGCCTATATTTTTGAAGCTCATAAACTCAAAAACACTGAAATTCAAATATAGGGAAGGTTCTAAGGACTGCTACTGCCGGAGGTGGGGTGGAGAATTCGATCTCCACTCCAACGGCGTGCGTCTCAAACAGCCTCTGGCAGTCAAGTCCAGCTCCTGGCCTTCCCGTGGCAGAACTGTTTAAACTGACAGGAGAAGGGGCGAAGGGTAGATGAGTGACACGTTTGGTAGCTCATCTACCGCTGCTGGCGAGATTCTTCAGCTGCCGTGCGTGGAGCGGTGCTCCTCCCGGCCAATGAAGAAAGGTGAAAAAGGGTTGCCACGCGGCACCACTGCGGAAAAAGTGGTAGAAAGGATAAGGCGAAGCAAACGGTCAAATCAAGGCACCTCTGGTCTGGAGGTCTGCCACGTCCTGAGTGCAGTCATATCGGGTGGAATGCATGAACCAGCTTAACCCAGAGGTTAAGACACTGCTGGCGAGACTCTTCGAATGCCGCGCGTGGAGTGAAGCTCCTCCCGGTCAAGGAAGAAAATGCGGAAAAGGAATAAAGGTTGCTGTGTGGCGCCGACGTGAAAAGGTGGTGGCAAGGATAAAGTGAAGTTTAATCGGTATGTCCAGTAGCATCGCTGCGAGAGCTACACATACCAT
This sequence comes from Achatina immaculata, assembly GCA_009760885.1. NCBI lineage: Eukaryota > Metazoa > Mollusca > Gastropoda > Stylommatophora > Achatinidae > Lissachatina > Lissachatina immaculata. The sequence continues at coordinate 1,076,612 of CM019700.1, forward strand.
GGCACCTCTGCTCTAGAGGCCGGCCAAGTCTGAAATACACCTACACTGGTGAAATACACCTAAACCAGCACACACCAGGGGTGGAACTTGATGGCTAGACATGTCATGCCACCTCCGCTCTAGAGGTCGGCCACACCTGATATACACCCATACTGGTGAATTTTGCCTAAACCGGCTCACACCAAGGGTGAATCTTGAAGGCTATGCATGTCACAGTACCTCTGTTCTAGAGGTCGGTCATGTCCCAAACACGCCCATACTGGGATAATATGCCTAAACTGGCTCAACCCAGGGTGGAAGTCACTAGTGGCGAGGATTCGTCCTCCTGGACAAAAGCTCCATCCTGGTCACAACTAGGAAGGGTAGCGGCCACGACCGCAAAATGCTGAAGTCGGAGGCACTGAACCAGGGCAGTCTAGATAGGCAACCACCTCTCACCCGGTGGGGATGTTTGTGTATCCTAATCACGCTGATGTATTCCGGTGAGAAAGTCCAACTCTGGACTGGATGGGCAACCACCTCTCACCCGGCGGTGATACACGGGTATCTCAAAACACGTCGAGGCTTTCCAGTGAGAAGGTCCAACTCTAGACTAAACTGGTGCAACGAAAACCACGGTGTCATGCAATTCGCTTCAGAGACCCACCAAGAATACAGGCTAAAGCCCTGCGATACTATGAACCCCTTGTGGTCCTCTCGTGGATCTCGTGTGGTCCTTTTGGGGACCACACAGGAGACCACGGGACCTAACGAGGACCACAGGCATAAATTCATTAGGATCACAGTGCGGTTTTGGTGGTAGAAGTGAACGAAGAAGAAGAAGAAGAAATATAGGGAAGTCATGAATTAACCAGTCATGAGACAATGCTTCATGCATTCTTTCTCATTACTTTAGAACACGTAATGTGCCTTTCCTAATGATCTTGAGAATATTTTTTTTCTTAACCTTGTGTACACTGTTTAAGTGACTGGTTGAAAAAAAAATGAAAGTATTAGGAAGAGAAAGGATTATGCTCTACTTGTTGTTCTTTAATGACCCTTTTAATGTGTCATCAGCAGTTAATTAAATGAACCGAAATATCACAGGGATGTGTACTATGGCCAACATTATTTATTTTAGCAGTAGACTGGTTAACAAATGAGGCAACATTAGATAAACACAGAGGATTACAATGGACACTCGACATAGTGCTGGAGGACCTTGACTTTGCCGACAATATTTGTCTACTGTCGAGTAGGCACAAAGATATGCAAGATAAAATTCAGAATGCTAACAATGTGGGATTAAAGATCAATGTAGGAAAGACAAAGTTAATGAAGCAAAATGTGAACAACAGAAATGTACTGAGAGTAGATAACAAACTAGTGGAGGAGGTCAACGGATTTGTATATCTTGGCAGCAGAGCAATAGATGTTGGAAACAGCACAGAGGACATCAACAGCAGGTTACTAGAGCAAACCAGGCTTTTGCAATGCTGTAGACTATATGGAAATCTAACAAACTAAGCATGAAGATGAAAATCAAGATATTTAAGTGTAATGTTGTAAGTGTACTACTCTGTGGAAATGAATGCTGAAAATCATCAAAACTATAGAAAACAAGCTGAATTCTTTCCAGACTAAATGTTTACGAAGAATTAGAAGAACATTTTGGCCAAACACCATAAGGAATAACATCCTGTTGGCAGATATGCAGATGAAGCCACTGACACCAATTATTGAGGAACGATGCTGGAAAGGGTTGGGACATATGCTCTGAATGACTGACGACTCACTACTAAAAATAGCACTAAGACGGATACCACAGGGAACAGAATTAAGGGTTGATCAAATGAGACATGGAGAAGAACAACAGAGAGGAATTTGAGCAACAGAGGGCTCACTTGGGCAAGAGTGGGAAAAAAAAAAGAAAAAAAAAGGCAAAGGACAGGCATTTGTGGAAAACCCTTGCGGAAGCCCCATGTGCCTTGGGCACTTAAGGTTCAGAAAGAGAGAGAGAATTAACTAAATATTAATCAAAATGAGATCAGTTTAGCAATAGAAAAACTCCCTGACATTAAAAGAAACAATTCCGTTTAATTAAAAAATACCACACACTTCTACAGATAAAGGTAGGAGGTAAAGGTAACCCTATTTATACCACAGAAGCACCTGGAGGATACAGTGTCAGATTACATTTTTCTTTGACCTGTCAGCACACTAGAGAATGATGTGGTCAGCATCATACCTGGCTGCCTTTCCTTCCCCAGCTCCAGAAAAAGCCAGGTATCCTTTTCTACAGCTGATGACTGGGGTGCCTTGAGCCATGTGTAAACACTCAGACCTTCATCATGAGAGACTAGTACACTAACCACTTAGCCACTCAGGTGCATATTTCTAGAAATTTATGAAAAAAGTTAGTACTGGAGCAGTTTAACTGTTAATGAGACATATTCCCAAGGTGGGAAGCAATTTATATATACGAGGGTCATATCAAAAGCCGTGAGCAAAATTTTTTAAAAATCAGAATTTATAGATCGAGAAAATATAAATGTATCACCTTTCTGCATCCTTTGCACTTCATGTGTCACATGAACTCGTGGAGCATAAACAAAATGGTGGGTGGTGAAGTTTTGTTTCGTCAACGTGCTGTTATCGAGTTCTTCGTTAAAGAGGAAATTCCCGCTGCTGAAATTCACCAAAGACTTCAACTTGCTTATGGAGATGTGTGTATGGGTGCTAGCAGTGTTTGGAGGTGGGTGAAACATTTCAAAGATGAAAACACGAGCATCCAAGATATGCCTCACAGCGGTCGCCCTCGAACTGCCTCCACTGAACGTAATGCGGAAAGGGTTGACAACATATTAAAGAAGACAGACATGTCACAGTATCTGAAATCGCTGTAAATCTTGGAATAGGACACAATGCAGTACAGGAAATGACTGAAACCCTAGGCTATAGAAAAGTTTGTACCTGCTGGGTCCCACAGGAGAGTGTCCAGAAAGCAGTGCATCTGTGCCATCAGTCAGCTGGAACAGAATTCTACCGGGAGGATATTTTCAAACTTGCAGAGCGATGGGAAAAATGTGTGCAAAGAAATAGAGATTATGTTGAAAAGTGAAGAAAAGGATGCAATTAATGTGATACATTTGTATTTTCTCTATCTATAAATTATGATTTTTAAAAACTTTTTGCTCATGACTTTTGGTATGACCCTCGTACAATAAAAAGAATTATATCAGAGGTGATGAGAGTAACTGGAAAGAAAGAAAAAGGGGAAAAAAATTAGTTGTGTTCAATATATCCTCTGGTCCCAGACTTCAATATGTACTTAACCAATCTAAAAATCATGCAATGAAGATACATACCTCTTGAGAAATCTTCAATAGCAATGGCATATTTAGATCTCTTCTTTAGACCATCCAAAAACAGGAGAGTGAGCTCCATGATATCTTCTGCATTAGGAGATGTAAACACATATTCATCTCCTCGAACTGTTGCAAGATTAAAACTCTGGCCATGTATTTTGCCTGTTCTGAAAGATATGCAGAAAATAACTAGTAACAGCTAATAGTCCATAACTGGAAATCATAGTATTTACATATGTTTATGCAGTAAGTATAAATATTGTGATTTATAAAAGCGCATATGACTTATAAAACCAAAATTGCAAAAATGTCTGGGCTATTTGTAATAAATAATTTAATTTTTGTTTTTGAATACTCAAAAATAAATTTCAGAGGCGATTTTAAACCTTTAGACTACTATGAGCCATTTAAATGCCTATGGCACTCATATGGTTTTATTTCATAATTTGGTTCTAAGGCCTGTTATAGCCAGAGGTGGGGTAGGGGATATGCTCTCCACTCCAATTAAATGTCTCCAAGGCATGCATCTCAAATAGCCTCTGACAGTCAAGTCCAGCTCCTGGCCTTCTTGTGGCGGAACTGTTTAAACTGACAGAGAAGGGGTGAAGGCGAATATCTGGCGCCTGAAAACCAGACATTTCGGGTAGATGAGAGTCATGTTTGGTAGCTCATCTACCGCTGCTGGCAAGATTCTTCAGTTGCTGTGCGTGGGGTGAAACTCCTCCCAGCCAATGAAGAAAAATGTGATTAGGGTTGCTGCGCAGCGCTCTTGTGAAAAAGGTGAAGGATTAAGTGAAGTGACCAGTCATCTCGAGGTCAGGACCACTCAAATCACGGCACCTCTGCTCTAGAGGCCGGCCACATCCTATACACACCCATACTAGGGCAGATTGGCTAAAATGGCTTAAACCAGGGGTTAGACTAAGACATTGCTGGCAAATTATTCATCTGCCACGCATAGAGTGAAACTCCTCCCAGCCAAAAAAGAAAATGCGTAAATGCGACTAGGGTTGCCGGGCGGCACCACTGTGAAAAGGTGATGAAAAGGATAAAGTGAAGTTTAATCGGTATGTCCAGTAGTCTTGCGGCGAGAGCTACTCATACCACGGCACCTCTGCTCTAGAGGCATCTCTGCTCTAGAGGCTGGCCACGTCTAATATACACCCATACTGGTGAAATATGCCTAAACCGGCTTAACCCAGGGGTGAAATTTGATGACTACTCATGACATGGTACCTTCGCACTAGAGGTTGGTCACGTCCTAAACACTCCATGCTGGGATAATATGCCTAAACCAGCTTAACCCAGGGATGAAACTTACTAGCGGCGAGGATTCGTCCTCCTGGACATAAGCTCCGTCCTAGTCACAACTAGGAAGGGTAGAAGCCATGACCACAAAATGCTGAAGTCGGAGACACTTGACCAGTGCAGTCTAGATAGGCAACCACCTCTCACCCGACAGGGATGTATGCGTATCCTAAACACGCAGAGGTTTCCCAGCAAGAAAGCCCAACTCTAGATTAAACTGGTGCAATGAAAACCACGGTGTCACGCAATCCCATTTCTGAGACCCACCGAGAATACAGGCTCAAGCCCTGCGATACTCTGAACCTCTTGTGGTCCTCTCAGGGATCTCATTGATCCTTTTGGGGACCAGAGGACCTATCAAGGACCACAGGAGTAAATTCAGCAGGATCACGGGGCAGTCTTGGTGATAGAAGTGAACGAAGAAAAAGAAGAAGATTTCATAATTTTAAAGAATACTACGATGCCATAACAACTGGAGGTTATGAAATACCAGGGATCAGATATGCTGATGACACAGTATTACTGTCCACAACACAACACAAAAAAAGGAATGGAAAAGCTAATTATGTCAGTCCATAAGAATAGTGAAGAGCAAAACCTCTATCTTAATGTGAAGAAAACTAAATTGATGACAACTGACAAAACAAATAAGGCAGATGAAATATTTATTAATGAGGAAAAATTGGAAGAGGTGGTAAAAGGTAATCCTGTCATGCCTTAGAGGCACATAGGGATATGGTGTTAGTGCCCATAAGTTCCTTGACCTGTCAGCACATTAGAGGGTGATATGGTCAGTATCACAATTGGTCGCCTTTCCTTCCCCAACTCCAGAAGAAGTCGGGTACCCATTTCTAGAGTTCGGTGAATGGGGAGAGTTTTGAATGTCTTGGATCATTACTAACTAATAATGGAGATCTTACTTACATCCTCCCCATGCCATTAAATGTCACATAGGTCTTGTATAGTTGTTTGCCAAGTTTCCTGTTTTCGGCGAGTTTTTCAACTTCATCAAGGGATGTTATGCCCACTAAACTGGCTTATCTTAGCAATGTCCTCTTTAGAGTTTCACGTGGTTGACCTCTTTTTCTTTGGCCTTTTGTGCTCCATTTGATAGCTTGTTTTGGTATTCTCTGATTGTTTCTTCTCATCACATGGCCCTACTTATGTCCATCTTCTTTTTCTGATCACTCATGAGACAGGTTGTTGTTTGCTCATCTGTCTTATCTCTGTTTTGTTCTTAAATTCATTCCACTTTAAACCAAGTATTTTCCTGAGGTATTTGTTTTCAAAAGAGTCTAATTTCTTGTTTATTTGTTTAGTTGATTTCCAGCTTATGCATGCATAAATGAGAATGGATATCACATTTGAACTGAATAATCTTAACTTGGTTTTTCTGTTTATAACTTCTGAATTCCATATGTTCTCAAGATTTTTGAAGGACAATGCTGCTTTTGCAATTCTAACTTCCTTTCTGGTGTCACCATCCTGGTCTATATAGATGCTGAGGCATGCAAATTGGTTTACTTCTTCAACAGCTGTTCCTTCTACATATATTTTTCCTTCTTGATTAATGAGAAATTTCATCATTTTTGTTTTGTCTTTGTTAATTTCAAGACCTATTTTGCTAGTCAAAGAAGACATTGAATCTATTTTTCCTGCATCGATTTCACATTGTCACTGATAAGAGTTATCTCATCTGCAAAATCAAGATCTTCTATTTGGGTCCCATGTACCCAATCAATGCCAGTTTTACCTGTACAGCATATTTTCATTATAAAGTCTATTGCAATTCCAAAAAGCAAGGGGGACAGTATACATCCTTGTTTCAGGCCTGTTTTCAATCTGAAACCATTTGCTCATTCCTTCTTCTTGACTGCACAAATATATCTGTTGTAGAGATCTCTAATGATGTTGACAGTTTTAGATGGTATTCCATACAGTCTTAAAATTCTCCACAATGAATCTCTGAGTATGCCATCAAATGCCTTTTTATAGTCTATAAAGTTCAGGATTAATAGTTTCTGCTAGATATGTTCTTAAAGTTATACATGTCTTATATTGTATTATCTATGTGCCGCTTGTTTTACTTTTTCCAGTGTGGCTCATACAGAGTTGTCTTGACTATTTTTTTCAGGACTGATTCTATTGAAAACTTTATATATTACAAATAAGTTATAAAGATTTTATATTCAAATGAAAGTGGGGGAAAAAACTATATTTTGATTTTCTATGATGTTCACTCTCTGATGGAGGTCTAGAACCTAACCTACCACATTATATAGGTATGTTTGTACAACTATGCGAATATTATGAATTGTGTGACCCTGCAGAACATGACAATAAGCAGATGGTATGAGTGTATTTGAAGAGACAACCATAAATGGACAAGAAATAATGTGCCTAGGGTTACATCAACACAAGTGAAAAAAACTCTGAAACCAGTTATAAGTAACCTAGGGTTACAGCAAGACAATGGGAAATAACTCTGATGTGAAACCAGCTATAAATAACCTAGGGCTACATCAAGACAATGGGAAATAACTCTGACATGAAACCAGCTATAAGTAACTTATACAGTAAAAGAGAACGAGAAAGTGATTCCTGCAAAATTCTTTCAAATTTTATATCTACCTGCTACTGTTCACTTTCCTAATTTCAGGGTAGGAGAGCTCCAGTAATACTTGCTCTTGATCATCAATTATGTAAACACCTGTCCAGTTGACTGCAATAATGATGTCATTTTTGGGAAGATTGGGTCCTGAAAATCTATGTGCTTCAAAGAATCTTGAGAACAACAGAGGCCACTTGTATTTGGCATAAGTGACAACATCTTCCTTTACCTTGATTGGAGTTTTAAAAAAGTTGCATTCTCAATTGTGGAATAATTCTTCATTGTCATAAGTAACATAATGAATAAAGGATGAAACAGTAATTTTCTAAGTTTCTGACTTAAGTTATCTTTGGTTTAATTTTATACACAGCAACTTATGTGACATATTTTGCTTTCAGGAAAAAAATAACTAAGGATGCATAATGTGACAATAAATTTTAATAATAAAACATTTTAAGACTTGACAGAATGTGATAATAAATTTTCATAATAAAACATTTTAAGACTTGACAGAATGTGACAATAAATTTTCATAATAAAACATTTTGAGACCTGACAGAATGTGACAATAAATTTTCATAATAAAACATTTTAAGACCTGACAGAATGTGACATAATGAACAGAAAAATCATACCTTTGAGGGCTCTATCTTTGAGTTTTGGAAATATGGTCCCTGCAGTTTATCCCTGACAGCATTCACCCAAAACTGAAGAGCACTAGCCTTCTGTAGACTGCTGTCAGGTATATAAGATGACAGTAAGGTCTGCAAGCGCTGGACATCTATCCTGAGTCTATGCTCTATGTAGTACTGCTGAGCAGCAATCATAGCCAGATCATCATCCTGAGAAACGGATATTTTCAGAAGCTTTTGAAACACTCTGTAACATTTATATACAGCTCTTCTGACTTCTATTCTTGAAATGAAAACACTTAATAGTTATATACAAAAAAAATGTTTATTTCTTTATATAATGAAAGATGATGGCATAAAATGTTATCAATTCCTTGGTCACATCCATTAGTACAGAAAAAATGTGTAAAATGTGTAGTCTTTTCCTGTGATGTAGAAATATAATGCAGATGAAAGCCACTGTCATCAATTATTGAGGAAAGACGCTGGCAATGGTTGGGACATGTGCTCCGAATGACTGACAACTCATTACCAAAAATAGCACTAAGATGGACACCACAGGGGAACAGAAGTAAGGGTAGACTAAAAGAGACATGGAGAAGAACAACAGAGAGGATGTTGAGCAACAGAGGGCTCATCTGGGCAAGAGCAGAAAAAAAAGCAAAGGACAGGCATTTGTGGAAAACCCTTGCAGAAGCCCCATGTGCCCTGGGCCCTTAAGGTTCAGATAGAGAGAGAGAGAGAGAGAGAGAGAAAAACATAATCACAACCAGTACTAACAGACTATTTTTACCTTTTAATTCTGAAACAATAATGAAATCAAAAGCTGGACCTACTACTCATTCATTACATGCTTTACAGAGATCACTAACATGGAATGACATCTGGAAAATGGCACCCTTGAGGCTCAGCTTCATCATCAGAGCTACTTATGACCTTCTGCCTACAGGCTCCAACCTATACAAATGGGGTGTATCAGAATATACAAAGTGCCCTCTCTGCAACGAAAGGCAAACATTGGAACATGTGCTGTCAGCATGTAGAGTGTCTTTAGGGCAAGGACGGTACACCTGGTGGCACAACAGAGTGTTGCAGGAACTAGTAGCCATTGTAGACAGGGCAAAAGATAAAGCAAATAACAGCAAAAGAGTTGAGGTCCCACCTAAATACTTCATAGGTGCTGGTACGACATCAAATATTGAAATCAGGGACACTTCCTTACCTTCAGTGCTAGATGGTACAAATGACTGGGATGTGATAGCGGACCTTCCAGGAAGAAGAGAATACCTGACTACCATCAAGAACACAGGAATGCGACTGGACATTGTAGTGTACTCCACAGAAAAACAGGAATTAATAATGATCGAGCTTACGGTCCCATACGAAACTAGAATAGAGGAACAGCATTTATTCAAATTGGAGAAGTACAATGATCTGGTCAAGCAACTGAGGCAGGGGGCAGGAATCAGGGCAAAAGTGATAGCTGTAGAAGTGGGAGCAAGAGGATTCGTAGCAACATCAGCATATGACCTATGTAAGCAACTGGGCATAAAGGGACAAGCAAGAGCAAGGGCATTGAGAAGCCTTTCAGAAACAGCAGAAAAGGCCTCATGCTGGCTGTGGAGTATGTGAAACAAGCATTGGGAACATAAGTAATTTCATTTTCACAACCAATACCAGTCCTCCGTAGCTAAATCGCTAAAGACGCACTGTAAAAGTGCAGTGGCAACTGGAAGATCATGGGTTCAATCCCAGGACCAGGGAAAAAAAAAAGCAACAACTCACAAGACCTCTGGAAGTCATGACCCAGAGGGGCCCACCACCCCCCCCCCCCTTAGAGTGTCAGGAGTTTAATAGGGCCGAAACACTTGTCTGAGGGGGAGGTACTTCCTCTGATGATCTGAAGGAGTTGTGTTGTTCTGCTCTCTACGGTAGAGAGTTTCCTGCATATGCTGTGCTTGATAGCACTGATCATAGTGTTTCTTAATCTCATAGAATCCTGAGTGCTTATGATAATATTAAATCTTTTTGTTTTTCCATGTCGCTTGGTTAGTCTGCAAAGATATTTTTGCTCCTGAGCTCCCTCTCCCTCTTTTCCCCTTGAATTTTTCGGTTACTACCAAGTTCTCTAACTTCTGTCTCTGCATGACATGCCCAAGAAAATTTGACTCTTTCTCTTATAATTTTAACAAGCTTTTGTTATTCTTAAACTTTTCTTGACAACCTTAACATTGGATCTATTACAGAATTTCAAATCATTACCTTATCACATCTGTATTCTCCAAATTTTATACCTCGAACAACCTGAAAGAGATTATAGTGGACCAAATAACATGCTCAAAAAATGTGAAATAAAACAAGATGAGTATAAGCTTTGGTATAATGCAGTGGTTCCCAAAGTGAGTGAGATACTTCCCCCTTCCCCCCTCCAAAAAAAAGAGAGGGGGAGGGGGAGAGAGAGAGAGAGAGAGGTGATAGGAAGATTTTCAGGGGACATAAGTCATGGAGGGACATCAGAAACAACTGAGAAAACTAGTTGGGGGAGGGTGTAGAAGGGCTAGAGATGTGACCACAGAAGCAGTGAGGCAGCAGTTCTTAAGTTTAGGAACTGCTGGTATAATATAACAAACATTTTCTTATCCTGTGTTTAAATTAGTAACTGTAGCAACAACAACAAAATGCAACGGGTTTTAGCAGACTTGTACAAAATGACCCCTCCCTATATACAAGTGTGTTTTCATCCACCAGGGCTCCTCAAAGTACTTTGGGCTCGTCCTTAGAACAGGGAAAACCTCAGCTCCCAGAGAAATGCACCAGCTGGAGATAGACAGACAGACAGACAGACACACCCCCCTCTATAGTGCCTGATCATGTCTTGCTGAAATCAGTGTTGGAACCACTATCCACAGCAATCTCAGAAGAACCAAGTCAGCCTGTGGACAAGTAATTCTTAATCTGCTGCTGTTCCGAAGGTTCTTATAACCTTCCCATGCCGCTAAACATCACATAGGGTAGTTCGCCAAGATTTCCTGTCTTCAGTGAGTTTTTCAATCTCATCAAGAGATGTTATCCCACTGAAATGGCCTCTCTTAACAATGTCTTCATTAAAGTTTCACATGGTCGACCTCTTTTTCTTTGGCCTGTTGTGTTCCACTTGATAGCTTGTTTGGGGATTCTCTGATTGTTTCTTCTCATCACATGAACGACATGTGTCAATCTTCTTTTTCTGATCACCCATGAGACAGGTTGCTGTTTGCTCATCTGTTTTATCCCTGCGTTGTTCTTGAATTCGTTCCACTTTATACCAAGTATTTTCCTCAGGCATTTGTTTTTGAAAGAGTCTAATTTCTTGTCTATTTCTTTAGTTATTTTCCAGCTTTAACTTGCATAAATGAAGATGGATATTACATTTGAATTGAAGATTACCTGCTGAAAAATCAGGTTATTAGCCACTGGATCCTCGCTTGGGTCATGCCAAGGTGCAAAAATTTCCTTGCGAAAGAAGAGTTTCCAAGGAGCATTCCTCTCCTGTGAGCCTTGTTCTTTAGCATACTGCTCACACTGTGAAATGGCATCCATCACATGATCCCCTCTACTTCCCAAAGATGAAACCTGTAGGGAATGAAAGATGAATGGCTTGGCTGGCCAATGACTAGCAGTTACTAAGATTAGAAGTAAATATATCTGACTTTAAAGAAAAATTATTTCATGCACAATAATTGTCTACAAAGACATTCAAACATGAGCATGGGGGGGGGGGGGGGGTGGGAGTGGGGGAGAGTGACTGAGGCTCCAAATGTATGGATACACAAAAGAATTGGACACTTTTCTTGAATTTGCATTTGATAAGAAAGATGTACTGGAACAAATGAAACTGAAACTGGCAATATCAAGATCTGGATAAAAAGAGTTTACAGTTTGACTGCACATTATGAGAAGTTAAAAAAAAAAAGAAAGCTTATCCAGATTTGGAATGTATATAATGAGTTTGAGAAGAAAAAGTTTCTCTAGGTGAACTACAAGACAAGTGACATAAGAAACAGTGGATTCATGTCAGTGAACCTTCAATGTAGATATGACATGATGAAAATGATAATGATGATGATAATTACACAACAACTATTTAAACTCCTCTTTTAAAAATTACAATTTTTCAAAACTCTGCAGTTATATGGATGGTTTCCACAGTTCAAACTTCATAAATTTAATCAGCGTAAATGCTAAAATTAAGCTAACATCATTTCTCAATAAAAAAAATGGTGGTCATGATGAATGATAACAAAAAAATGTTTGCATGGCATGGGCGCTGTTCAGCAGTCAATTATTTACTATTATTTTGTAAATTTTATGTGCTAACTGATACTATATGTGTCTGAGTGACAAAGTGGTTAGTGCACTGGTCTCTCATAGTGAAGGTCGGGGGTTTGAATCCAGCCAAAGGGCCCAAGTCACCCAGCTGTAGAAATGGGTACTAGACTTCCTCTGGAGCTGGAAAAGGAAAGGTGGCCAGGTGTGATGCTGACCGCATCGCCCTCTAGTGTGCTGACAGGTCAAGGAAAACACGGACTTGTCTTGTCTCCTTCCTCATATACCTTTCGGTGTTGAGGGGACAAATAGACGTCTTGATAGGGCTCGACGATTTGCTTCATATAATGGGATATTTAATGATTCTGTAATTTTCCCTCTCCATCTCCTGTGGCCTCTTCCTCTGTTACCTACAAATCTTAGTGTGAATGTTTCCTGTGATTTACTGTCTGGCGATAACCGTGTAACATGGCCAGACCGTTTGACTTGCTGTTTCTGGATATAGTGTAATACTGGTGTTACTCCAACCTTTGCCCTGATGGTGTCATTTCTTATTTGGTCTCTTACATTTAGTATTCTCCTTAAACATCTTATTTCTATTGTGATTATTTTTCTAATGTTCTTGGCTGTTAGTGTCTATGTCTGATATTGACAGCACAGAGTTTGGAGGAAAACTGTGTTGTAAAGTGCACTTTTTGTTTCAGTTGTGATGTATTTGTTTTTCAGCGCAGGAGTCATTTGTCCAATGATCTGATTTGCTTTATTGCATCTGTTCTCAATCTCAGCATCAAGTGTCCCTGAGGATGATATTATGCTACATCAGTCAGTTAGTCATTTGCATGTCCCTTGCGGAACTTTGCCTCCCTAACAGCATTCCTGTAGGCCTCTCGGTTGTAAGCAAGATGCCCTGCTGCTGATGCATCTATTAGCAGATCATCAACGACGTCTTGCAGCCATCTTCGCCTTGGTCTTCTCTCTTTCTTTTTCCCATTATGTACTCTTCCAAGATGGTCTTCTCAAAATTCTCATGATGTTCAATGTGTCCAAAATATTTAAGTTTTCTCTGTTTAATCCTCTTTACTAGCCAGCCTTCAATATTAAGTTCTCGTAGTATGGATATATTTTTATGCTACCAAGGTATTTGAAATATTTCACTTGTTTCAAGGGCTGGTTGTCTAGGAAGATCTTTGTTTGGATTTCTTCTCTTGCTATGGTCATGACCTCTGTTTTTTCAGTACTGATCTTCATGTTGTGCCTTTTACATGCCCTTGCTAAATTATCTATATTCTGCTGTAGGTCTTTTTCTGATGTGGCTATAAGTGCTTGATCATCAGCAAAAAGGAGTTCGTTCGTGGTCCTCCTACTGGATATGTCTTCTGGAAGGAGTTGTGGGTTTATCTGCAATCTTTCTGGGGTTGGGCTGTTAGGCAGCCTTGTGGTTGAATTTTTACTATGTATGTTAGCTTCTTTGCAGATGCTGTCAATGAATGTTATAAATAGTAAGGGAGATAGTACACAGTACTGCCTCACTCCAGACTTTATGATGAATGGTTCAGAGTGTCCTGCATTTGTTCTAACTGTACACTGACTGCTTTCATACAGGTTTTTGTACAGGTTGATCAGATGTGTACTAACTCCATAATGTTGTAAGATTTCCCATGGACTGTATCTATCTGCTCTATCAAATGCATTTTCTTGATCTACATGAGCCATATGCAGTATCTGAGTGTGTTCAACTGATTTTTCTGTTAGCTGTCTCAGGGAAAAGATGGCATTTGTACAGGTTCTATTTTTTTCTAAATCCCATCTGAGTTTCATCTGTGATTCAATCACTGGTCGGAGTCTGTTCTCTAGGATCATGCAGAACATTTTTCCAGTATGACTTAGTAGTGAGATGCCTTTATATTGGCTGAAGTCCCTTTTACTATCTTTCTTTCTTCCATATTGGAAAAATTACAGCAATTCTCCGGTCCTGTAGTGTTTCTTGTTTTTCCCATACCAAGTTATAGTCTGCGAAGCCAAGTTATTTCATCCTCTTTCACATATTTGATTAACTCATTGAGTATTCCATCACATCCTGGGGCTTTATTCATGAAGCCTTTCTGATGTCTTCTCTGATTTCAGATTGTAGTATGTCTGGTTCCAGTTCTTTGGGGCCAGCTGTGTTTTTATCATGGGTCTGACTTGCCTCGGATGGTATATTGAGTAACTTGTCGAAGTACTGTCTCCATCACTATACTACCTTCTTTGGTTCACATATTGAATCACCATTAACATTGTTCACAATCTCTGTTGGGTCAAAGTGCTCCGCTCGCTTTCTCACTGCACTGATCTTTTTATAAAAGACTTTCACAGCTTCTTGTTTAATACTTCACTGTATTCCTGCCACGATTTACCTTTGCTTCTTTTATTATCAGCTTAGAGTGTCTTCTTGCAATTTGATATTCAATGTAGTCTAGATCTCCTTAATTATCATCCATTATTTATATTTATTTTTCTTTTCTTTTACAGCCTCTTTCACCATGCTGTTATTTTCATTTCTCTGCCTCCTTTTTTTTCATAGTACCATATGTTTTGGTTAGCGGGGTAGGGGTATCCCCTATCAAAGGAGAAGTAAGACGCCTCCTTACCTCTGTCAGTCTACGGGACACCCTTGGGCAAGGTGGGGTACCTGTATAGCCCCCCGATCAGGGTGACGTGAAGCCATGGGAGCAGGTGGTGGATGGAATGGGAGAGCAGCTGACAGATAATGCTGGTTATGGTCACCATTCTATGATGGTAGGCAGATGATTTCAATGTAGGGACAATGGCTACGATCAATGACTAGTACAGTCACTGCCCGGAAGGAAAGCAATGGTAAACTATCTTCTGGAAATATACCATGAAACCCAAACAGCAATCGTGGACACAGCAGGCCATCTTGCTCACAACCGAGAGGCCTATAGGAGTGCTGTTTGGGAGGCAAAGTTCCGCAAGGGACATGCAAATGAATGAATGACCATGTTTCTTTTGCAAAAAGCTGGTTTTGAACAAGGCCCATTCTTCTTCCACTGATTTTGTTTCTGTTGGTAAGTTTATGAACAATTCTCCTATTTTCTTCTCATATTCTTCTTTCACATTCTCCTCCTTGAGGTTGCTTAGTTTTATTGTTTAACTTTTCTTCTTGGGAGCTCTGTTATGGCTCTTCCTGTGTGTTCTGATGACTGCTGCTACAGCTTTGTGGTCTGTGCTTGAACTCAGGTTGGGTACTGCTCTTGCATCCATGACTGACCTTTTCTTCTTGTTCCTTGGTAGCATGAAATCAATTTGGCTTCTGCATGTCAAATCATTCCATTTCTACCAGGTATATACTTGGGACTCTCTGTGTTCAAAGAATGTTTGTGATAAAAAAGATCATGCTGGCTATACAGTTCTAGGAGTCTGCTACCATTTTCATTTCTAATGCACTGTTGGTCACTGAAAGCACCTATGTAGACTGCTCCATCAGCTCTACTAGTTCTCAGTCTTGCATTGAAGTCCTCTATGATTATATTTTCCTCTTTACTTATGTTGTTTAGTGTATCATGGGGGGGTTGTCAAAAAACTCCTCACATTCTTCCTCCATGTCTGGTGCATTACAAGGAGCATATATTTGGACATAGGTTGTGGTCTTTTTAGGTTTTCTTTTATTTGGACAGTTATAATTCTTTCTGACATATATTTTGTTTCTAAGATTTTGCCAGCCGTGGTTGAATCTGTTATCATTCTGACACCCTGTTTTGCTCTTCCTTGCTCACTCACTCCACAGCATAGAAATCTTATATTCTTCCTGTGTTTTCTATGAGCGGTAAAGAGATCCACCACCAGCTTGCTGGGCTAGTCGCAGTTTGAGGGCAGAATTTAACCCAGGGGAGGCCATCCCCCCAGAGCAGGACATAAATGTCATTTTGAAATTGTTATTATATGTCATGATGTCACAGCACATGAACCAAACTTGCTAATGCTACATCTGACACTGTGTAAGTCAATTTGTATGCCTTACCAGAAACAATTGAGCACTAATACCATATCCCTATGTGCCTCTAAGGCATGACAGGGTTACTTTTACCTATCTTTTTTTTTTTTAACTGATACTATAAAATAAGTAAAGATTGACCAAAAGAGACATGGAGAACAACAACAGAGAGGATGTTGAGCAATAGAGGGCTCACCTGGGCACAAGCAGAAAAAAAGGCAAAGGACAGGCATTTGTGGGAAACCCTTGCGGAAGCCCCATGTGCCCTGGGCACTTAAGGTTCAGAGAGAAAGAGAGATAAAGTTGGTGAAAAAAAAAACCGAAGGGAAAATGTCAGATTGGCCTGCAAGATTAAGTCTGTGCCAGTTTGTTCAATATTCCATAGTGCTAAAAAAACTAATCTGTCATCCCCTTAGCTTGGTGTGTGTTCTGCTAAAATGGAAATGTTACTTACTTTGTCAAAGAGAGTAATGTAGAGTGAAAAGCCAAACTGATCTTTCAGTCCAATCTCTTGTGACAGCTGCTCACATAATTCTTTAGCTGTTGTTGCTGAATCTGCACTAATGACTCTAGTGCTGGTATCCATGAATGTTATAGTAAGGGTAATATCTTCCTTAGATTTTGCCGCCTGGGAATGAAATCATGAGATTATTATAAAACATAATATTTAGCTAAACTTAATTTAGCTTAAAATTTGTACAATAAGGAGAAACTTATAATTAAATGAATGTCTTGGCACTGAGAAAGAAAAGAATGTTATGATATTATAGTCCTGTCTTCACTAGCTAGCAAAATAAGACTTGAAATTAGCAAGGAAAAAAACAAAAATAATGAAACTTCCCATTAATCAAGAAGGAAAAATATATGTAGAAGGAACAGCTGCTGAAGAAATAAACCAGTTTGCATACCTCAGCATCTACATTGATGAGGATGGTGACACCAGAAAGGAAGTTAGAATTGCAAAAGCAGCATCAACCTTCAAGAATCTTGAGAACATAAGGCACTCAAAAGTTATAAGCACAGAAACCAACCTAAGATTATTCAACTCAGATGTAATATCCACCCTCATTTATCTTATCTTATATCTTATATCCTTCCCGTGCCGTTAGACGTCACATAGGGCTCGCAAAGTAGTTCGCCAATTTTTCCTGTCTTCGGCGAGTCTTTCAACCTCATCAAAGGATTTTATGCCTGTTAACTTGGCCTCTCTTAATAATGTTCTCTTCAGAGTTTCACGCGGTCTGCCCCTTTTTCTTCGGCCTGTTGTGTTCCACTTGATAGCTTGTTTTGGGATTCTCTGCTCATTTCTTCTCATCAAGTGGCCAACATATGTCCATCTCCTTTTCCTGATCACCCGTGAGACTGGTTGTTGTTCAGTCATCTGTCTTATCTCTGCATTGTTCTTGAATTCATTCCACTTGATGCCGAGTATTTTCCTTAGGCATTTGTTTTCAAAAGAGTCTAATTTCTTTTCTATTTCTTTAGTTGTTTTCCAGCTTTCGCATGCATAAATGAGGGTGGATATTACATTTGAATTGAATAGTCTTAACTTGGTTTTTGTGCTTATAACTTTTGAATTCCATATGTTCTCAAGATTCTTGAAGATTGATGCTGCTTTTGCAATTCTGATGCTAACTTCCTTTCTAGTGTCACCATCCTGGTCTATGTAGCTGCCAAGGTATGCAAATTGATTGACTTCATCAATATCTGTCCCTTCTATGTGTATTTTTCCATTTTGATTGATGGGAATTTTCATTATTTTTGTTTTGTCCTTGTTAATTTCAAGTCCTATTTTGCTAGCCAGTGAAGATAGGCTATCTGTTTTTTCTTGCATGGAATTCACATTATTACTGATAAGAGTTATGTCATCAGCAAAATCAAGATCTTCTAGTTGGGTCCCATGTACCCAGTCAATACCTGTGTTACCTGTGCAGCATTTTGTCATTATGAAGTCTATTGTAATCCCATGCTTGGAAAACAACTAAAGAAATAGACAAGAAATTAGACTCTTTTGAAAACAAATGCCTAAGTAAAATACTTGTATAAAGTGGAACGAATTCAAGAACAACACAAAGATATGGCAGATAAGTGAACAACAACCTGTCTCATGGGTGATCAGAAAAATAAGATGGACATATGTCGGTCATGTAATGAAAGAAACAGTCAGAGAACCCCAAAAAAAGCTATCAAGTGGAACACAACAGGCTGAAGAGAAAAAGGTAGAGCATGTGAACCATTGTTAAGGGAGGCCAAATTAGTAGGCATAAAATCCCTTGATGAGGTTGAAAAGCTCATTGAAAACAAGAAAACTTGGTGAACTACCATGAGAGCCCTATGTGATGTTTAACAGCACAAGAAGAATGCAAGATAGTTCCAATGTTGTTCTGCTGTTATGAGATTTGGACAATGAGCAAGCAGATAAAACAGAAATTTATGTGATTTTTTAAACAAATATGAAATATCTAGCCTGGCTGGCCAGAAAAATAAATGATGAAATTTTATGAGAAACTGAATTTATAAAGACAAATTACTGCAGCTATTGTGAGTAAGAAAAAAAAGCTACAAAATATATATTCTTCAAACAAGTCATGAAGACACCAAGAAGCTCAATAGGAAAAAAAGGAGTGGTAGATTAATAGAGAAATAAATTAACTCTCACCTCAAAACAGCAATGGCAGGTTTTTTAGATTTTGCAAACCTACACAAATCAATGTTCAGAGTGATGTTTTTAGCAAAATCTATAAAAATTAAAAGTAGCATATTACCAACCCAATCCATATTTTTAAATTATAGAAAAACTATCCTGTTTCTTTCTACCAAAATTTCTCATCAAAATTTATTCTAGCAGAGCATGGTAAAATCTGATCAAGAGTGAAAGAGTTAACAGACTGGCCCGTTGTCACTAGAAAAGCAACCAGCCTGATTAGACATACATAAAATGCTGATAGCACAAAATGGAGAAGCTACTTCACAGTAGCCAAGAATTTAAGAAAAATGCCAGAAAAATATGTTCTGTCTTGTATTTCATAACCACTTAAACAGATTCTTGCAATAATGAAAATTACTATGACAGAGAAAGTTAAGTAATTAGAATATAATAAAAGGATTATCAGTATTCAGAAACCAATTTTGGAGGGAAAAAAACAGAGGAATAAAAGGCAGCGACAATGATGTAGCTGAGTGGACCAACATCAAGCAAAGAAAAAGTGAGCTATCCCAGGTGAGCTATTGAGATGAAAGACTGCTCAGGATTGAGATTCATTACAGCAAGCTTTTCTATGCGATGATCTCACAAGATGTCACATATTTTCCACACCTCAAGTTCTAGCCAACTAGGGGGCTGGCTTCTAGGTCCATTCTTTTCTGTACGCTCCAGACGTTTCAAGCAGTAAGGGGCATACCCTGCTGGTCCTTCTTCAATGAAGTTTTGCAGGTAAGGTGAGAACTGCACACAACAAAATTTCTATTAAACAAAGTTTCTGTTAAAGGTGGTGCAATCAGCATTACATAATGTAACAGGTTATTTATCTATCAATGTAAAAAAAAGCCACATTATATATATATGATATTTTTATATATTTATATATTTTTATATATGAGATATATGGTATTTTTATCATATATTACTCTCAAAGTTCTATGGATTACTTTTTCACATGTCTGGAGCCAATAATCGTGAGCTGTTATCGTTGTAATCTGTTTTCTAACTTCATCACACACATCTTTTTGTCACTCAGTCATAAAATTCTGGGTCATGGCAGTCCATGTTTGCATGCATGAAGCATGAAGTACATCATTATCCCCAAAATTCAACTTCATCAAAGCACATGGCAAAATATGATTTTCCAGATATGTAAGCAAGGTGGTCATTGGACGTGTTCACACTGAACGATGATGCACTGGCAAGTAAATAGGAAGACATCTGACCAATACTGAGATGATCTGAGTTGCGGCAGTGCTGGAAAATAGCTGCCTCACTGCAGCAAGTTGCTACAGTCCTACATGTCGGTCAAAGTGTAATTTTCAGGTTGTGGATAAGGTACCAGAGAATGAAATCTATACACTGAATGCATTCACAGGTGAAAAATACTTGATGACAGCCCAAAGTGGCCAGTTTCTCACTCCTATGGCATGACATAATCCTTTCATGACTGCCACCCAACTCAGATTTCATCTACAATATGCAACAACCATTTGAATTTGTACTCGAAGGGGACTGGAGTGACCATGACCATGGATCTGACTGTAGTCCAATGATGATGGTGATGATAAGTGTAATTATAAGATTAACAATGAAATAGATGTTTTCCCTTCTTTTTGTTACCATTTATTCCATGAAATGATGATGCAGCTTTGAGCACTGCAGGAAAGCTAATAAAATGTTGTATTGTGCTTATTTATAATTTCAGTTCATCTTTCTAGATTCTGTGCTTCCTCTCAGTCCTCAGTCCACCTTGTTATTTTGTGCTTCTTCTTAATCCTCAGTCCACCTTGTTATTCTGTGTGCTTCTTCTCAATCTTCTGTCCACCTTGTTATTCTGTGCTTCTTCTTAATCCTCAGTCCACCTTGTTATTCTGTGTGCTTCTTCTCAATCTTCTGTCCACCTTGTTATTCTGTGCTTCTTCTTAATCCTCAGTCCACCTTGTTATTCTGTACTTCTTCTTAATCCTCAGTCCACCTTGTTATTCTGTGCTTCTTCTTAACCCTCAGTCCACCTTTTTATTCTCTGCTTTTTCTTAATCTTCAGTCCACCTTGTTATTCTCTGTTTCTTCTTAATCCTCAGTCCACCTTGTTACTCTGCTTCTTAATCCTCAATCAACTTTCATTTTTTCTCCTTCCCTCAAATCCTGCTGTGCTTACAACCAGTAACAGCATCATCTGAACAAATCATATGAACTATTTAATCAATTTAATCCTCTTATTTTTCTTCTGTTTATTCTAAACCTCTGTTTTTAGTTGGTGCTGAAAACCATGAGCTGTAACTATTTATTTGTGTCCTTATTTAAAAAAATAATTGATATTGTTTAATTCATGAGCTCTGATCCACTTTATTTCATTTCTAGTGGCCTAATTTTTGTGCTACTTATCATCATCATCATCAGGTGCCGTGCCGACTGGCGTTGGCTATTATGCTTCTCCAGAGTACCCGATCCTTCATGCAAGCCATCAGTTCAGTTGGTGATCTCCTCTCACACCATCCCGTCAGACTGTCCAGTATCATTTCTCTTGGTCTTCCTCTTTATCTTCTTCCTTCTATTTTTCTTGTTGTTATAATATTTTCAATGCCCCCTCTTCTCATTGCATGTCCTATGAAAGTACATTGTCTCTCTCTTATCTTTTTGACAAGGTTTTTTGTCTCTCCAGCTCTTCTCATACATTCTTCATTAGTTATTTTTGCTGTCCAGGGGATTCACAACATTCTTCTAATAAACCACATTTCTGCTGGTTCCAATGATTTTTGTGCAGACTTGCCTATTGTCCATGATTCACTTCCATATAACAAGATAGGTTCAATAAGGATGTGTTAGCTAATATGTTTCTCATTCTCTGAAATGCAGTCTTTGCTTGGCCTATTCTGTTCCTAATTTCTGTTCTGCATTTCTCATCTGAAGTTATTACTGCTCCAAGTTATTTGAATTTCCGCACCTGCTTTAGGATAGTTCCATTTAATTTAATACTGCATGCTGGTGGATTCTGTTTCTTAGATATAACCATAGTCTCTGTCTTTTTGATGTTCAAAGTAAGGCCTTTCTGTTCACTTTCTTTGGCGACTTTATCCAAGAGATAAAGGTGTTACTTATACATATACTAAAAATACATTTCTCTTCTTCTCAGGGCTCATAAAAAATCTACGCCATTATGAATCCCATAGTATTTTTAAAAAAATTATATTCTATGTTCATCTTGCTTATACTCTTTCTTCACTGTAAAAAGTAAAGGTAAAGGTGATCCTGTCGTGCCTTAGAGGCACATAGGGATATGGTGTTAGTGCCCATATTTTCCTTGACCTGTCAGCACACTAGAGGGTGATATGGTCAGTATCACACCTGGCCGCCTTTCCTTCCCCAACTCCAGAAGAGGTCAGGTACCCATTTCTACAGCTGGGTGTGACTGGGGTGCCTCCGACCGGATTTGAAAGCCCCGACCTTCGCATCGAGAGACCAGTGCACTAACCACTTCGCCACTCAGACACCCTTCACTGTGCACTCTAATAAATCATATCTATACTGTACACTAACGAAATCACATCTGTACTGCCAACTAATAAAATCATATGTATACAGTACACTAAAGAAAATGACACATCCTTTCTCTTAAAAGAGAAAATCACCTAGAGTTGTGGGAAGAAGTGGCACTACTTTCACGAAGAAGACATATGTGACTGTACCACAGAGTATGTGAAACCAAGAAAAAACAGGCAAATGTATCACCATAGATGTAATATGAACATACATATAAACATACAAATGAAAACACTCAGTATGCATGTTGAAGCACAATGGATCACATCAGTTAGACAGAGATGGTTCTTCATTGTCTGGATGTTTGGTGTGCACTGGCTACTATGTGCTAAAATTGGTACGTGAAGTGTATGTTTAGGAATAATGACAATCAAGCTCAGAGAGGTCACCTGACTATACAGAAGCTCTAAAAGCAGAGGCTGTGAAGGTTCATTATTTTTTTGTTTTAAATGAAGTATTCGGCATGATTAAGACAGGTTAAGAACATAAAGTTTACCTCTTTGGAAGGTGGGAAACAACAGAGACAAAGGCAGAGCAATATCCAGCCACGAGCATGGGTGGTGTTGTTGTTGGTCAATTGTTTACAGATCTGACAGTAGATTTCATCTCTGAAACAACATAAATAAGCAACTGATGATAGGGAGCTGACATGTTACTGTATTGGTGATTGTGTTAGGTTTTTTTTAAGTTGGTAGAACTGCACTTGTCTTTCATCTTGCATGAAGTTCTTTTAAAAATACCAGTTTTCTCAAAACAACGTTCAGTACTTTATACTTTTTTTTAAATATAAAATTAAACACACTTCACAAACAACTTACATCCTTCCTGTGCCGTTAAACAACCCTTAGGAAATGCATGGTAGTTCAAAAAGGTTTCCTGTTTTTGACGAGCTTTTCAACCTCATCAAGGGATTTTATGCCTATTAATTTGGCCTCTCTTAACCATGTTTCATGTGGCAGACCTCTTTTTCTTCAGCCTGTTGTGTTCCACTTGATAGATTGTTTTGGGATTCTCTGATTGTTTCTTTCATTACATGACCGACATATGTCCATCTTCTTTTTCTGATCACCCATGAGACAGGTTGTTGTCTGCTCATCTGCCTTATCTCTGCATTGTTCTTGAATTCGTTCCACTTTATACCGAATATTTTCCTTAGGCATTTATTTTCAAAAGAGTCTAATTTCTTGTCTATTTCTTTAGTTGTGTTCCAGCTTTAGCTAAAATAAATGAGGGTGGATATTACATCTGAACTGAATAATTTTAGGTTGGTTTCTGTGCTTATAACTTTTGAGTACCATATGTTCTCAAGATTTTTGAAGGTCGGTGCTGCTTTTGCAATTCTAACTTCCTTTCTGGTGTCACCATCCTGGTCTATGTAGCTGCTGAGGTATGCAAGATGGTGTACTTCTTCAACAGCTGTTCCTTCTACGTATATTTTTCCTTCTTGATTAATGGAAAATTTCATTTTATTATTGTTTTTTCCTTGTTAATTTCAAGTCCTATTTTGCTAGCCAGTGAAGACAGGATATCTGTTTTTTCTTGTATCAAATTCACATTGTTACTGACAAGAGTTATTTGCAAAATCAAGATCTTCTAGTTGGGTCCCATGTACCCAATCAATGTCCGTTTTACCTATGCAACATTTTTTCATTATAAAGTCTATGGCAATTCCAAAAAGCAAGGGAGACAGTATACATCCTTGTTTCATGTCTTTTTCAATCTAGAACCATTCGCTCATTCCTTCTTCTGTGTTGACTCCACAAACATATCCATTGTAGAGATCCTTAATGATGTTAACAATCTTAGATGGTATTCCATATAGTCTTAAAATTCTCCACAATGAATCTCTGTGTATGCTACCAAATGCCTTTTTAAAGTCTATGAAGTTCAGGATTAATGGTTTTTTCTTTTCAATATGTTCTTCAAGTGTTATTCTTAGAGTAAAGATTTGATCGAGACAGCTTTCCCCCCTTTACAAAATCCTGCTTGTTCTTCTCTCATTGTAGTATCCACTACATCTTTAATTCTATTCAGAATGACTTTGTAAAATACTTTTGACACAAGAGATGGCTGTGGTGTAAGAATTCCATAATTCATCTATATCCATCTCCTCTACCTCACTGAGTACTGCAAAATGATTGGCAAGTTCCTGATTAAAATTCCTGTTACTATTTTCTTCTTGTAGGCTGTGGCTTTTTTCTGGGTACTGATTTTTTGTGTTGGCTTTTCAGTTTTAGTCTTATTTTCCCTATACACAGGTTGCGGTCACTGTTTAAATCAGCACCTCTATATGCTCTTACATCTATCAGAGATGTTCTGAATTGCTTTCTAATACAAAAATGGTCTGTCTGGTTTCTGGTTTTATCATCTGGAGATATCCTTGTTGTTTTATGTATCTCTTTATGTGGAAATATTGTTCCTCCAATGACCATGTCCTCTGTTAGACATAAAATAAACCAGTTACAGTAACCGCTAACCAGAAGTTCTGGTTTTTCTTTTCCTTTTTTTTTTTTAATCAGTAATTTACTGGTAACTGCCGATTAACGTGACCACTGGCTATAGCAGAATGTGGTTACAGTTGACCAATACCATGTCCAGTTTTTATGATTCACCTGGTAAAAAAACCTGCAGTGCTCCTTCTGTCTGGTTAATGAGTCAAGGTTCGATGAAGTTTCCAGTATGGCAGAGTGTGCAGAGAAACCTGCTCTTTGATCTATTACATGACATTTTTAGCATGAAACTGTAATCTACTCCACCATCCAAAATGATGTCTGTGTTTTAGCACCATCAAGGCAATGGCTAAAAGTTGAAAATTTAAAAAAAAAAAACAATAACAAAGCTAACATCTGACTGACCTCTGGTTTCATTTTCCTTATTCTGACAAACATAACTACAGGATGCCATCTTTCTAGCATTAAAACATATGTACTGCATTTCATTCTACTTTT
This sequence comes from Achatina immaculata, assembly GCA_009760885.1. Taxonomy (NCBI): domain Eukaryota; kingdom Metazoa; phylum Mollusca; class Gastropoda; order Stylommatophora; family Achatinidae; genus Lissachatina; species Lissachatina immaculata. The sequence continues at coordinate 1,102,001 of CM019700.1, forward strand.
CTACTTTATAATATATAACTTTACTTTCATTTTCTCTTTATTTTATATCCTTGCTAGTTTTTATTTAATTATTGTTGTTCTGTGAAAAATGAAACACACCTGTTAACTCTTTTACTCACAAATTTTGCTGAAAAAAATATTGGTACAAAGATATTGGAAGCAAGTTACTCCCTAATTTAAAAATACAGATTTGGTTAGAAATACACTACTTTTCATTTTATTGAGATTTTGGCTAAGTATTATTCTGAGTATTGATTTGGATGTTCTAAGTGTACTACTCTATGGAAGTGAATGCTGGAAAATCACCAAAACAATAGAAAACAAGTTGAATTCTTTCCAGACTAAATGTTTACGAAGATTTAGAAAAATATTTTGGCCAAACACCATAAGAAATAACATCTTGTTGGCAGAAATGCAGATGAAGCCATTGACAGTAATTATTGAGGAAAGATGCTGGCGATGGTTGGGACATGTGCTCCGAATGACTGACAACTCACTACCAAAAATAGCACTAAGATGGACACCACAGGGGAACAGAAGTAAGGGTAGACCAAAAGAGACATGGAGAAGAACAACAGAAAGGATGTTGAGCAATAGAGGGCTCACCTGGGCAAGAGCAGAAAAAAAGGCAAAGGACAGGCATTTGTGGAAAACCCTTGCAGAAGCCCCATGTGCCCTGGGCACTTAAGGTTCAGAGAGAGAGATTTGGATAAGTGTGCAAGATCTACCAACCCTGCCAGTGCTGTTTTGAAGTGCAAGAGTTAAACAGTCAGTGTTTACTAATCTTCAGCTTTTTTTTTTTTTTACTAGCTTTCAGAGCCATTAACACTCTTTGCCACTGATACAAGTTTACTTCTACTAATCTCTTTTCTTACATCCTGTTACCAGTTGCAGTTCTTTGTAGGCCTCCTTCATTACAGTCTCTCATTCACTATCTTCATCTAGGCCACCTTCATTACAGTCTCTCATTCACTATCTTCATCCTATATTTAACACAGTTTCTGTGTTACATTCTCTTCTGCTGATGTGTATAAACAGTAGAAATTGCTTTTATAATGGTAGTGATCTGTGGGAGTCTTGTATCTTGTTTGATGAGGTTTATGTGAGTTTTTCTTTGCCTTAACCATTTCAAATCCTACACCAGTGATTTACTAGACAAGCTAGTTTTAGTATTCTAATCCTGTGAATTACTAGACAAGCTAGTTTTAGTATTCTAATCCTGTGAATTACTAGACAAGCTAGTTTTAGTATTCTAATCCTGTGATTTACTAGACAAGCTGGTTTTAGTATTCTAATCCTGTGATTTACTAGACAAGCTAGTTTTAGTATTCTGATCCTGCATCAAAATTAAAGTAGACAATTGGTTCATTTCACACATGTAAATGTTTATATTAAATACATGTACAAAATAAAATAATGGATTTCAAGTTGTTTATTACACATGCTGCATGTTACACATGATAGTTCACAAATGAAATTATCATTTAAAATTTCATCTAATCAGAATACAAAAAGGGTGTTAATATCTAAATAAAAGAAAATGGGGAAATGAGGCCATAAATAACCTCAATCTCACAGGATGTATTCATTTTTTTTCTAAACATTATAAAAAAAAAAGGGATTTTAGTAGGGAGCATAAATACATAATGTGCAGGAATACTTTCTCCCCATACAAAAATAAGTACAAGTCCTACACACCGAAGTTCAGGCCTCAAAATGCCATGCCCAATGATGAAATGCAGCTTGTCTAGATTTGACATAGGCCTGTCCTCCAGTAGAACATTGCCTCCTCTGTCAGTCTCTCCTTCAAAACCCTGCTGCAGGCTGTTGGCCACATCCTCTGTTATCTTTGACTTCTTCTTCAGAGTTAGAGAGACTATCTTTTTATGCGCTGACTTTTTCATGGGAATCTGTGCGTTACTGGGGTTCAAGAGATCTTTTTCCTAATTCAAAAGAAAAAAAACACTGGAACATACCATGTGTATAAATCCAGAAAGAATTTACCCAGAAATACGCTGCTGAATGTCTTGGAAAAATATAATACAAATAACTTGCATAATTGGATATTTTAACATCTCGTATCACTTCAGGACAAATCTTGAAGGTGCCATTTCATCTGGTTGTCAGCAACCTATAACTGACATGCTTGCATCAGGCTTGATGAACCATAGCTGGCCAAGACCATGCCACCTCTCTGTTCATATTCTCAATAACTGAATGGAGACTCAAAGGATATCCACCACAAGATGCAAATGAAAAAACAGACTACATTCTTTTTTTATATTCTGTTGGGATTTGTCCCTTAAGTTTTCCCAAAGTCATCTACATGGCTGTCGGTTACACAGATACTGATGCTACAATTTCCGTTACATAGTTACAGAAACTGATGTAACAAAATCTTGATATGAGACACAGAACTACAGGATAGACAGAAACAACTTCATAGTGGTAAGACAATGCTAGTGAGAAAAAGCTAATAATAGTCTACTGAACTGCAAATCTGTGGCCAGAGAAGAAATGAGGTATAATTCAATTTTTTTTTTTTAAAGAAAAGAAATATACTTCACTTCTGATGCATATGACCAGCAAAACTCCATCTACACAAGAATGTATAAAACAGGAAAAAGTAGGAGCAGCATTATTTAACGATTACAAAGTTGTGACGTTTCGGCGTGAGCCTTAATCATACAAAAACATACAGGACGAAGAAGTAGAGAGAGGAGATAAAGTATGGATTCACATGAATGCTATTTAAAATAATTTTTTTTAAATAATAATAATAATAATAATTAATAAATAATAAATAAACAAATAAATAAATAAATAAAAATAATTTAAAAAAAAAAATTTTTATAAAGAATACTTAACTGTAAATTGTAAAGTGTGGCTTGTCCGGTGGTGTGTGTCAGGAATGGACTTAGTAGAACGTGGAGACTTTAAATAGAGACCTGTGACATGTGGTCGGTGGGTTGTAGCTGGGGGTGGTGGATGGGGAACCGGGGAAGGGAGAGAGAGTGTGTGATGCAATATTGACCTAGCTAGGAGAAGTTGAAACAGATGATTGGGGAAGAGGGGTTGCAGAGTGATGCTGTGAGGAAGTTTGAAAAGTAAGAAGGGGTGGACTTTGTGGAGAGGTACTGTAATGATTGAAGAGAATGTTACGTGTAACTAAACAGCGAGTTTAACCCATGTGGTTCCAGCATCCCATAATTTTGAATGCAGCAGTTCTCAAGTGCCAGGCGGCTTGTGTCATCTGCGTGACACTGTTTGATGGCTGTAACCAGAAAGTCAGATTTGCCTCTGTGGTTGGGGCCATTGAAATGATTTGGGACTGGTTTCGAAGCATGCTGGGTGATGTCATACAGATGTTTTTGCATGCGGTCCCCTAATCTGAGGCCAGTCTCACCAATATATGTTATCCTGCATCTTTTGCAAACGATGACATATATCACATTACGGGACTCGCATGTGAATCCCTCATGAAGGGTGAGGATAATTTTGGGAAAGGTGATTGTTTTCATTTCCCAGACTACAGGGCAGGTAATGCAGCGGGGGCGGTTACATTTTCTGGTGCCGACATATGTAAGGCTCTGCTTCAGGTGGCTGTGGACAAGGATGTCCTTAAGGTTTGGCTCACGTTTGTATGCCAATAGGCGTGGATCAGAGAAAATGTCGCGAGTGTCGGAGTCGAGTTGGATTATCGGCAGATGACGATAAAGAATTTTCTTAACCATCTGACCATGCCGGTGGAAAGGCCGTACTAACTTAACTCTGTCAGATGGAGTAACAGGCTTTTTCCTGAATACTTCTTTGCGGCTTCATGTATGGTTGTATACTTATACACTAATTATTGTGTTCCATCTACACAAGACCACCAGCAACTGATGAACTTGGTAGGGCATTATTTTAAAATAAAATTGACATGAACAGAGTTTATACACAGAAGCAAGCCTGGCCCAATATAAAAAATGTGATCACCAATCAGCTACAAACTTAAAATTACATGATAGCCCTGGTTCATCCACTCTTCACAACATTTCAGGATTTCAAAATTCAGAATCCGGCATCAAAGCTTTCAAGATAGTCCCATACATGCTCCACCACTTATCCCAAAACCACCAAAGAGTCTGTCTGCTAATGGCTCCCATCAAATCTTGGTTGTTTATTATACATTTTCACCCACTTAGTTCAGATTTTCTTCCAGCAGCCTTGCTCTGTCCTAGGAGCATCAATCTCTGTGTATGCACATTATCCATCCACTCCCTCTCTTCATCCTCCTGCAGTCTGTTTAATATGCCCTTCACAATGTCCTCCTTATTCATTCTCAGCCTGTCCAGCCAGTCTATCAGCCAACTCATTTCCATGCACGCCCGCATGACCAGGATGGAAGATCCACATCTCCTCACATGTGTGCATCTCAACAGGTATACCCATTCTCTCCAAACAAAATTCTTCTCAATCTTCATTAGCATGCTCAGTAAGTCCATCACAACAACACCATGAAACTCATCACAACAACACCATAAGACTCATCACAACAACACCATGAGACTCTCTTCACAAAAACACCATGAGACTCTTGTCACAACAACATCATGAGACTCATCACAACAACACCATGAGACTCTCTTCACAAACAACAACACCATGAGACTCTTGTCACAACAACACACCGTGAGACCCTTTCTTATCTACCAGCCACCAAATTGCCACTGGCACTGTCTCAGTCTCCACCCACATGCTGGATATAGTGACCATAGAGGCACCCAATCTCTTATGTTTACATTAGCACTGAAGCAGTCAAATCTTCACATTACATGTAATGATAACTGTTGTTTGAAATAATTAATAAAACATTTCGCAATTTTTCTGCATGCCATAAAATATAGTCCAATTTAAATAAACCAACTGAAGCTTTTCAGAAGCATATATATATATATGTGATTACACATACAAACTACTTCTGAAAACATTTCCCCACTGTGTAGCAACTTTATTTAACATAAGTTAGCTATATTATATTTTTAAGTTAGCTTCATTTTACAACAAATTGTTTAGAGAAATTTTTTAGTCTTATGAAGTTTTCAGAGTTTTAAGTAAAATCATAGTTTTTCTTTCTCTCTCATCATTGTGTAATGAATTATGATTATTATCCCATATATGATTTCATAATATTGTGCTTATTCCATGACACTTATATTAATGAAACTTTTACTGAAAAACAAATTCATCACAAGTGAAACAAAACATAATTTTTCTCCCAACTCTATGCTATCAATGTCAAACATGGACACTAACAGCCAAACATAGAAGGAAAATCATCACAACAGAAATGAGATGTTTAAGGAAAATACTAAATGTGACAAGAGACCAAATAAGAAATGACACCATCAGGGCAAAGGTTGGAGTAACACCAATTTTACACTACATCCAGAAAGATCAAGTCAAATGGTTTGGCCACATTACATGGCTATCACCAGACAGAATACCACAGATGTATAAACAAGGAAAAAAGCAGGAATATTACTTAACAAGTACACAGTTGTGACATTTCAGCGTTGGCCTTAATCATACAAACACAAAGAATAGAGAGAGAGAGAGAGAAAGGAGATAAAGTATAAATTCACATGAATGCTGTAGTGAAAAAAAAATCAAAGAAATTGAATAGAGCACTTAACTGTAACTTGTAAGAAGCTGTGGCTTGTCCTATGCTGTGTGTCAGAAATGTGCATAGTGGAGTGTAGAGAGTATTTAAATGGAGACTTGTGATGTGTGATAGGTTGGTCATAACTGAGGGTGGTAGGTGGGGAAACCATGGAGGGGAGAGAGAGTGATATATTTGTAATCTAGCCAGGAGAAGGTGAAATATGTGATCATAGCTAGGGTAGAGGGATTGTAATGTGATGCTGTGAGGAGGTTCTGAAACAGATGACAGAAGTCACCTAGCACTTGAGAACTGCTACATTCAGGAATATGAGACACAGGAACCACATGATTTAAACTCGTTATTCAGCTACGCCTAACATTCTCCTCTTCCACAATCCCTCCCCACTATTTCCACTCCCTTCTCACTTGTTACACATAGTTCAGAAGCCTTAAATATCCCATCATATGCAGCAAACTGCAGAACCCTATTAAGACATCAGTCTGTCCCCCCCTCAACAGTGAAAGGGTACATGAGGAAGGAGACAAGACAAGACAATTGTTTTGTTTTAAACATCTCACTTCTTTTAATACAGTAAAACTTCATGCTGGTCGCTGGTTATGACTGCACCAATCTTACCATTTCTTCGCCCATCCTCATAGCCTCCTCCAAGTCCTTCTTACTGAACTTACGCCCTAGGGTGGAGTAGATTTTGGTCATCACTGGAACGCTGTCCTAAACGAAGCGTACATAATTTTCACAACACATATTGTATGTAATACATATAATGCAATACATATAAAACACATACTTATCAGTAAGTCATGTGTACTGTAAGCAAGCATATATTATGTATTAAAGAAACAAAGACTAATAAATATTAAAAATTAAATTAACAGCTAACTTTATTTTTACCATAATTGTATTCTGCCTCTTTTAAATCACAAACATTTTGTATTAAAATTGTAATTCCCTCTGATATTTCACATCTGAAAGTCAGAAAGTGAGAAAGACAGAAAAAGTATTTTATGACACAAAAAAAGACACTAAAAAATAAGAGAAAATCATCAACAGTAGCAAAGAAAAGGATTACAATGCCGTAAAGAGCTAACATGACTTGATGCTTGTGAGACTTTGATAATAAACAAATAAACGAAGCGGAAATGGAAAGCAACAAAGATGTGGTTTTGGACATAGATGTATTATAAACACTTGACATCCAGTACAAACAAATAAACCAGTTCTCAGAGAAGCTGTAGAACACTGGAGAAACTGATTAAAACCAGAAGGATAAGACCATCAGAATTTTCTGGACATGTCATTAAAATCCTGCTAATCCATGGAAGAATCCAAGCAAACAGAAAGAAAAGGAAACAGGGAGAAAAAACAGAGGGCTGACTATGCAGCACTGGAAAGAATAGGTGAACAATCTGGCTGAACACACAAATGACCATGTACAATTGGGAAAGTGGTATTCACTTAGTGAATATACAAAAGAATAATTCTCTCTCTCTCTCTCTCTCTCTCTATATATATATATATATATATATATATATATATATATTCTATACATATAGAAAAAAATCAAGCAGATAAAAGAAAACATCAAGAATAACAACTGATATCTGAACTAAAACTTTGTATTTCATTTCAAATGTACCACTCAACCAGTTTTATTATTAAGAATATGTACTGGAAACAAAGAGCAGAAATGAGAGTGAACAGTGATAAAGGTGATTATCAGGATAAAGGTGTAAGACCAGGGTGCACACTATCATCTGATCTATTCTCACTGTACACTGAGACCATCATGAGAGGCATTAAAAATATGAAAGGAAATAAAAGAGGAGGTAATAATATCAATAACTTGAGATGACGCCATTTTCTAATAGCAGAAAGCAAAAGCAATTTGCATAAACTTGTGAATGAGATTTTTGAAAAGAAGCCTAAAGTTGAACAGTAATAAAAAAGAAAGTGGTATATCAAAAAAGAATAAAATATTAAAGTGCAACATCCTTTCAAATGGGAAGATGCTGACAGAAGTAAATAAATTAGGGCTCACATGGTAGCTTGCCAAGTTTTTCTATGATGTCGGTTAGCCTTGTTGCGAATTTCCATAACATTTATCTTTTCTCTATCTAAAGTAGCCTCTAGGTGGGTCTCTGGGTAAAGTTATTAACCTTACGCCAAACTCCTGACTCAGACAATATTTCTATATGGCTGTGAAACTTGGACAAGTGGTAAGAAACAGACAGTCAAAACTTCTTGGACATGAAGACAGAAGTTAGAGAACCTAGAGATTACTGGAAAGTTCAAGGGAAAAAGGAAGAGAGGAAGACCAAGAGAAAAATATCTCAGTGGAATGACCAAGTGGCATGGAAAAAGAAAAGCGTCTGAACTAACCGGAAACAATGCACAAGATGAGAAAGCATGATCGGCAATGCAGGGGGTGCTAGTTAGCTCAGTCGGTTAGTACGCTGTCCTCTCATAGCTAGATGGCTGCTCATCCTACTGGAGTCTGTGTTCAAATCCCAGGTAATTCTCTTGTGATTTTTCTTTCTCTCATGTCTTGCTTAAGTGCTTTGTCTACCATTTTTTTTTTAGGTCTAATCCTACAAAACTGTGTTCTCTTACTTTACCGTACTAAAGCCTCATTTCCTATTTATAAAATATTGTTCCTGATCACCAGTGCTATCCAGCATGTCACATAATTGTAATAATAATTCTACCAAGCAAGATGGTTATAACAGAAAGATGGTGATCAATGCCTGAAAAATCATAGCCAGCCAAAACCCTATCTTACAGCGCTCCCACAAATGGCTTAGGCATTACTTCAGTTACGTGATCACGGTAAGGGAAGATAATATCTCCCAAGGTGGTTGAGCTTGGGTTTGCTCTGATAATCAGAAACAAACAATGCAACCAGCTCCCTATCTAAAGCCTGTTTATCAAGTTCTTCATCACAAATGCATGCAAAAAAATTCAACAATTACCTAAACACAGGTAAGACATGCATTAAGAAAAGAAAAAAAAAATGATTAAACTATATATAAAGAGACCGTAAAATACTCACTTAACTTATATTGCATTTAAAATCACAGGGCCAATAAGAATCATTATTAAATGCATAATCCCCACCTTTCTTTCTGATATGAGGTATCTTGGCTCAGGCAGATCTGCCATGAATCTCAGAATGACAATCCACACAGCCAGAGCAGCCTGATCATGGAAGTAGTTGAAATTACTCCAGGCAATGTTAATAATCATTTCCGTTGTGGTCTTTAAGTATGGAAATTACTTAAGACAGTAAAGGTAAAGGTAAAATTCCCGTTTCCATGTCATTAAGGCATACTGGGGAATACAGTGTTATCTTAAGACAGTATAATAATTTTTTTTTTAGTCTTAAAGTATGGAAATTACTTAAGACAGTGGTAATAATCATTTTTTGGATTCTTAAAGTATGAAAATTACTTAAGATAGTGATAATAATAATTTGTTTGATTCTTAAAGTATGGAAATTACTTAAGACAGTGGTAATAATAATTTTTTAGTCTTAAAATATGGAAATTACTTAAGACAGTGGTAATAATTTTTTAGTCTTAAAGTACGGAAATTACTTCAAACAGCATCCACAGTCACATTTTAGCCTTGAATTTTGGAAATTATTTAAGACATTGTTAATAATCACTTCTTTTGGACTTTTAAGTGCAGAAATTACTTCAGACAGTGCTTATAATCACTTCAGAGGAGTATTTAAGTTTAGAAATTACTTCAGTCACATGTGATAATCACTTTTTGTGGAGATCTTCTGTTTATTGTGTTCTGTCTATTTAAACTACTATAACATGCCTAAAATTTTGTGACATCATTTTCAGCTCTGAGACACATCTTCAGTTACAGGGTTTTACTTTTAATAGCTTTCATTATTTTACCTTCTAAACATTTTGGAGATATCTTCAACAGACATAATATACCTTTCAAGTTCTGTGACATTAACTACAGCTACTAAATCTAAGTTATCTTTAACAATCTCAACAGTTGACATATATGTCAGTTTTTTTAAATCACATCTTCAACAACTGTTCAATATTTTACATAATGAAAATGTGTCTATGGTATCCAAATTGTGTCAAATCATGCATGCCTTTTGAGCATCATAAAAGCATATGTGATAATTAAAAACTCAGATTGGTGTCTCGGCATTTTGTCTTCCTTGTTACGGATACTTGACAGGGTTGGGGAAAGGATACAGCACTGATGAAGCCAGTCAAATTATGGATGAAGCCAGTCAAATTATGGACGAAGCCAGTCAAATTATGGATGAAACATTTACTGTAACAGTGGGCATTCACAAAATGTTTTGATGACTCTGAAATATCTTTAGAGGCCCTGGTGAACCAGGTTGTCACTCACTCTGTGGTGCAGCAATGAACTGATCAAAGTGGCATCCCTTGGTTGTTGGAAAGTTTGCCAACTGAGCTTCAGAGCAAGGATAACTTCTGCAATGGCTTCCCTTGATTGTTGGAAAGTTTGCCAACTGAGTTTCAGAGCAAGGACAACTTCTGCAAATCTAGCATGGGATGGCAGAAGAGGGGTAGACTTTAAAAAAAATCTTGCCATCAGCTACCTTATGGTCAATATCTTCAGATTTTTATTTCACCATTTACTTCCATGGCCTCTGACTCTCCCAAGCTACCCACAAGGCAGTGGGTTTAACAGGAACTGGTAGCACACTGCTAAGCATCAAAGTAAACATGATACTACAAAAATGCTTTTCTTGAGAATGCTCACCAGTTGGTCCCCCTCGCTGCTATGATGAAGCAACGGTTGCTTGAGAATCCTGCGAATGTGTGTATGTGAGGCATTGTTCATAAAGTGAGATTTTGCAAACTTGGCAAAAGCATACTCAGAAGTCTTCCTTGGAGTCACGGGTACATTCTGAACATTGATGAAAAATGAAATAATAATAAAACAAAAAAAATGAATAGAAAACACTTTATAGGGGAAAAGTAAGCAGGGAAAGTGAATGACTAAGAAGCTACATGTAAGGCCACTTTGTCACTAGCACTAATCTCTCACAATCAGGTCAATGTCTGGCCAGAGATGCCCCAGTCACCTAGCTGTAGAAACTGATTTCTATTTGAGCTAAAGTGGTTAGCGCACTGGTCTCTCATGGCGAAGGTCGGGGGGTTTGAATCCGGCCGGAGGCACTCCAATCACCCAGTTGTAGAAACTGATTTCTATTTGAGCTGGGGGCATAAATACTGCCAGGCTTGATGCTAACCACATCATGCCCCCTCCACCCCCCAGTGTGCCAACATGTCAAGGAATATATGAGCATTAACATCATATCTCCTGTATGTATCTATAGCATGATAGACTACCTAACTTACCTTTTATCTATAACCACATCTTCACACCTCTGGCAAATGATGCTGAAATAACAGTTTTGTAACACATGCATCACAACAGATGGGACAGCTAGGTTTAGGAACTTCCTTCCTTTCCTGCAGTAGATCTAAGAAGTAAGCCTCACCATCATACAGAACACACTGACCCCAGCATATACTTTAGGCCTACTATGGACCTCCAATAAATTCTATTTAAACTGTTCTCTGCTAATTCCCATCACTAGTTCCCATTATACTCTATCAGTTGCTCTAATATTAGTTCTATCATCCATAAAAAAAAAAAAATTTGAAATGAAAGTTTCAAGATAGTCTATCCCATGATGCTTTGCCTAGATTTTCATCAGCTTACATTACATAGTTGTTCTGATGAACTGTTTTTGACATCATTAATTACAGAAACACAAGTCTGACCTTAGCATCCTTGAATCTGCATCTTCCACCTCAAATGATGCAGTACCCCTATGTGGTGGGGGGGGGGGGGGTCTTTATGTGGCACAATCATTTGCCAGTTCTTCTCATTCTCATGGCTGATGAAGAAAAGTCTGTCTTAACAAATATATTTTGTACCTAAAATCTGTCTACCCTGTGGTCTCCTTCTCTCTAGAAGTTTGATTTGAAATATTTTCTAGGGAACAAAACTGTTATCCACCACTTCAACATGCCCTAGTTGTCTCAGTCAGTTCAGTTCAGTCATTGTAGGAAGTCCCAGACAAATTACTTCAATCCAAGATTTGATTAATTTTTCCTTAGGGCAATGCATAGGGTAATCATCCCATCAGCTGACATGTTTTTTTGTTTGTTCTTTTTTTCACATCCCAACAGGTTCACCCTTTTTCATATTTGTGCACATAGTGTAAATACACTATACTGGTTCTGATTAAGTCTGGAACACCATGAAAGTTGAGAAATAAATAGAAGAATGTTGGGCCTATCACTTCTTCACCCTCTAAAAATAAAAGTTTGTTCATCTGCTGCAGTAATAACCTTGGCTAATTAGATTAATATTCCTTTTTTTCGTGTCAAAATTGTGTATTATGCTGCCCTCCTGCCTGTAATAACTGAGGGGTGAAGACTGTCCGTTTCGGCAATCAGTGATCTATAGCTGACATGCTAGTGTCAGTGCTGGCAAACCATAGCTGACCAATACCTTGTCCCACCTCTCTCTCTTAGTACCCCCCAGTAACAGGCCTAGTCTGGTTAATGAGGCTTGGGTTCCCATAGTACCCATGGTTGTGAAGCACTGTACATCTCCTGCTCCTTTAGCACCCACCCTGGGACTGGAAAAAAGAATAGCCGCCATAACCTGCTCCTATGCTGACATGATGCTGTGCCTCAACAACTTCACTGCATCGCCTGCAAAGAACACCAGCCTGCAGTTCCAGGGAGACTGAAGAAGAAGAAGAACTACCTGACTCTTTCCTTATATGAATCTAGAAAGTGACACTACAGCTGCTGTTGTATTTAATTAGACATAGGAACACAACATTTCAGTATACTGACCACTGAAGATAAACCAGGAGGTCTCACATGATCAGCTCTTGGTGGCAATTCTAGTTTCAATATCTCATCTATACTCTGTAACAAAGGCATAAGAGCTTAAAATGGCAGATAATGAAACATTTTGGTGCAAATTTTGTGCAAAGGTGATATTCAGACCACATACTTTTTATCTATAACCACAACTTCACACTTCTGGCAAAAGATGCTGTAATAACAGTTTTGTAACACATGCAGAGATAAGACAGATGACTGAACAACAACCAGTCTCATGGGTGATCGGGAAAAGGAGATGGACATATGTTGGTCACTTGATGAGAAGAAATGATCAGAGAATTCCAAAACAAGCTATCAAGTGGAACACAACAGGCCGAAGAAAAAGGGGCAGACCGCGTGAAACTCTGAAGAGGACATTATTAAGAGAGGCCAAGTTAACAGGCATAAAATCCTTTGATGAGATTGAAAGACTCGCCGAAGACAGGAAAAATTGGCGAACTACTTTGCGAGCCCTATGTGACGTTTAACGGCACGGGAAGGATATAAGATATAAGATATAAGAACACATGCATCACACATAACTGCATACAATGCTAATGCAAATGGGACATCTGAATGTACTATTACCACCTACCAACACTGGAAGTGATCATGTAATGATAGTAGATAAAGGTGTATAGTTAAATTTTACAAAAAGATAGAAAGAATGGGCAAAGTGGGCAGAAACAAGAATGGCAAGCAGCAAAGTGAGCACAAATACAAATGAAGAACATACAACAATCCAACACTTTGGCAAAAACCTTTTAAAAGGATCACATACAAAAACAACACAATGGAAAAAAAAATACGAAAAAATACATGAAAAATACTGACTTAGCTTTTCTGGTCTCCTACTAGTAAGAAAGGTGGGAACAGAATGCGCAGATAGACAAAGCTGAAGCCAGCGATTGGTTTAGAAACAATAAAAAGATAGAAGGACAAAGGGTATGTTATGGTAAATATGGTGTTATGTCCCAGATAGTCCTAGCTTACATTCTTTCTTTACTAGAACCAGTTTTACCGGTCATCACTTCTCTTATCTCTCATAAGTGGCTATGTACCATTTTCCCATTTGATTTCAGGTTTATATAAACCTTTGTGGGTTGAGTGGACATTACTTTTGGTGGAATTCCCTCATATTCTACCATAATTCCCAACTTAGGAATAAACTGTCCATTTTTCTTACTCTTTACAGGATAGCCGAACACAACCCACAGAACTGACAACATGATTGATACACAATGTGACACTACACATACATAGAATTTAACAATGTAAATAGAACTTAACACGTAATTTTTCAGGATCTGTTCTGCTTTTTTTATTTGAATGACAAAGACTTCATTAGTAAAGGCAGACAGAGGTGTATGATAAAGTAACAGAACACTGAACTGTAAGGTTAGGCCTCCAAAAAAATCTGTACTAAAGCCTCATTGTTTTCTATTTGTAAAAATTTGTATCTGCAACCATAAATTGAGACTACCTTTATTTGTTTGTTTATTTGTTGTTATTGTTATTCATATGCACTAGTCTTTTGCCGGAGACCATGGGTGCATTTTTATCTAAAAAATCTGGTACTTGCAGGAGACTGAATCTAAGCGACAGAATTTCTGTGCCATAACCTCACTCCTCTCCGGTTGCCACAATTTTCAACCAGACGGGCACTGATAGCTTTGCTATCAAACAACTTTTCTTCGGAATGCTAGACATCTAAGTTGATTAATACGCTGTTCTCTCATGGCTAGACGGTTGCTCATCCTACTGGAGTCCATGATTCAAACCATAGGTAATACTCTTGTCATTTTTCTTTCTCTCACATCTAAAAATGCTTTGTCTGTGAAGTCTGTCAAGGTCTAACCATACAGTTCTGTGTTCTGTTATTTCACCACGTGAAAGCCTCATTGTTTCCTATTTGTAAAAATTTGTAACCGAGGTGCATAGTTCCATTTTACAAAACACCTATGTCTACCTTTGTAACTGGAACCAGTTTTACCACAGGTGTTACTTCTCTCATCTCTCACAAGATTTCACTGTGACATTCTCATTACTAAGCAAATGTAACTAAGACAAAACAAATGCAAGGATATCACATTTTACTTCACTAACCGTGATTACTGAGGCTTCATCACTGTATGTGATTCCTGGGTCATTTTTCCCTGGCAAGTCTGCACGCTGCAATAAGAAGAACAAAAAAAGAAAGAGTTTTAAAAAATTGTATATTTCTAATATGGAAAATCTGAAATATCTAAAATGTTAAACAATACAAGCAATCAAAGATTTCCGTTACCTCATACAAGAATAAATCCCAGTCTTTTCATGGTCCTGAGATAATTTCTCTGAAAGAAAACTTTAGAACCTCTAAAACTGAGTAAAGCTATGCAATAGATTTATAACAGAAATGAATGAATGAACTTCATTTATAGAAGTAAATGAGTGAACTTCATTTACAGAAGAAAATGAAAGAACTTTATTTAATGAAGTAAAAAAATGAATGAACTTCATTTATAGAAGTAAATGAATGAACTTTATTTAAAGAAGTAAATGAATGAACTTTAGTTAACATAAAGTTATTACAGACATGCACAATAAAAAAAAATGTTATGTGTTTTATTAAAGAATATCCACCCTTATCCGTTGAGCAACTGTCTTAAATATTTAAGACATTCTCATTTTAAGTCATGTGAGTAGTAATATTGTAGACACATAAAGGACCTATAAGAAATGAGTATATTTCAATTACTGTGTTACTGTGTCATTCATCATATCTTTCTCTTCTTCAGTCTCACTGGGACTGCCAGCTGGCGTTCTTTACAGCCAGTGTAGTGGAGATGTTGAGGCACAGCTGCCAGCTGGCGTTCTTTACAGCCAGTGTAGTGGAGATGTTGAAGCACAGCTGCCAGCTGGCGTTCTTTACAGCCAGTGTGGTGGAGATGTTGAAGCACAGCTGCCAGCTGGCGTTCTTTACAGCCAGTGTGGTGGAGATGTTGAAGCACAGCTGCCAGCTGGAGTTCTTTACAGCCAGTGTGGTGGAGATGTTGAGGCACGGCTGCCAGCTGGAGTTCTTTACAGCCAGTGTGGTGAAGATGTTAAGGCACAGCTGCCAGCTGGCGTTCTTTACAGCCAGTGTGATGGAGATGTTGAGGCACAGCTGCCAGCTGGAGTTCTTTACAGCCAGTGTAGTGGAGATGTTGAGGCACAGCACCGGGTCAGCTGTGGGTGGATTATGGCAGCTATTTTTTTCAGTCTGTGGGTGCAATTAAAGAGCAAGGAGGGTGTGCAATACTTCATTAGCAGACTCCACTGTCATAAGGACTTTGGTGATTCCTGCCCTGTTACCCAGGCTAGGCCTGTTACTGGGAGTACCAAAGGAAAGGTGGGACAGGGTCTTGCTCACACTAGTATGTCAGCTGTGGGTCACTGATTACCTAAATGGACAGTGTCTTTGCTCCTGAACGAGATGGTTTATGATGTGTTATGAATTCTTTTCATTCATGTCGGTAGTTCCGTTATGGAGAAGTGTAACTGCTACTGAATAAAATTTGAGAATATTTTTTTTTTCAGACAATAATAACACAACATGTAGACACAGCAAACTACTCCATTTTTTGTTTGTTTTGTTTTAGTTTTTCACATTATAACTCTGCCTCTTCAGGCAATCACATTTTCAAGCACGTGCTACAGTAAAATCTCACAACTTACTTGTTTATTATAATCAGGCAGGTCAGGTGTATAATTCCAATGTTGAAGCTTTTTCTTTACCTCCTTTTCGATGTCCTGCAGACGTTCCTGGTTACAATGAATAAAAATAAAATGTTTACGAAGCTATGTTCTGTGTTCATTTTATCTGAAATGAATAATCTAATGGCTATTATTCATAGATCTTAAATCAGTTTACTTCATATGACTTGTATATGAATCTACATGCAAAGTTTATGACATTATTCCATTACAAAATCAACCAAACCTACTTTACTGAACCAAAAAAAAAAAGCTCTCATCTGAATGTGTATAAGACCAAAGTTTAGGTATCAATCTGTTGCTATCATTTCCTTGCTGAATGTCTAAAATTGTGAGACCAGGTGCTGGCATCCTATTTCAAATGCAGCAGTGGCCTAGAAATGAGAAGGCACTAACACTTCACACCCTTATGGCATGTAAATGCTACGGGACTTACACTAGATGTCTAAAAATGTTACTAAATGACAGCTTCCATAAGGTCACTGGTCAACAGAACTCTGACTCATTTATGGCAATGTGCTCTTCTGGGTTCAATTCTACCTTTAAACTGTGATTGGCCCACCAAGTTGGAGACAGATTTCTTTGGCACTCATAAAAACAACACATGAAGTATTGACGAACCAATATAAATAGAAAACAACTCAGACATATCAAATTACAAAAGACACCATGACGGTATCTTCAATTTATATTAAATATTAAAAGTTTTGCATTAAAAAAAAATTTTTTTTTAAATAAAACTGTCGAGCCCAACATGAGCAGTGTAATGACACACACACATGGGGCATCAACTGTAACTCCCTAGTCCAACATTTGCTCCTAATTAGTCAATTTTTTTTCTGACAATTTTCAACCAATCAGTTCTGTAAAATTAAAGCAACAGTTGGAAGATGAGACTGCATAAGATATGATGCTCTCATCAAGGCCAGCAACTCTAAGCAGGTCAAGATCTTACCCTGTGCTTCTGCTAACAAGACTGTGTTAATAAGCTTGCACATCACAGCTGAAGCTGGCTTGTTCCACGCTGGCTTCATGGGTCTTCTACACAAAGTATAGAACTCTGTCATAGCCCTCCACTTGTCTTATACGTTAACTTCTTCCACATTCAGTTTTATACACTCAGTCATTTATTTCCATATATTCACCCATCTAGTCCTGTATACTCAGTCATCTAGTTTCATATATGAGTACTTAGCTAACTAATTTCACTTACTCAGCCACCTTGTTTCATATACTCAGCCCTCTAGTTTCATATACTCAGACACCTAGTTTCATATACTCAGCCTTATAGTTTCCACCTTGTTTGATATACTCAGCCACCTAGTTTCATATACTTAGCCACCTAGTTTCATATACTCAGCCACCTTATACTCAGATGCCTAATTTCATATATCAGCTGCCTAGTTTCATATACTTAGCCACTTTGATATAGCTCAACCATCTAGTTTCACTTACTTAGCCATCTAGCTTCATTTACTAAATCACATTGTTTGCAGATGATACACTCCTTCTGGCAGAGAATCCACAGAGCCTACAGAAAGATACACAACACAAGTCAAGAATGGGGACTAGAGATCAACATCAGGAAGACCAAAGTAATGGTGCTCAGCAGAAAAGACCAGAAGCCACAAATGGATATAACTGTAAGCAAAGAGAGACTGGAACAAGTGACAGACTACTGCTACCTAGGACATACAATAACTGAAGATGGGAGATGTGAGATGGAGATAAAGAAAAGAATAGAAATGGTAAAACACACATTCAACACTATGAAGGTAGTGCTGTTATCCTGAAATCTGCCCTTAAAAACAAAATTAATATCTGTAAAATATTATATCTACTCTGTTTTACTGTACGAAGCAGAAACCTGGACTCTAAGCAAAAATATGGAGAGAAAGATTAATGCAGCAAAAATGTGGTACTACAAAAACTAGGTCATATAACATGGAGAATGAAAATAACAAATGTACAAGTTTTAGAACAGCTCCAAGTGCAATGTGAACTTCTCATAGAAATAAAGATGAAGAAAGCAAAATACTTTGGCCATATCAAAAGGCATAACAATACACTGAAGATCATATTAAAAGGAAAAGTGGAAGGAAAAAGAACAAGAGGAAGACAGAGATGCAGATGGGAAAATAAGGTACGAGAATGGACAAGACACAGCCTGGCTGAGTGCACCAACAAGGCAACAGAGGGAGGGAACTGGAGATTCATTACCACCAGCCTTTGTTCTGGAGAAGACACATGATGATGATGACTGTTTCATATCTTCTGCTTGGTCACCTCAGTGAGTCCAGGTACCAGCATCTTCAGCTAGCCTCACAGTCACCCACCCTGACCCAGTGGCCATGTTTGAGCTCTTTAAGTTGATACAGTGAGTGCAGGTTTGCAGGATGTGTTCTGATGTGCTTGCAGTCTGCAGTGTCTTGTTCAGGGATGAACACTGTGATGTGTTCTGTGTAGTTCTGTAATAAAATCCTTTTGTGTTTCTGCTGTCTACTCTTTATCTTGACACAGCGCTGTCCTTTCCTTTGATGACTTCACTCCAAAATCTTCGCTGTGCCTTTATAATGAAATAACTTTATAACAGTCTTATAACGAGACCCTATAACAGCAAAAACATGGAAAAACAATATTCTATTTTCTGACTTTGCTGAACATTGTCACACCTGATAATGCCGTTCTGCTATGGCTCTGGCCTCTGCTGCATTCACTGTTCTTCTCAGTTTAGCCTCTTCTTCGTCTCTGAAAATTTGGGCCTCTTTCAGTAAAACATCCTAGGAACAGACAACAAAGATGTTAACTTACCAGTCTTATAGTTCATATACCAGCAATACAGGAAAGTTGTGTTATAACCAGGAATATTATCATGTATCACTAAGGGTGTCATGATTTCTTAAATTAAATATAATTAAGACAGCAATTATTTTATGAAAACCTGCCAAGCATCTTACAGATAGCCAACACATTGTTCAAACACAAATAGTCAATACTTAATGATGTCTACTGCCATTAAAATTCTGAGAGCATTGTAGCTACTGAAACTGCTTCTATAGTATAGAATGTCTTATGGCATGTAAATTAATAGTAGTAAAATCAATGGAAAACAAAAATGGTGAGGTACAAAAGCACTTGTATAGTATGAGACAATTTTCTAAAGAATATACAGTGAACAAAGACTTCATTTTAAAAAATACTGTTTAATTATGAAGAGCCTATATGCACATTACCATGTGAAGAAATACAGACTTGTGAAACTGAAATAGAGGAACCAGACTTAGAAGAAGTCATTTACAGTATCATGTTTCTGTAAAACAACAAAGCAACTGGTTCAGATGGAATTGTTGCAGAACTGATTAAGGAAGGAGGTCTAAATCTACATAAACAGATATATGCACTAATACAACAAATATGGAGAGAAGAAAAACTCCCTAGTGAATGGAGAGAATCATTACTGATCCCCGTATTCAAAAAAGGTGATAAGAGCAAGTGAGAAAACTACAGAGGAATATCCTTACTACAAACAATCTACAAAATACTATCTATTATACTTTTAAATAGATTAAACCATACAGCGAGAACATACTGGGAGACTATCAAGCAGGTTTTAGGAAGAATAGATCAACCGTAGACCAAATATTTTATCTACGTCAAAGAGCAGAAAAGTACTGGGAATATGGAAAAGAAGCACATAATATCTTCATTGACTTCAAGAAAGCATATGACAGAATAGATAGGAGCAGCTTATGGAAAATTATGAAAGAATTTGAGAACCTAATAAATTAATCAGTCTGACCAGAATATGTATGTAGGATGCACAAAATATAGAATATATAAAGGAAGAAAGTCAGAACCCTTCTCTATAAGAATTGGTTTAAAACAAGGTGATACATTATCTCCATTACTATTCAGCCTAGTACTAGAAAAGGTAATCAGAAAAGTGAAAGAAGATAGCAGTACAGGAAAATAAGCCAGAATACTAGGATATGCTCATGACATCGAACTGGTGGGGGAAGCTATGCAAGAAGTCATCAATACCTGACTACACCTGAGAAATGTGGCACTAAAAGTGGGCTTGACCATTAACCAAGATAAGACAGAGTATATGAAGATATTAAGAGACCAGAGGCAGAATGATCCAGATTATATAAATGTTGGAGAGATGATTATTAGGAAAGCAGAAACATACAAATATCTAGGCACAACCTTCAACAGAAGCAACACAGTAAGCGAGAAAATTAAAAGCAGAGTACAGACAGAGAATAAAATATTTTGCCTTGCAACGCCTAATAAAATCCAAAATCCTGTCCCAAACACCAAAATAACAATCTACAAAACTATAATAAGACCATCTGTCTGCATGGATCAGAAATGTGGGTTACAACAAAGAAAGATGCAGATCTTTGAGAACAATATTCTAAGAAGAATCTTTGGGTCCATAAATGATATCAACAGTGGAGAATGGAGAGCTAGAAAGAACACTGAACTGAACAGCTTATTTAAATCTCAAATTATAAATGTCTTGAAACTGAACAGACTACATTGGCTGGGGCATGTAGAAAGAATGGAAGAGAACAAACAAATGAAAATTATGTGCGCACAAGAAATGAGGGAAACAAGACCAAGGGATAGACCAAGACAGAGATGGAAAGACAACATAGAAGATATAACAGAAATTGGTGTCACCAACTGGAGAGAGAAGATTAGGAATAGTGAGGAATGGAGGCAAACTTCATCTGCAGCAATGAGCCTTAATGGTTCAGAAAGCTGAAGAAGAAGAAGACTGTTTAATTATATTTGCAGATCCTGACAAGAGTATTAGGTCTTCTGAGTCATTAAATTCAGTTACTTAGATTCTTCTCTAATTAACAAATTTAATAATAAATAACTCTTAACAACCAGCCACCATAAGACAAAACTGACATCCCTTTATATGAATTTGGATTCTCAAGAATAATAATTCTGCTGCCTTTATTCCCTAGCATACATGCCAGCTCTAACTAGGATTATATATATATATATATATAATCACTAAGCTACTCTCACACTCTTCTGCTTTCATTACTTTATTATGTTCAAAGGACATGTTCTAAATTAATGAGTTATGAGTCAAGCAGTTGTGTACACAAAATTAGCTGTTGTGTGTGCTGAAATCAGGTCAAGATACGCACAGTGGACATTGGAATAGTCTAATTCCCGATGAGGTTATCCATACACTAAAATCCTGGGTGAACAGAGACTCCCATTTTATTTCTCTCACATCTAAAGTCTTTTGCATTAGTTAATCAGTTCAACTCCACCCTACCCCTTGATGGTACATTATTTTAAGAAAAGCTACATTTTATTCATGCTAGTACACAACAAAATGTGATCAAAACTTGGTACAGCTCGGTAATAATTAGTTGGAAACCACAAGGCTTTTGCACAGAAAAATGTATAAGTTTATTCATAGGCTAGATTTAATCTAAAAACATTTATAACCAGAGTATAAATAAATGTTGAAGAAAGAAAATTAGCAAGGACTCTGGATTCTAAATAATGTCATCTACCCATGAGAGGACAATGAGCTAACCAACTGCACAAAGAATCCCTGGTGACATTTTGGTGATTTATTCCAAAATATTTCAAGTGGATAGTCTGGAACTTCTCTTACAATGTTTAAAAAATTGTTTCAACAGAAGTAAACAATTTCTTTTTTTGAAGAAGAAGAAGATGCATAAAGAACTAAAATGCATGTGAATGGTATGGTGGTTAGTGCGGTTATCTCTCACTGTGAGATTTGGGTGGTTCAAGTCTTGGCTGAATGTGCCCCCAGCCATCTAGATGCAGACATGTGTACCTGCATTGTTCTGAAGTTTGGGAAGGTAACGCAGCTAAAGCACGATGTGATCATCATCTGGTGTGCTGACAGGTCAAGGAAAATACAGGCCCAACATATTTACATCTTACATCCTTACCATGCCGTTAAGCGTCACATAGGACCTCGCATAGTCGTTTGCCAAGTTTTACAGGCCTAACACCACTCCTTTATTGGTATCTATGGCCTGATAAGGTTACCTTTTTTTTTTTAAAATAAAATAATGAGAGCAATAAAAGAGGTCTACAGCTAAACTGCAACAAAACAGAAACAATAGTAAAATAAAAAAAAGGAATAAACATACCAAAGTGTAACAACTTTTCAAATGGAAGACACTTGCACTAGCAAATAAATTAAATTACCTTGGAACAACACAACAGCTGATAGCAAGTGCACAAATGAAATAAAATCATGAATATGTGAGGCATGAAGAAGATTCTAACAAATAAGAAAATGCCCCTGAAAGTGAGGAAAAGATTATTACAGTGAAAATATGCCCCTAAAAGTGAGGAAAAGATTATTACAGTGAAAATATGCCCCTGAAAGTGAGGAAAAGATTATTACAGTGCTATATAGAACCAATATTGCTATGTGGTTGTGACATGTGGACAGTCAAACAGAAAGATGACAAACTGGAAGCAACAGAGATATGGTTTCGGAGAAAGATGCAACAAATATCCTGGACAGACAGAAAAACAAATGAAGAGGTCCTCAAAGAAGTTTCAGAACAATGAAAGCTGGTTAAAATGACAAGAAAAAAAGAAAATCAACATTTCTTGGACATGTCATAGCAGTACAGAAGTTGGATAACCTAGTAATGACCAGAAAATTCAAGGGAAAAAGAAAGAAAGAAAGGAAGGCCAAGAGAAAAATATCTCAGTGGACTGACCAAATGGCTTGAAAAAAAAGAAAAGCATCTGAACTATTCGGACATGCCAAGGACCACGCAAGATGGAGAAACATGATCGCCAACACTATCTGGAATGGCACATAATAATAATAAAATAATGAACTAAACTGAGCCTGTTTTGAGTAGTATGATTTAAAATTTCTATATGATACTATACCTTAATCCTTGCAGTCTTCAATTTCTTGAGTTGACCCTGTGCAATGATAGTTTTAATAGCTGTCTGAAGCTGCAAAATGGCCCTTGGCTTATTTCTGATCCATTTTCTGGTCAGATAACCACGGCAAACACTCTGAAGAGATAAGGTATTATTTTAGTTGCTTTTCAAGATGTTTCATACTACCAGAAAAAGCCATTACCTTTTTGATATATAACTGACAAATACTTATTTCATGCATTATGTAATAGACACCCAACCTTTTAATGTGTTATGTAATGTACATTCAAGTTTACTTTGTATCAGTACTGAATAATTGTATGTAAGTATTATTTCTTCAAAAGTTAACATTAGCTGGACCAAATGATTTTGATATATTTCAGTGGTAGAAAATGAAAACATTTGTTCCACTTTTTTCCCGCAGACTACCCAACTGTACAAATGAAAATGCCTACGGACAGCCGTATTTCAACGCCGTGTTAAATTTTAACATTTGTTCTTTCTTTCCTGACAATATTTGTTTTCAATTCTTTAATAAAAGAAAAAGGCAGATATCACAATGTAGACCTTTCCTTACATGAGAGAGAAATGAAGGAAAATGAGAAAAAGGATGGAAAGAGATATGGGTGGACAATATCAAGAGATGGATGAGAATCAGCTTGATCCAGCACACAGTAAAGGCAAGGAACATTGCCTTTAGGAGATCCATGGCCACCAACTTTCTTTGGATGCAAGGTTAAGATGACACTGTGTTTCAGTTATCCTGTTAGCATTACGTTCACTCATGTGTTTACACCGCACAACCTAAATGGCGGACAGTAATTTAAAAGTAATGCAGTAACAATTAATGACTGAAAGAGATACCTGCACATTGACAGCCCATCCACGAATGATATTGAATCTAGCTGTCAGAAACCTTGTTCTGATCATAGCTTGCAGTCTCATGTAGCCCTGCTTCATCTGAAATCATCAAAGAATGATGTGAAGTTAATTTAAACATTTTAAATATACATTTGTGAGGACTTATCTAGTTTTTTTAAATTTAGCTAGTCACTGGATTGTCAGTATTATTATTATTAATAGTAGTAGCAGTAGTAGTAGTAGTGGTTATTAAGTGGTTACCAAGGCGAAGATAGCTGCAAGACATCGTTGATAATCTGCAAATGGATGCATCAGCAGCAGGGCAACTTGCTTACAACTGAGAGGCCCACAGGAGAGCTGTTAGGTAGGCAAAGTTCCACAAGGGACATGCAAATGACTGACTGACTGACTAAAGAATGCATTTAAACACCCATGACACATAAATATTTATTGTTATAATTTATCACAGTCAACAAAACTGGGAAATTGTGTGGAGCATCCTTTTAGTGCTCACAGTAGTTAACAAACTCCTACCTTTGAAACAAAACTGTGCAACATTTAAACCCATTTAAATTGTTCATAACAGTCAAACAGTTAAAACCAAGCAATATAGTCATTTTGCATACCATGCATGAACTAGTGAGGACCTAATATCTCAAAAACTTTAACCAATTCTCCTTTCTCTAACATAAAGCAGGTCTTTTCTTCTACACCTATTTTTGTTTAGTTAGTTAACTGTTCAGCATGAAGTTTTCACAAAGTAAGTGTCACAATTTTGTGTTGTTACTAATAAATTTCTCCAAAATAAAGTTCTCCAAATATCGTGGACACAAAAAAGAACAAATATATCTATACTACAAGAGCTCAATATTGAGGAAGGCTGGCTAGTAGAGAGGATTAAAGAGAGAAAACTTAAATATTTTGGACACATTAAACGTCATGATAATTTAGAGAAGACAGTATTGGAAGGATGCATAATGGGAAAAAGAAAGAGAGGAAGACCAAAACGAAGATAGCTGCAAGACATCGTTGACGATCTGCAAACGGATGCAGCAGCGGCAAGCCATCTTGCTCACAACCAAGAGGCCTACAGGAGTGCTGTTTGGGAGGCAAAGTTCCACAAGGGACATGCAAATGAATGATGAATGAATGAATGACTAATACATTTGTTTTCATTTTCCATTTCCCTTTACTGATCAGATTTATCCTAACGTTTATAGTGATGATCCTTTGCATATTTATACTTTAAAAATACAGAGTTATTCATGTTATTCTTCCTCCTGTCTGAATGAGATATTTTATCTGAGACATGAGAAATGGTGAATGCAGACAATGAGACACTCACTGTTAAAAAAAATACATTTTTATCAAATTATTAGAATGATAGTTTTTGTAGACAATTGTTAGTGTTGTCAGATCTGTATAAATATCTAGAACTATATTTTTAAAGAAATCTGTCCATTCATCCATCCATCTCCTTGGTCGGCGACCAGCTAAGCAATCACCATCAAATATGCCCTGTGGCATCTTGCAGGGAGCAACAAACCCTCTCCATCTCTCACAGTCCATGGCCAGCCTTTGTAATGTGCCCCAGCTGTGCTGCATGCTACTTATTTTCGCTTCTATAATTCTCTGCCAGTTAGCTTTGGGTCAGCCTTTTTTTCTTTTTCCCGTGGGTGTCCATCTCATGGCTGTTTTAGCAATGTTGTTGAGGCCTTTTCAAAGCACATGATCAGTCCATTTCCAGTGTTTTTTTGCTGTAATGACATGCATATCTTCTAGTTCACATTGGGAAAGTAGGTCTCTGTTATTTATTGTCTGTGGCCATTAAATATTTAAAATCTTTCTGAGACAGGTTGTGTGGAATGAGGATAATTTGCTCATTTCCTTTTCAGTTGTTCTCCAGCACTCTACTCCATGGAGGAGTATGGATAACACACAGCTCTGGTATAGCTTTAATTTGGTTCTAGTACTGTACTGAGGAGACTTCTAGATGTGTCTAAGGTTAATGAAAGCTGTTTTGGCATTATTTATTCTACTCTTTATGACTTTATTTGTTCCTCCATCTGGTGTTAATGTGCTGCCAAAGTATGTCAAGACAGAATAAGGAATAAGCGAATGGTTTCAGACTGAAACAGGCATGAAACAAGGATGTACATTACTTCCCTTGCTTTTGGGAATTTCCAGACTTTATAATGAAAAGATGCTGTACAGGTAAAACAGTCATTGATTGGATACATGGGACCCAAATAGAAGCTCTTGATTTTGCAGATGACATAACTCTTATCAGTGATAATGTGAAATCAATGCAGGACAAAAACAGATTCCCTGACTTTCTTGGCTAGCAAAATAGATCTTGAAATTAACAAAGACCAAACAAAAATAATAATTTTCATTAATCAAGAAGGAAAAATATGCATAGAGTGAACAGCTATTGATGAAGTAAACCAGTTTGCATACCTTGGCAGCTACACTGACCAGGATGGTGACACCAGAAAGGAAGTTAGAATTCGAATTGCAAAAGCAGCAATGTCCTTCAAAAATCTTGAGAACATATGGAATTAAAAAGTTATAAGGACAAAAACCAAGTTAAGATTATTCAGTTCAAATATGATATCCACCCTCATTTATGCATGCAAAAGCTGGAAAACAACTAAAGAAATAGACAAGAAACAAGACTCTTTTGAAAACAAATGCCTCGGGAAAATACTCAGTATAAAGTGAAATGAATTTAAGGACAACACAGAGATAAGACAGATGAGTGAACAACAACCTGTCTCATGGGTGAACAGAAAAAGAAGATGGACATATTTAGGTCATGTGATGAGAAGAAACAATCAGTGAATACCAAAACAAGCTATCAAGTGGAGCACAACAGGCTGAAGAAAAGGAAGTTGACCACATGAAACTCTAAAAGGAAATTTTTAAAAGAGGCCAAATTAGTAGGCATAAATACTTTGATGAGGTTGAAAAGTTCACCAAAAACAGGAAAACTTTGCAAACTACCATGTGAGCCCTACGTGACATTTAACAGCACATAAGGAAAAAACATTTACAAACCACAATATAACGTTTTCTCTCCTGGAAGGCTCTGATCACTGACTGCACTGTGACAATATACTTTCTCATCTTCAGAAACCTGCGTCTGTAATGCCATGACCTCACCATGTTCTGGATTATCATAATTTTTCCAGCAAGAGTAACATCCCTTTGCTGCTCCAGATAAACATCTTGGGCATCCTTGAAAAATCAGTAATAACACATTACAAATAATGCTATGTTATCATGGTTGTCCTTTATGTTATTTCTAACAGATGTACACATTATTATTTAAACAATGTATAATGGTATGAAACCTACAAGAAGCAATGAAAAATTCAACCTCAAACAATGTATCATTAACTCTTCGTGTCTTGCGTGGATGGGGTCCGCATCAGATCGCTTACAAACTTGTAGGGCATTGGTTATATGATGGTCTCTAATTTTGAATTTATCCTAACTATACTAAAAATGACTGACAACTCACTACTAAAAATAGCACTAAGATGGACACCACAGGGGAACAGAAGTAAGGGTGGACCAAAAGAGACATGGAGAAGAACAACAGAAAGGATGCTGAGCAACAGAGGGCTCACCTGGGCAAGAGCAGAAAAAAAGGCAAAGGACAGGCATTTGTGGAAAATCCTTGCGGAAGCCCCATGTGCCCTGGGCACTTAAGGTTCAGAGAGAGAGAGAGAGAGATACTAAAAACATCTGGCAAAGCAGGTAGTATTACTTCCTTCTGGTATCTAAAGTGTAGATATGAGGCATGCACAAAGTTGAATTCAGAGCCAATTTGTTTTAACTAATAAACTGTAACTGTTTTTAAAGTTTTTTTTTAAAGTTTTTTTCTAAGCATATAGCTTAAAAAAAAAGAACAAATATATCTATACTACAAGAGCTAAATATTGAAGAAGGCTGGCTAGTAAAGAGGATTAAAGAGAGAAAACTTAAATATTTTGGCCACATTAAACGTCATGATAATTTAGAGAAGACCGTATTGGAAGGATACATAATGGGAAAAAGAAAAAGAGGAAGACCGAAACGAAGATGGCTGCAAGACATCGTTGATGATCTGGAAATGGATGCAGCAGCTGCAGGCCATCTTGCTCACAACCGAGAGGCCTACAGGAGTGCTGTTTGGGAGGCAAAGTTCCGCAAGGGACATGCAAAGGAATGAATGAATAGCTCACCACCCACTTGTGTTTTCATGTTTTCAGTTTATTGTAGATTGTAAATTAATTGTAAATAAATAATTAGCATATTTTCCTGTGAGGAAATGATGATAGTGTAAAATTTGATTCACGGATATACTGGACCCAGTACAGTGGATTAATTTGAGGGGTATGTGAGAAATTATTTCATCATAATTTTCCACTCTTTCTTCTCAATTCTTAGCTCTTTTTTTTTGTTCTATACTAACATCATATAAACAACTTTATTATAAATACAATATATAACTTTTCCTGTTAAAACTAATGTATAATATGTCATACTGCAAATCAAACTATGCCTTTGTGATCCTTTTAAATGTGACAACCGTCCCATTCCACTTTATGAAATTTACCCTCTTGGTCATTTGAAGTAAAACCCCCCCCCCTGGTATGGAATGAGTTAGAATACAACAGACTGAATGCTTCACTTCTAATTTTGGCTTTAAAAAAATGTTAAAAACATAAAACATCTAATGCAAGAAAATACTTATATAACTATAATAATGGGCTTCAAGACTTCAAGACTCCTTCATCATGTGTTTCTAGGTCAAAGTCTTGAAGCAGAGATCAAAAAGACTGACTACACCTGGAGGTGGATAGAAGAAACGGCCCAGGATAGAAATAAATGGAGAGCCCTTGTTGTAGTCTATGCCTCAGGCAAGGACAAAGAGGGTGTGGAATGAAGGAAGGACAATAATGAACATACAAAAAGGAAAACCATAAAAAAAATGTAAATAGCTACATAATTTCAATGAACAGACAATAATGCAGCTTTTTATTCCAAAACTCTCCATTACAAAATCCCACCTTGAGGAAGACTTTAGTACGTCCAAGCTGGTAGTCTGCATTCTTGAGAATGGTGGAACATATCTTGCTGGATGCTGCTCTGCAATCCTCCTTGTGACTGGGCCCAATTCCACTCACCAGCAACCTGTACCTGTCCACAAATTTGGCAAACTCATGCCTGATGGGATATCCAGCACGGCGGATTCGTATGGTCTCCATCATGCCAGAGTACCGCAACTGCTTGCAGCAGAGGCTTCTTTCAAACATCTGGGGATGCCAAAAATTACAAACAAAGAAACACAGATTTCGCAAAATGTATAATTTCCGCATTATCACACAAAAATAAAATTAAAATGAATGTAAAACTTAAAACTAGTACAAATTCTAACGGTCTGAAAATCTGACTTAAATGATATACATGTCAATTCTTACTATCTTCAACATTCACCAGGAAGTAACCTTCTTTATCCTCCCTGGTTTTATGGATCATCTTCTGTTTCACATCTTTCCTTGTTTGGAGTATCATCTTTTCCCCCCATCTTTCCTGGTTTTGAGCATCATCTTCTATTTCCCATCTTTCCTGGTTTTGAGTGTCATCTTCTATTTCCCATCTTTCCTGGTTTTGAGCATCATCTTCAGTATCCTGGTTTTGAGCATCATCTTCAGTATCCCATCTTTCCTGGTTTTGAGTGTCATCTTCTATTTCCCATCTTTCCTGGTTTTGAGCATCATCTTCAGTATCCCATCTTTCCTGGTTTTGAGTGTCATCTTCTATTTCCCATCTTTCCTGGTTCTGAGCATCATCTTCTATTTCCCATCTTTCCTTATTGTGAGCATCATCTTCTATTTGCCATCTTTCCTTGTTTTGAGCATCATCTTCTATCATCTTCTATTTCCCATCTTTCCTGGTTTTGAGTATGGCCCTATATTTCCCATCTTTCCTTGTTTTGAGCATCATTTGCTATTTCCCACCTTTCCTGATTTTTCAAGTTCTGCCAGAAAAATTCCATCTCCAAATACCACTGGGCATGCCTTATCTTCTGAATCCCTGTCAGAATTCATTCAACCCATTGCTTATTTTGATTAAATCTGATTTTTCTCGTGTAGCACACATATCAGATGCATCAGCAACAGGGCACCTTGCTTACAAAAGAGAGGCCTACAGGAGTGCTGTTAGGGAGGCAAAGTTCCGCAAGGGACATGCAAATGAATGAATGAATGAGCACATATCATTTCACCCTTCTCCTCTGATGATGCTGGTATGTAAGTTGCTCCAGTATATTCTTAGATTTTTGTACCTCTGTTCCATCTTTTAACTTTATTTTCAATATCTTACTCTCAAAGTCTCTGAGATGACCATCTCTATTCTTATCAGTCTCTGTACTTCCACTTCTTACAAAGCAGAAATACAAGTACAATCAGTACCAACTGGACCATAATGTGCACTGTACTGTCATGCCTCTTTTTCTATGCACCTTTCAATGCTGAGGGAACAAAGACACTTTTGATAAGGCTCAGCATTTTTGATAAGGATAAGGGGATATTTAAGATTTCTGTTACATGTGGTACAACTTACATGTCCATTCAAAACAGGATGCCCTTGTGTTACATTAGTTTGATCGATATAAAATGGATTAATCTATTTATTAACTGCATTAGTGAGGCTCACCAAGACGCCTACCTCCTACAACTCTTATAGGAGGTACATTTAGTGCACTTTCAATGCTTGCATTCTTATATTTTTTTTCCTTTCACAACAGCATTCTCTGTCAAGAACTTTTGATTCTCTAATGCATGGAGACCCTTCTATTCAATCTTGAATTTTTATACTGTACTATGGAGATGTGCATGGTAATAAAGAAAGCAGTTATGAACAGAGAAACAATTGGTACTTACAAGGGGTTTCTTGAACTCATTGGGTTTGATACATCTGACAAAGAAAGGCTGACAGATACTGAGGGTGGCCATCAGTTGCTCTAAGGATTTCTTGAACTGTGTTGCCAGTGTGGGTGATTTTTTCCTCTGGCCCTAAAAAAAAAAAAACCACAATAGCCACAGCTAGGAAATAGTCATAAGGTTTTAAACCTCTCATTTTTCATTGGCTATACCATCTCTCTAAAGCTGATATCTTTGTTTCTACCTGGTTCTATCTAAAACTGACATAACTGGCAACCCACTGATACAGAACAACTAAAGCAGGACATACTGAGCCGAGGAAAATGAAAAAATACAGCTGTGTGCTATGACCATCACTAATGCATGTACATGAAAATTTAATCTTATATCTTACATCCTTCCCGCGCCATTAAACATCACACAGGGCTCGCATAGTTGTTTGCCAAGTTTTCCTGCTTTCTGTGAGTTTCTCTATTTCATCAAGGGATGTTATACCCACTAAACTGGCTTCTCAAAATACGATTTTTGTTATGCATTTGGGGCTAATGAATTTTCATGAAAATGTAATACACTAGCATAATAAAGTGCAAAGGTGCCTGAATAACACATATTTTTATCACATATGATCACTGATGATCATAGGGGTAGTCCATTCACAGCAAACCACCATGTGAAAACAGTGGGTTGTCAAGATTAAAGCTCTAGTCAACCCTAAAATGCCAAATGAGTATGTTAAATACTTGTATTCTGGAAAAATGGTTCTGAAATTACTGTCTATTAGGGGGAAACTCTTCAAGAGTACACCATAAGCTGTCAGTGCATTAAGGGACAAACACATGAATAATTAGGGTATAACTAAGTAAAACTAGGCAAGAGCAGAAAAAAAGGCGAAGGACAGGCATTTGTGGAAAACCCTTGTGGAAGCCCCATGTGCCCTAGGCACTTAAGGCTCAGTGAGAGAGAGAAAATAGGGAAAATAAAACTAAAATTGAAAAGTCAACACAAGAAATCAGTACACAGAAAGATAAACATCCACAGCCTACAAGAAGAAAATACTAACATTAATTTCAATCAGGAACTTGCCAATCATTCCAAAACACCCAGTGAAGTTGAGGAGATAGGTATAGATGAGTTATGGAATTCTTACAGCACAGCCATAATCACAGCAGCAAAAGTAAGCGCTGGATTGGAAAAACCAAATAGAAAAGCATGGATATCAGATAAAACATGGAAGTATATACATGAAAGACGAGCAGTCAAATTAAACATGTTGAATGCAAAAGCAGATCATGAAAGAGATTCGGCAAAAGCAAAATACAAAGACATAGACAAGAAAGTAAAAAGTTCAGCTAGAAGGGATAAAAGAGAATACATAGACAATATGGCGAAAGAGGCAGAAAAAGCAGCAAAAACAGGAGACAGCAAAACTTTATATAACATACAAAAGAGGCTAACAGGTACTATTACATCTAAAGAAAGACCAATCCTTAGCAAAAATGGAACACTATTAACATCAAATAAAGACCAAAAGCAAAGATGGGCTGAACACTTCCAAGAAATACTCAATCGACCACACCCAAAAGAATTGTTAAACCTTGAAACTGACTTACCAGCCCCACAACTAAATGTCAGTCTAGATGAAATTGAATTGCATGAAATTGAAACAGCAGTGAATTTAATGGCTAACAACAAAGCTGCAGGTGAAGATGAAATAACAGCCGAGATGCTAAAAGCTATCAATAGTGACAACATGAGACAACTACAGAGAATGTTTAACAAGATTTGGAAAGAAGAAAAGGTCCCTTCTAATTGGAAGAAGGGAATCATTGTGAAAATACCAAAAAAGGGCAACCTTAGTGACTGTAACAACTGGAGAGGAGTAACCTTAATATCAGTTGTGTCAAAAGTATTTTGCAAGGTCATTTTGAATAGACTCAAAGATATAGTGGATACTGCAATGAGAGAAGAACAAGCAGGATTTCGAAAAGGGAGAAGCTGTCTCGACCAGATCTTTACTCTCAGAATAATACTTGAAGAACATATTGAAAAGCAGAAACCATTAATACTGAATTTCATAGATTTTAAGAAGGCATTTGATAGCATACACAGAGATTCATTATGGAGAATTTTATGTCTATATGGAATACCATCTAAAATTGTCAACATCATTAAGGACTTATACAATGGATATGGTTGTGCAGTCAAGACAGAAGAAGGGATGAGTGAATGGTTCCAGATTGAAACAGGCGTGAAACAAGGATGTATACTGTCTCCTTTACTTTTTGGGATTACAATAGACTTCATAATGAAAAAATGCTGCACAGGTAACACAGGTATTGACTGGGTACATGGGACCCAACTAGAAGATCTTGATTTTGCTGATGACATAACTCTTATCAGTAATAATGTGAATTCCATGCAAGAAAAAACAGATAGCCTATCTTCACTGGCTAGCAAAATAGGACTTGAAATTAACAAGGACAAAACAAAAATAATGAAAATT
This sequence comes from Achatina immaculata, assembly GCA_009760885.1. NCBI lineage: Eukaryota > Metazoa > Mollusca > Gastropoda > Stylommatophora > Achatinidae > Lissachatina > Lissachatina immaculata. The sequence goes on from CM019700.1 coordinate 1,135,550, forward strand.
CCCATCAATCAAAATGGAAAAATACACATAGAAGGGACAGATATTGAAGAAGTCAATCAATTTGCATACCTTGGCAGCTACATAGACCAGGATGGTGACACTAGAAAGGAAGTTAGGATCAGAATTGCAAAAGCAGCATCAATCTTCAAGAATCTTGAGAACATATGGAATTCAAAAGTTATAAGCACAAAAACCAAGTTAAGACTATTCAATTCAAATGTAATATCCACCCTCATTTATGCATGCGAAAGCTGGAAAACAACTAAAGAAATAGAAAAGAAATTAGACTCTTTTGAAAACAAATGCCTAAGGAAAATACTCGGCATCAAGTGGAATGAATTCAAGAACAATGCAGAGATAAGACAGATGACTGAACAACAACCAGTCTCACGGGTGATCAGGAAAAGGAGATGGACATATGTTGGCCACTTGATGAGAAGAAATGAGCAGAGAATCCCAAAACAAGCTATCAAGTGGAACACAACAGGCCGAAGAAAAAGGGGCAGACCGCGTGAAACTCTGAAGAGAACATTATTAAGAGAGGCCAAGTTAACAGGCATAAAATCCTTTGATGAGGTTGAAAGACTCGCCGAAGACAGGAAAAATTGGCGAACTACTTTGCGAGCCCTATGTGACGTCTAACGGCACGGGAAGGATATAAGATAAGATATAAGATATAAGAGAGAGAGAGATGTAAAACTAAGTATATAACTATACACAAAGCCACTGAAGTAAAGCTGTAATAATAAAAATGTTAAAACCATTTAAGAAAAAAAAGGCAGAAACAGCTTGATTAAATAATGAGCACACAGTTGTGACATTCTGGTCTGCACTTTATTCATACATATCATATGATTAAGGTGCAAGCCAAAACGTCACGACTGTATGACCGATAATAAATAAATCTGTTTCTACCTTTTTTCTTAAACAGTTTTAGCATAAGGAATAAACAGGTATTCATATATACAAAAAAATTAGCCTGATATGAGATTAATTTCTTAAGAAATGAACAAAAAATAATCACTGGTCATGAGGCATCCTTTATCATGAGATTTTTTATAATGATTACTTGACCATCACCTCATTGTTAAACATTAAATCAGTATGGAAAGGCAGGCATACATTGTTCAGTCATTTGATTACTTTCCTCCTTCACTTGAATTAAATGTATTTTTAAGGCTGTAAATGCATCTAAATAATGTTCGATGTTCTATATATCGCACAGTCTTATTTGAGCACTGACCTTAATCACTGTATCCATATATAAAATATTTTGGTCTTTTCTATTTTGACACAAACATATTCATCATCATCATCATAATCATCATCATCATCATAATCATCATAATCATCATCATCATCATAATCATCATCATCATCATCATCATCATCATCACCACTGTCAACACAGGACATAAGCATGAATACTCATTATTTTGAAGAATAACATTTTCAGCACTTCTGATCACATCTCAAAGCTTCACTAATAGATTTAATTATTCACTTATTGCTATATTTATTTCATTATCTAACTCTTATCTGGACTGTTATTCAGTTCTTCCTTGAATATACTTCTTTACGCTTCCATATCAGTGATTTCATCATCTCACTCTTATCTACATATGTATACCAGTGACCTATTTCTCCCTGTCGCAACATATTATTTTATATACAACTCAGTGTTCTATTTAATCATATTTCAACAATTCAGTTACTTTCTTATCTATTACTTACATTCCACTATTTTCATATCTCAGTAACTTACTAATTTCATAACCTCAGTAATTCATTAAGTCAGTCAGTCATTTGCATGTTCCTTGCGGAACTTTACCTCCATAACAGATCTTCTGTAAACCTCTCAGCTGCAAGCAAGATGCCCTGCTGCTGATGCATCCATTTGCAGATTATCAATAATTTATTACATTATTTATATTATTTTTATTTCTGCAAGCACTTAGATCTTTCCTTCTGCAAGCATTTAGATCCATTTATCTCATACCACTGTAAAAATACAATAATTCTTCAAATAGTTTTTAAAAAAAACAATGCACCTTATCTTTGATGTCTGCAACATGTCTAAAATTTGTTTTATTTTTTATCAACGAATTATTATATAATAAAGATCATACCACAGAAATGTCTGCTGAAAATAACACCTTCAGGAATTTGTTCTTGCATGACTGGATCACAGAGATCAAATCTGCGCTAAATGTGTCTCGGTTCTTCTCCAAAAATCCTAGGATAAAAATAGAAAGTAACAAGAAACAAGATCTACCAGTTGTTGTTTTTTTTTGTCAATTACTGTTTTTTTTTTATGTTATCACATACATCAAGAATCACATGCAGCTAGATAATTTAACATTTATACTTACAAGAGAATCAGGCGTGATACTGATACACCACACTTTCATTTGCCGAAGGTCATGTAAAATAAGGGCCTAACATTGTATCCCCCAATATGCCTTAATGGCATGGGAACAGGAATTTTATCTTTCGCTTACAAGAGAGATGAAGACGAGAGGGAAGACTGTAAGGCAAAAGCTGACAATTTACTATGTGCTCGCTTTATATGCTGTGGTGGTGATACTCACAAATGATGTGATAACAACTAATGAGATAACCACAATTGATGAGATACTCACAACTGATTAGATAACCACAACAGATTAGATAACAACAACTATTAGACAGCCACAACTGATGACTTATCCAGAGATGATGATACCCAGCTGATGAGATAACCACAACTAATGAGATAACCACAACTGATGAGATACCCATAATTGATTAGATAACCACAACTGATGAGATACCCATAACTGATTAGATAACTACAACTGATGAGATACCCATAACTGATTAGATAACCACAACTGATGAGATAACCAGAACTGATGGGATGCTCACAACTAATGAGATAACCACAAATGATGAGATACCCACAACTGATGAGAAGCAAATTATGTTAATCAAGATACTGTTCACAAATACGAAACAAGATTAGAATGTTACAGTAACTTTGAAAGCAGGCAATGACTGTGCTTACTTCCTTGTAAGTGAAAGAGCTAACACCCAACAGATGATGATGTGGTGAAAGTGTCTTTTTTTTTCTTATATAGGCATAACATGAGATGGCAAGCCAGATGAAGTGAAGTTCTTACTACACAGATATTACATAAGATGAGAGTCAGCTATGATGATATCCTGTAATTTTAACATCAGCCAAAAGAAGAAATCCTCAAGGAAACAGAAAACGAGGAAGACCTAGACTTACTTGGAGAAGATAAATTATGACAGTGCTCGGAGACAAAGGATACACATGGAAGGAAGCAGAGAATAATTCCAATAACAGGGATGACTGTGGCCTATGCTCTCAAGGGAGTGAAAGGTGATGATGATGATGATAATGATGATGAAAAGAAGAAAGCTGCTCAGCAAGTTCCATCACTAGACCTGGCACACTGAGTTAAATCTGGCTCGTCGTAACAACCATGACCCCAAACAAGAAATAGGGTACAGTCTTAAAACCAGCTTTGATTCAGTGGCCATGTCATTTCTCTAAAACTGATATCTTTGCTTCTACTCAGCTGTATATAAAATTAAATAGAACTAATGACACAACATTCTATAACACTCTGATCATATGAAACTTTCAAGCCATATTGTCTCAGTCAAAAAAAAAAATACCAGAAATATAAGGAAGTACAAAAATTAAGACTGTAGAGTCTAAGTCTGAAACAATTTTGAATGGAATGAGAGTTAACAGAAATTTGAACATTTATTAATTAAAGAATCATGCAGGAGATAAATAGTTAAACATTGTTTAATTCTCCGATTATAACAGTCATTATGAAAAACAGCAGACTGAGATGGCTCTGGCATTTAGAGAGAATAGAGGAGGACAGACAAACAAAGGTGGAAGTTACAGAAGTGACGAAAGGGGATAGACCAAGAGGTAGACCTAGACAATGACTGCGAGACAACCTAGAAGAAGATATATGCACGCTTGGAATCGACACTTGGCAAGAAGAGCTCAAGAACAGAGAAGAACGGAGATGTGTCTTGTCTGCAGTGGTGAGACTGTGGCTCAGAGAGCTGCTGAGTTCAGCATATGCTAAAAAGAAGAAGAATCTGAAGTGATTCTGGGTAAAATCTGGGTTAGAATTAGCTGAAATTTTCCATTTATGAAGGAACATAAGTAGGTCAGGCATTGAAAAATTAATGAAATCAGAGTGTCAGGCATTGAAAAATTAATGAAATCAGAGTGTCAGGCATTGAAAAATTAATGAAATCAGAGTGTCAGGCATTGAAAAATTAATTAAATCAGAGTCAAGGGTCTGTTTTTCTAACTCCACAGTCTTAGTCAAAACATAACACAGAAGCTGCTACCTCTACAGTCATAGAGGACAACTCCAGCGAAATGATCGATTCCAAACATATGACTGACAGCAGATTTTGGTTTCAAGTACTGTGGGTGATTGGCATGATGCTGGTGTAGTTTGTTCAACATGCTCTGATCTGTGCCCTGCAGAAAGAACATAAGAGGTCTATTATTTTGCTTATATCATTTCATTTATTGTGGATGCTCTCAATAGGACTACATCTGGTTGCTATACATGTTTGCTGAGCCTGTTTCTCACTGACTGATAATTTGCATTCAGTCAGTCATTTGCATGTCCCTTGCAGAACTTTGCCTCCTTAACAGCTCTCCTGTGGGCCTTCTCAGTATAATTTGCATTTCATTTCATTCCTTTGCATGTCCCTTGCGGAACTTTGCCTCCCAAACAGCACTCCTGTAGGCCTCTCGGTTGTGAGCAAGATGGCCTACTGCTGCTGCATCCATTTCCAGATCATCAACGATGTCTTGCAGCCATCTTTGTTTCGGTCTTCCTCTTTTTCTTTTTCCCATTATGTATCCTTCCAATACGGTCTTCTCTAAATTATCATGACGTTTAATGTGGCCAAAATATTTAAGTTTTCTCTCTTTAATCCTCTTTACTAGCCAGCCTTCTTCAATATTAAGCTCTTGTAGTATAGATATTTGTTCTTTTTTGTGTCCACGATATCTGGAGAACTCTTCTATAGCATTTACATTCAAAGGCATTTATGTGCTTCTCAGCTGTTTTGTTAAGTGTCCAGGTCTCACAGGCATATGTTGCGATAGGAAAGATGCATGCCCTTAAAAATCTTATTTTTGTGGTTCTGTCTGCTCCTCTCCACAGATTCTTTATTTGTTTTACTTTCTGAAGAGCAATAGATGTCCTCCGTTTAATTTCCCTCATTGTATCTCCATTATTAGTTAGTAGTGATCCAAGATATTCAAAACTCTCCACTTCTTCCAGTTTTTCCTCATTGATACATATTTCAGTTGCCATGTTTGTTTTGTCAGTTGTCATCACTTTAGTTTTCTTTGCATTAAGATAGAGGTTCTGCTCTTCGCTGTTCTTGCGGACTGACATAATTAGTTTTTCCATTCCTTCTTGTGTTGTGGACAGCAATACTGTGTCATCAGCATATCTAATCTCTGGTATTTCATAACCTCCAACTGTTATGGCATCGTAATATTCTTTGTCTACATCTTCTCTAACATTCCTCATTATATTTTCAGTATACAAGTTAAATAAGTAGGGTGACAATATGCACCCCTGACGGACCCCTTGTTTTATGTCAAACCAACTTGTTGTTTCACCATTTATTCTTACTGTTGCTTGTTGGTCTAAATACAGCAGTGATGTTAATTGTATCAAATGTGTTGGAAATCCCATTTTTTCCATTATTTCCCAAAGTTTCTGGTGTTGTACACAATCAAATGCCTTTGAGTAGTCTATAAAGGATAAATATAGATTCACATTAAACTCCCTGCATTTCTCTATTATTAATCTTAGATTGAATATATAATTTGCATTACCAATGTAAAAATCCAGTTTTATACATAATGATCTGTTGTATTCAGAGTTCATTTTTTAAAAAAATCTTTGTAACTCACAATACTGAGGCCAAGGGATTCTACTCTCAAACAGGTTTTAATCCTGATCATTTTCTTCTCTTCCCTTTGATTTAATGTGCATGGCGAGTTTTCAATATGTTCTCCATTCTGTTATTCATTTCTTATGAATACCCTGAAGGATGGAATGGTCCTGTTTTTGTTATTTTAACTGAACTCCAGTCTCCAATGAAGAACTTGGTTTATGTGGGGAGGTGAAGTTTATGATCCTGCACCAGCCAGACCCCTTGGACACATCATCTAGCTATTCTCTTCATTGCAGTCATCATTGTCATACACCAAGCTTTACACTGTTGAACATATGCAATGCTAAGTAGATGTGTTGAATTCTGACCTGGTGAGCCAATATGTAAATATAATTAATCTATACAGGGGGGGCAAAGACCCAGCTCTCAAGCTGAATGAGACAGTAGGCAGCAACCCATAACTGACATCAGGCTTAGCAAACCACATCTGACCAGGGTCCTGTTCTTCCTCCTCTTAGTGCTCCTGCATACAAATTAATAAGGGCTGAAATGCAAAGGCAAAAAAAAAGATCCTAAAAATACACCAGACTGAAGTCAGATGCATCGGGCAGAAAGGTGCGGATACACAACCTGCTGTAAAAAAAAAAAACAGATGCAATCAATGTCCTTTCGAGGACACAGACAAAGAAGAGCTGATCCAGATGTTAGACCTCACCTTTGGAAACATGCTTTCCTCATCAATCAGTGCCAGCACATTCATTGGCTTGGCAGCAATCAGGTCCAAGGAATCCTGGTTGTCCAAGAATTCGATGTGCTGCCAGTTGATCCCCTCAAGGTTGTACTCAGCCTGCTCCAGTTTGAAGATGTGCCTTACAAAGAATTGCTGGAGGTTCTCATTTGCATAGTTGATGCACAGCTGCTCAAAGCTAATGGGGAAAGTTGTTAAAAAGAAAAAAAAAAAAAAAGTAAGACATTAAATGTTGCAGTTTGCTTGACCTCCAAAGACTCAGCGTGAGTTGAGATTACTGAAAATAATAATGGTTATCTGCAGCCCACAATTTATGACAATTTTCTGTGGCCCTAAAGCAATTGCAATTATCTCTAGCCCATAAATAATGACAATTATCTGTGGCCCTGAAGTAATGGCAGTTATCTCTAGCCCATAAACAATGACAATTATCTGTGGCCCTGAAGTAATGGCAATTATCTCTAGTCCATAAATACTGACAATTATCTGGAGCCCAAAATGTATGATAATTTTATGTGGCCCTAAAGCAATTGCAATTATCTCTAGCCAATAAATAATAACAATTATCTGTGGCCCTGAAGTAATGGCAATTATTTCTAGCCCATAAATAATGACAATTATCTGTGGCCCTGAAGTAATGGCAATTATCTCTAGTCCATAAATAATGACAATTATCTGTGGCCCTGAAGTAATGCAATTATCTCTAGCCCATAAATAATGACAATTACCTGGAGTTAAAAAATAATGACATTATCTTCAGCCTCATAACAATGGCAGTTATCTGCAGTCTATGTCTTGAGATGCATATCTGCAATTTATAACTATCTACAATTCATTTTTACAAATCCATTATAGTGAAAGACAATTAACTCATTGATTTCTGGAGCACAGCCTTACTTATATTAATTTATTATTCAGAAAAAAATACAATTTACCTGTTATGGTCAAAGTTCTCAAATCCAAATATGTCCAGGACGCCAATGGACTTACGGTACTGATTATCTTTAGGTTTGAAGATGGCTTTATTAATTTTCTCAACAATCCATATGAACAAACGACCATAGATCCCCTTGACAAATGCATCTCTTACATCCAACGACTGTTCCTTGTTCATTGTGAAGTTCACCTTCTCCTCCCTGGTTACTATTGTTCTGGTGGTTAGGGCATCAACCAGTGCCTGGGCATTCATCTGTTGAATATGAGATGGTGTAAGCTGCTCCTTTTCTTCTAATCATGATACTGTTATGTGATTAATTATGTCATGCACAATATAATGTTAAGAACTGGAGGTTAAAGATTTGTATAAGGGTTGAAATCGTGTGATGCTTTCATGAGAGAATTTATTCAAAGTGTAGAGATTATGATGTGATAGTTGTAATAGAAAAAAGTGATGCTCTCATATTACAAATAAAAAACAAAGCATAATAAAGTCATTTTATTAAAAAAGAATTTATGTTAGGATTAAAGATGACAGTGATATTTATGCAAATATTCAAGCCAAATGACACCTAATGATGATAAAATAATGTTTCAATAGAATAATTTGCATTATGTTTAATGATATTTTGATGAAAGAATTTTTATTGGAAAATTAAATATGATTAAAAGATGTTCATGCTAAATATATGTTCCTAAACATTTTCCATCACTTTGCAGGACTTGAGTCAGAGATTTGTATAAAATTTGAGTATGAGTATTACATGTTAACACATAAGGCTTAATCACAGATTACAGTTTTACAAAATGCATGTTCTGAGAGTTCATGATTATGAGCCACAGATGTATGTATATATGATACAGTCTGTGAATGAAGCACAATTTTAGTTCTGTATGTAAAGCACAATCACAGCTTTCTAAGTGAAACAGATTTTTGTACATGAGTCAGTCGGAAGTTGTATGTTAGGCAGTCATAGCTTTGCAAGTATGGTTCAGTTTAAATAAGACAAATAAATCAATATATGAGAAGTGCCCTCAATCATATCTCTCTTTTTTCTGTACTACTCACATAACAGCAGAGAAAACTTAAATATTTTGGACACATTAAACGTCATGATAATTTAGAGAAGACAGTCTTGGAAAGGTGCATAATGGGAAAAAGAAAGGGAAAAGACAAAGGCGAAGAAGGCTGCAAGACTTTGTTGACGATATGCGAATGGATGCATCGGCAGCAGGGCATCTTGCTTACAACCAAGAGGCCTACAGGAGAGCTGTTAGGGAGGCAAAGCTCCACAAAGGATATGTAAATGACTGACTGACTAACTCACATAACGACAATGAGAAAATTTCTCACAAGATAGAAAGCTTTAGGCATGAAAAAGACTTCATCTCAGAAAATAAAGCCACAAACATGGCTAAAATATGAGCAGTGCTTCAAATGAATTCAGAAGAGGCAAGATTCAAGATTCTTGATGGTCAGTCAAGATCCTATGATAATGATGTTATACCTATTGTGAACTGAACTGTACAACATGAAACAAAAGAACACTTAGCAATATGCCACATTTCTTCTTACATCCAACTGCCGAGCCACTTTATTTATGTATGAAATATCCTGGATTTCTGTAGCTTCAATGTGGTCCACCTCAATTTCTGGATAGGGAACAAATGCATAAAACATCATTTTATAACTCTTATAAGGTCTCTGTTTTCTACTGGGAAATAGACAAGTAGACAATACAGTTTTATGTTTAATTAAAGAGAAAGAGTGGCCCAGGACCGAACTGCCTGGCGAGCTCTTGTTGGCGGCCTATGCTCCACGAGGGGTCAGAGGCATAGATAGATAGACAGATAGAAATATTACAAGTATTTCTGCTAAAGAGAGAGAGAGAGTCCATGTATGTTTAGTTCTCTTATAAAAATTCCAGCTCCTCCTAGCAGTTACTGACATTCAAGAGAAGCTACCCAAAGAATATGGACTTAATTTTACATCCTTCCCATGCCATTAAACGTCATATAAAGCCCGCGTGGTAGTTTGCCAAGTTTTCCCATTTTTGGCGAGCTTTTCAAGACATATTACAAAACAGATGAATGGAACTAAAACTGTATGTTCTAGAGCAAAAGGAAGAAGGCAAGACCCAGGAAGACTTGGAGAACTAGGAAAGGAAACACTGACTGTGAGGGAAACTCAGAATCAAACTAAACAGCTGGCCCAGGACAGGTTTGAATGAAACAATTCTGCCTGTGTTCAATGCTATACAAAAAGTTGAAAAAAAAAAAACATCACAAACTGCAGTGTGCAGTTCTTCAGATCCTCACGGCTGTCACTACATGTACTCTCTGGTAAGATGTTTGTGAAAGAATTTGATAAATGCTCATCCCCTTGTTCAAATAAATGTGCTAGAGTTTGGATCCTAATTCTTGATTTTACTATCACTTTGCCTTCCATCTAAAGACATGCAACTGATACAAAATCAGTTTTAAGAGTTTATTACAATACCAAATTTCTCACATAAATACTAATAATTAGTCACTATTATATCAGTAATACCAAAAATAGCACTAAGATGGACACCACAGGGGAACAGAAGTAAGGGTAAACCAAAAGAGACATGGAGAAGAACAGAAAGGATGTTGAGCAATAGAGGGCTCACCTGGGGAAGAGCAGAAAAAAAGGTAAAGGACAGGCATTTGTGGAAAACCCTTGTGGAAGCCCCATGTGCCCTGGGCACTTAAGTTTCAGAGAGAGAGAGATTATGTCAGTAAGGACAACCAATACTAGTTCACAGACATTTTGGTATTTAACAAAGACATTAAGATTTAAGAATAAGAATGCATAAAAAGAAACTGGGTTTCAAAGAACTGGATGTATAAAATAGGAAAAAAGTAGGAAAAGTTTTATTAATTAATGAGCACACAGTTGTGACATTTCAGTGTGAACCTTAATCATACAAAAACACACAGGACAAAGAAACAGAGAAGGAAGACAAAATATGAATTCACATGAACATTATGTAAAAAAGCAGGAATGGAAAAAACAGAATAAATAAAATAAATGGAGCACTTAGGTGTGGCTTGTAAGAGGCTGTGTCCAGAAATGTGCATGGTGGAGTGTTGAGAATGTTTAAATGGAGAATTATAATGTGTGGTAGGTGGGTTGTAAAGGTGGTGAGAGGGAAACTGCAGAAAGGGGAGAGAGCGGTATAATGGTAATCTAGCTGGGAGAAGATGGAATAGGTGACTGCATTTGGGGAAGTGGGATTGTAATCTGATGTCATGAGGTGGTTTTGATATATATGTAGCAAGTGAGAAAAGAGTGGAACTTGATGGAGAGGGAATATGCTTGTAGGAGAGGGGAATGTCAAGTGTAACTGAACTGCGAGTTCAAACCATGTGGTTCCAGTGTCTTATATTCCTGAATTTAGCAGTTCTCAAGCGCTAGGGGCTTCTGTCATCAGTATGGCATTGTTTTATGGCTGTTACCAGAAAATCAGATTTGCCTCTGTGGTTGGGGCCAATGAAATGATTAGGGATTGTTTTTGAAGCATGCTGGGTGATATTATACAGATGTTTCTGCATGTGATCACCTAATCTGAGACCAGTTTCACCAATATAAGCTATCCTGCATCTTTTGCATATTATAGCATATATCTCATTACAAGACCAGCATATGAATCCCTCATGGAGAGTGAAGATAGTTTTGGGAGAGGTGATCATCTGTGTTTCCCAGACTACAGGGCAGGTAACACAGCAAGGCCGGTTACATTTTCTGGTGCCAACATGCAAGATTCCACTTCAGGTGGCCGTAGATGCAGCTTTATTGCAGCAGTTGTGTGTATAGTTATATACTTAGTCATGTATACTTATACATTAAGTATTTGCGTAGTCTAGAACTGGAATAATTTAAACCTGATTTTAGATGGTTGGACATATTAGGAAGTACAACAATGTCAGTGGAAGGGAAAACTTCTTGTCACTGGGAACTTGTTCTTTGATGTTCAATTTTTTCTTTATACAAATAGGGGTGGCTTTTTTTTTTTTCCTGTGAAGGGCTCAGGATACAGGTTTATCAACAGGCTCCACTTGGTGTGTGGGGTGGGGGAAGTAGGGCTGGCCTAAATGATAAGCATGCAATTGCAGTCTCTTGGTCAGTCTCAGGCTGAGGTTTTGAATCGAACCCCATCGAAATTCATCTGGGTTTTTGCCAGTGCTACAGAGCGCATGCACTAAGATTCTCTTTCACAGGAAAAAAAATCAGAGAACTTACGAGATTGGAGAACTTAAAATTCAAAGAATTTACAAAATCTGAGAATTCATGAGAGTGGAGAATTTATGGATAGTGGAGAATTTATGGATAGTGGATAACTTTCAAGATCAGAGATCTTACAAGATGGGAGATCTTACAAGATGGGAAAACTCATAACTTGTCCTTATTTTCAGGAATGATGATCCTTTAACAGTTTTAACATTTTTTTTCCTTCCGATTATGTAGCAAAAACTTTCAAACCTGTCTCAGCTATAGTTACACAGTAAGGTTTCTAATAAGGTTTATCTTGGTTACTAAGTGAGAAAAGTAAAAAAATTTTATAATGACAGAGAAGCAAGCAATAAAAGTGGTCATGAAGTATTGTACAAAGTGTACCAACAAAACAACTGATAATAACATCACAGATGGATCCAGTGATGCCATCTTTAAGGTGATACAGAGGTAGAATAGACAGCACAATATCATGTCCTTGAGGCATACAGGGGATTTAATGCTGATGCCCCACCTAGGGACTTAAAAAAATAGCTGACATGGCCCACTCCCTATCCGATATGATGCTGTGTCTCAATATCTTCACTGCATCAGCTACAAAGAACACTAGCTTGCAGTTCCAGGGAGAAGAAGAAGAATAAGAAGTGGCGTTGGTGTCTGATCTTCCTTGACTTTACAAGATGATGATGTGGTCAGTGTTATGTCTGGCTGTTTACCAGCTCTAAGAGAAACCAAGGATCCATTTCTACAGATGGGTTGACTGGGGCTTCTCTGGCTGGGACTGAACTATCAATCTTCACCATAAAAGACAAGTGCACTTCTCTCATGCATTTTAAAATAAGAGAGGCGCATAATTCAAAGGCGGCCTGGTTAGCTGAGTGGTTAGGCGCTCGGTTTATTAATCTGGTGGTACCGGGTTCAGTCCCAGCAGTGGAATTTTTCCTGGTACACACCAAAAACGCCCCAGCATCCACCCAGCCTCTGAAAATTGGTACCAGAGAAATCTGGGAAGGTAAAGCAGCCAGGCGTGATACTCACCACATCACACTTTCATGTGCCGAAGGTCATGGAAAATACAGGCCTAACACCATATTCCCCAATATGCCTTAATGGCAAGGAAACGGGAATTTTACCTTTACCTTTTTACATAATTTTTTTAAAATGACCTGTAATTTTGAATAACCGCACACAGAGACATCTGAACAAGACATACCATTATATTTTACATTGCCAAGATGAAGCAAAGATGCCAAAATTTTCAGGATCTCCCAGATGTCATTGTCATCAAACACAAGGACCTTCATGGCAGATTTAATTGCCTTGAAATCCGTGTTGTCATTTCTGCTTTCACAAACAACACTTCCTCCCTGCAGAATGACAGACAGTATCAGTACCATATTGTGTTTCTTTTAAAAAACAAAAAAAAACATATACATACATACATATAAACATCCATCATGAATAATCTTCTTGTTTAAATGCCCTCTAACGGACGCTTTGAGTTTTCCTTGTACCGCAGTTTCTACTTCATTCTCTCTCTCTCTCTCTCTCTCTCTCTCTCTCTCTCTCTCCCTGGCATTGGTCATCACTGATTTTCACAACCATCTATCCTTTGCTCTTTCTATAAGGTGTGTTGGACTGTGCTCCGTGCCACACTTTTAGTTCATCAAATATACTGTTAAAACAAATACATCACAACTGAACCAAAAAGGGCACTGTACAACACAATTTTTCTCCCAACTCTATGCTATCAATGTTAAACATGGACCACTAACAGCCAAGAACAAAAGAAAAATCATGATGAGAGAAATGAGATGTTTAAGGAGAATACTAAATGTGACAAAAAGAGACCAAATAAGAAATGACACTATCAAGGTAAAGGTTGGAGTAACACTGGTATTACACTATATCAGTGGTCCTCTGCCAAAAGGTGGACCATGACAGGGAGTATTGTGGGCCGCACTGAAGTCTCAAAGCAGCAAAAAAAAAAAAAAGAGAAAAAAGTAGATACAATAAAAATTTATTCCGCATTTTTCATGCAATGCATACTTCACACCTGAAGACATTAAAGCTTTTGATTGGATTTGTAATCCTTTTCAGTGTGCATTCTCTGAATTAACCGGTCATGCACAAGAAGAATTAGCAGAACTGTCTAGCAATCGCACATTACAAATCAAATTTAACTGTGGATATCTCTTCTTTTTTTGGTGCACTGTTTCACTGGAATATCCGTTTTTGTCAGCCCTGGCGATGAAAGTTCTACCTTTTTCAACAACTTATTTATGTGAAGTTTCATTTTCTGCATTGGCTGTCATGAAAACCAACTATCGTTCAAGAATGAATATGAAGGATGATCTTCGGGTATGTTTGTCACAAATTCCAGCCAGAACAAACATGATTTCTAACCGGAAACAGTGCCATCTTTAAGATAAATAAAAAGAACTTTTGTGTACCAATGCACATGCAGTTAAACATGTAGAGAAAATATTACATAATACTTTATAAAATTAGATTTATACCTTGCAAATATAAAGCACTTTATTAGTGAGCCACAAAAATGACTTTTGAATGTGGGTCATGCAGCAAAAGGGTCTGATAACCGCTGCAATATATCCAAAAACGGCAAATCAAATGGTTACTGCCAGACAGCATATCACATAAAACATTCATACTAAGATTTGTAGGTAAGAAGGAAGAGGCCACCCACACAGGAGATGGAGAGAGGAAATTACAGCAGCATTAATTATCCCATTATATGAAGCAAATCATCGAGCCTTATCAAGACATTTATTTGTCCTCTCAACACCGATATGAGGAAGGAAACAAGACATATATTATTTCTTTGTCTTCCTTTGTCCCTTCATCCTTTCAATTTTCCTGCTGTCACTAGGTGTTCAGTTTTCCCCTTTCTCATAGCATGTGCTACAGATCTGGACTGTGGTGTTCTGGATTTTGTCATAATTTCTCCCTTTCTGCTCAGCTTCATTTTGAACCTCTTCATTTGTTTTCTTGACTGTTCATGTTATTCTCATCTTTCTTAGGAGCCACATCTCCACTGCTTCAATTAGATTTCATTCTAAGTAGTTTAAACAGCACATATTTCATGTTATTCTCATCTTTCTTAGGAGCCACATCTCCACTGCTTCAATTAGATTTCATTCTAAGTAATTTAAACAGCACATATTTCACAACTGCTTTAAAGTTCATTCAACTGCATTATCTGACAACTGCTATGGTTCTTTTAGTCTTTAAAGACATGTATAAAGAAGATGGATGAAAGTTGTCATTGGAAGCCATTCTGATAAGCAACTTTGCTTCTATCTCTACCAATATTTAAGTGGCATGATCATTCATTCATTCATTATATCCCCTGCAGAATCTGCCTCCCTAACAGCTCTCTTGAAGGCTGCACAGTTGCAAGCAAGATGCATTGCTGCTGAAGCATCCATTTGCAAATTATCAACAATGTCTAGCTGCCATCTTTGCTTCGGTCTTCCTCTCTTTCTTTTTCCCATTATGTACCTTTCCAAGAATGTCTGCTCCAAACTCTCATGACGTTAATATGTCTGAAATACTCAGGTTTTCTCTCTTTAATCTTCTTACTAACCAATCTTCTTCAATATGATATTCTTGTAGTATGGATATATTTGTTCTTTTTTGTGTCCATGATATTTGAAGGACTCCTCTATAGCATTTACATTCAGAGAGGCACTTAAGTATTTCTCAACTGTTTTGTTAAGTATCCAGGTCTCACAAGCATGATCAGTTTAGTAAAAATAAGTCACATATGTGTTGCAAGGGTCAGCCTCTTTATGTCTGTTTCTATTTTATTCCAGGTCCACCTTCATTTCTTCTTCAAATGGTGCAAAACGCTTAGCATGATCTTATGCCAGTTCTGTCAGTTCCATGAAACTGATGCAAAAAATATGTTACAGTTGTTTTGTGAGATTTCTTATTTATCTGTTTTGATTTGCCTCTTTGCTTCCTTTCTTCTTGAAGTTCATATAAGAATTACATGAAATCAGCTGAAACGTCACAGAAATGTATCGTTTACTACCATACAGCGGTAGGTGAGCTCGATTGTGATAAAGAAAATATAATCTATGAGGTGCTCAATATCAGTATTCTCTTATCATTACAAACAAGATACTCCCACAACCGCTCCACCGTCTCTGCCAGTGAATATCACACAGGATGTTCATCGGTGGTCCTTCGCAATCAGTCCTTAATATTGAGCCACCAAGTAAGGATGCCATTTTTAGAACTATAAGCTAAGGTAAGGTGTCAAGCCAAATCAGGACATGCAAAGACCACTGGTCAGGTAGACATATCAAAGAACCATCAATGTTGGTCATGTGAAGTTCACAGCTCACAGTGGCACCATAGACAACAGAGCTGGCCTCCATCTCGAAAGCAATGACAACAGTGTTGCTGATGCTATATCCTTAACAAATTCTTTACCTGAATGAGATAATTGTAGTAATGGGCATCCTGCAGCTCCAGCTTAGCCTTCTCCTCCTTTGACATTCCAGCCAACATACAGTAAAAGATGTGATAGTTCCTTTCATCATGCATCTGGCCAACAATCCTTGACTTTTCCAGCAAGTACTGCTCTATTTTAGCTCCCTCGATCACTCCTTTGTTGCTGAAGTGGATATCAATGTATTTGCCGAACCTGCTTGAGTTGTCATTGCGGATTGTCTTGGCATTTCCAAATGCTGAAAAAAAAATGGAATAAATTATTAGCGAATGCTTTCCCCTGGAAACAAATGTGTTAAGAACACACTTATCTTAACACAGTCTTTGTGAGACAGGGAACATAGGTCTGATTGCTTAAAAACTCTGACCTACTTCTGTAGCCCTGAAATCTGTAGCAATCAAAACTAATTATAATTGTTATTTTTGTAAAATGTAATGTCAGGTTGGTGGAAGGATGGGGACATGGAGATCGCCGGCGGGGATGAGGAAAATCTAGTGTGAAACCAATGAATCCAGGACGTGACAAGCCTATCGGTCTTTACAACAGTGGCTATCAGAATGATGTAAACAAAACAGAGCCAGCAGACTATAGGTGGCCGGAAATAGATACCGCTGAGGCACTCATCGGATTCCTCATCCCAGAGTTGGAGTGTCTCTTTGGAACTGTCTCAAAGCTGTCTGGCCAGCCAGAATTGCATGCTGGATCTGACATGGAGAAGGGGCTTAAGTACAGCCACCAGAGGCTGGAAAACAAAGTTTTGGTCAGGCCAATCTACACCACTATCTTCATGGCAGTCCGAGCAAGACACAGTCTGCCCCATGAAGGAAAGATGCTGAAGGCGGAGGTACCCAGCCAAAAGGTGCATAGCAAAAATCAGGGTACCACGCATCATTGCCAATGTGCATATGAAGAAGAAGAATTAGTTAATGCTTGATTGTTGGGTAGTACAGGAAAATAAGAACAAAACAAATAAACTGTAATACCAAATGTACATATCATTTTGGTTCAAAATGTATGATAGCTGTTTTCTCTTGTTTGCCATATGATTATAAGCAACCATTATATCTCGGCAGTATATTAAGAAACTAGGTTTCATGCCACTGAGGCAAATAAAGGATATAGTGTTAGTACCACACTGTTCCTTCTCCTGTCAGCATATCAAAGTAGTGTTTCAATGAGAATCAAACAGTTCCTTGGACGGAACCATGCATAATTTCTGTAGGCCATGATTAAAGATATAAATGTTTCTCCATAACAAATGGAGTTGGGGAAAATTATAATTTTAAAAAAATGGGGGTTCAAAGATGAAAAACAACAAAAAAATTAAGAAATAATTCATGCTCTCACAGAATACATTTTCATGATAAATTTTGGTACAAAGAAACTAGATTGAATAATATAACAATACAAATCAATACAATACAATAAGATACGATACAATTTAAAAATATGGATTGCGTTAGAAATGTGCTAGCTTTCACTGTATTTAGACATCGCCTAACTATCATTCTGAGCATTGATTTGCATAAGTGTGCAAGATCTACCAAACACTGCCAGTGTCATTTTGGAGTAAAAGAATTTAGAAACCCTGCATTTGTATGTCACGTGGTCAGTATCTTGAATGACCTGTCACATGGTCAGTATCTTGCCTGACCTGTCACATGGTCAGTATCTTGCTTGACCTGTCACGTGGTCAGTATCTTGCCTGACCTGTCACGTGGTCAGTATCTTGCTTGACCTGTCACATGGTCAGTATCTTTCCTGACCTGTCAAGTGGTCAGTATCTTGCCTGACCTGTCACGTGGTCAGTATCTTGCCTGACCTGTCACGTGGTCAGTATCTTGCTTGACCTGTCACGTGGTCAGTATCTTTCCTGACCTGTCAGGTGGTCAGTATCTTGCCTGACCTGTCACATGGCCAGTATCTTGCCCGACCTGTCACATGGTCAGTATCTTGCCTGACCTCTTTTTCCTTCTCTAAAAACAGGAACTCATTTTTACAACTTGGCTGGCTTGAGCAATTTTGGAAGGGACTGAACCACCTGAACCACATGTGTGGCTTTAATCTTATGTCAAGTTATCCCACAACAACATTGCATTAAAAGGTTGTGAGGCATTGGAGACTTCACTTTTCAGGAACTAAACCTCTGTTTCCTAACTCAAATGTCAGGTACCATATTTTAGTAAGATTAACTGAAGCATGTTGGGAAAATAAGGCAAGAAGGCCTGAGTACAACAAAATGATAGAGGACAGTGTTGTATGACTAATCTCTAAAAAGACACTTTTTTTGGTGACTAACCATAGAACATTGCTCCATAAGACTTTACCAGTAAAATAAAGAACATATGCATTGAGGTTTACCTTCCATAATGGGATTAGCTTCCAGAATTTGTTGTTCTATCCATGAATGCTGTCCAGAAACAGCAGCCAGAAACTGAAGAATCAGTTTTGTACTCTCTGTTTTTCCTGCCCCTGATTCACCGCTGAAATACAACACAAAAGCAGGTGCAAATACACCCCTATACACCATTAACATTCCTGATACACCACTAACATTCATGTGAAGGCTAGCAAGACAGAATATTTTAGTAGACACTGTGACATGACACATCAGTTTAGGATAGAAGAGTAGTAAGTGGTGATGTCATGTGTCTTCTTCTTCTTCTTCGTTTGCATTGTCTGTCTATATCTGCAGTCCTGTCTCTTGGATAAATTTCACTGTTTTTTGTAATTCATGTATAGAACCAAAGAGCTTATCTTCTTTAGTGGTTTCACTGGGCCAGTAATTATTTCTCAGTGCCTCATAGTTGGTGCAGTTTTGGAGGATATTTTTCACAGTTTGGGGCACCTGGGCACATGTACACAGATTATGTCATGTGTGAATGTCATGTCCAGGTCACAGGAAGAATTGTACATCAACACAAACTTTGGTTGTTGTACAATGAAGGAATATGTTAATGAAAAGATTAGAGCACTCACTGACTTTTGTGATATAGGAAGATAACAATTCTAACTAAAGATGATGATCCTAACTACAGGTGGTGATCCTAATTAAAAATGACAATCCTAACTAAAGGTGATGATCCTAATTACAGGTGGTGATACTAATTAGATGTAATTAGATTACTGAAGCCAATGATTCTAACTAAAGGTGATGATCTTAACTAAAGGTGATGATCCTAACTAAAGGTCATGATCCTAACTAAAGGTCATGATCTTAACTAAAGCCAATAATCCTAACTAAGGATGATGATCCTAAATAAATGTAATGATCCTAACTAAAGGTGATCATCCTAACTAAAGCCAATGAACCTAACTATAGATGATGATCCTAACTAAAGCCAGTAATCCTAACTAAAGGTGATGATCTTAACTAAAGATTATGATCCTAACTAAAGGTGATGGTCCTAACTAAAGGTGATGATTCCATCAAAGATGATGATCCTAACTAAAGATGATGATCCTAACTAAAGATGATGATCCTAACTAACAAAACTAAAATGCAAGGTACAGGAATATTCATAACTAAACAATTCTCAGATCAGAACTTAAAAACACTAAAACACAAAAGATAAAGCAAGAGTAAGCCTTCTCAAGACAATCATGCATTATTTCATCTAGAACTTTCTTCAGACAACAAAATAAAACAGGAAAAAGAAACACAAGGAGACCAAATATTTATGAGTAATAATAAATTTAAACAAATAGTGAAATATGTAGTATGTAGTAAAATATAACTACATACATATAACTCTCAGTACTGATTTTGTATATATTTCATTTTCTAGACTCACATAAACTATATGTTCCTAGGTCAGAAATTTTATTTTGCATACATATACATTTTATTTCCATACTCATAATGATACCATATATTTTATGTTCATGACCATCTGTAACTTTTCTATACTAAACAAATCAAATGGCACAAATATATACTTTTGTATGTTTACCTACTGTGTACTCAGACACAGTGATACATATATATGACTGGAATGTGCAGTCACTTATACTTGCTTATTAATATACTGGATGAGTCATGAATGTAATCTGTTCTAGTACACCTCACTCTGCACATAGATATTGTCAGTTTTCAGAGCTAGTTTCAAATGTTACTTCCCAGGAAATAACGGGAAGGTACAGCATTATAGAAAAATAAAATTGTGCTTATAGAAAAAAAAATCTCAGCTACATATGTTGTTCTAGAACCCAGAACATTGTTATTAGTACATAGGTGCCTTACTTACTGAACCAAATGAAGTAAAAAGGTAAACCCCTGTTACACCCTGGAGGCCACACAGGGGATATGATGTTAGTGGCCATATTTTTCCTTGACCTGTCAGCGCACTAGAGGGTGATGTGGTCAGCACACTCGAGGGTGATGTGGTCAGCACAGTAGAGGATGATGTGGTCAGCAAACTAGAGGATGATGTGGTCAGCACAGTAGAGGGTGATGTGGTCAGCACACTAGAGGATGATGTGGTCAGCACACTAGAGGATGATGTGGTCAGCACACTAGAGGATGATGTGGTCAGCACAGTAGAGGATGATGTGATCAGCACAGTAGAGGATGATGTGGTCAGCACAGTAGAGGATGATGTGGTCAGCACACTAGAGGATGATGTGATCAGCACAGTAGAGGATGATGTGGTCAGCACAGTAGAGGATGATGTGGTCAGCACAGTAGAGGGTGATGTGGTCAGCACAGTAGAGGGTGATGTGGTCAGCACAGTAGAGGGTGATGTGGTCAGCACAGTAGAGGATGATGTGGTCAGCACAGTAGAGGATGATGTGGTCAGCACACTAGAGGATGATGTGGTCAGCACACTAGAGGATGATGTGGTCAGCACAGTAGAGGGTGATGTGATCAGCACCACGCCTCACCAACAATCCCTCCTGAGCTCCAGAAGAAGTCAGGTACCCATTTCTACAGCTGGGTGACTGGCACCTCCAGCTGGATTCGAACCCCTTACCTTCACCATGAGAGACTAGTGCACTAGCCACTTCGTCACACAGATGCACTTACCTGATAATGACACACTGATCATGTTGGTATCTTATCATGCTGCTGTAAGAGTTATCTGCGATAGCAAATATGTGTGGGGGCAGCTCTCCTATCTTCTTATCCCTGTACTGCTGAATCTTCTCTGGGGTGTAGATGGGCAGGATCTCGTACGGATTCACGGCCACTAGGATGGAGCCTGTGTAAGTCTGGGGAACAGTCAGAAGCATGCATGAGCATCATTTTGTTACTCCTCTGAGGAACCACTTTTCGAGCTAATTAGTAGACATTTATGAGGGCCATTCAAAAATATAACAACAAATCAAGGATATAGACATTCTAAAATACATGGAAAGGACTTGATAGTGAGTCAAAAAGTCTTTTCATATATTTTTCTGTGTGGTAATATTTTGATTTGATGTTACTTTTTGACTTGTACTCATATATGTGTGTGTGTGTATATATATATATATATATATATATATATATCCTGGGGAGATGACACATGATGATGATGATGATTCCGTGAGGAAAAAAATGTTATTCATCAGCAAACAGTTAAGCTGGATGTAACACATGGATAATACTTACATAAATATTGTGGTCCATGTAACGTATGAAAAGATTCCGCAGGATTCCAGACTCGTGCAGGTCTCCCAGGCCGATCATGTCTTCCACACCGTCCACGGACGAGACGTGCATGTGCCGGAGTTTAATGGTGCCATCCACCCACTTCTCGCGCCCATCGTCGTCCACCAGCTGAATTCGACCGGAGGTAGATGTCACCACCTTGGCCCCTATTGACACTGCAAAATCCCCTGGCTTCTCTGGTTCTATCCATACGTACTCTCCCTGTACAGAAGAATGTCAAATGTGTGAGAAATAATGTACGGTAATATCTTTACATTTACCCCTCAGAATATTTTCAATATACCACTTTTTATTTACTTCTTTTGTGCCTCTTGCAAGGCCTCAAAGAGCCAAGTCAGACCTCGGGGGTCGGTTACTCTAGGACCCTGTATCCAAAAACAGAAAACTCTATAGGCGGAATGTTACAGCTTCTTCTTCTTCTTCTTCTTGAGCCATCTTTCTATGCTTAGCGGCATCAAACAGCCACTTTCCATTATACCCGTTCTGTGCTGAACGCCAGTTTATTGGCTCATGCTTTGTTTCATTAAAAAAAAAACCGGTGCAAATTTTAATTGTAAACGTTTTATTTGCGCATGTCCAGTGACCCTTTTTCGCCCCTTGAAGGCGATCATAGTAACCACTGCAATCTTCAAAGTGTAGATTTAGACCTATTAGACGGGCTGAAGAAGTAGCTCGAAGGTTATTTCAGACATTTTTTTTTTTTGTGAGCATGCCACATGTCATCACAAAACGAGATCGTATCTACAAGTAGATATATACATTGCCGATGGTAAGTAAGACAGTCATTTTTTTTTTAAATCACATGGAAATACTTTATTACATTCACTTTTCCAACTACACCCCCTATACATATCAAGACCCGAGCTTTTAATCCCGCAGGAGAGGAATGCCCGCGTTTTTTGCAGGAGAGGAATGTCCGCGTTTTTGCAGGAGAGGAATGTCCGCGTTTTTGCAGGAGAGGTATGTCCGCGTTTTTGCAGGAGAGGAATGTCCTCGTTTTTGCAGGAGAGGTATGTCCTCGTTTTTGCAGGAGAGGAATGTCCTCGTTTTTGCTCCAGTACGGGAGTAAGGCTCATTGCTGCAGATAAAGTTTGCCTCAGTTCCTCTCTATTCTTCTCTCTCCAGCTGGTAAAGCTAATTTCTTTTATATTTTCTTCTATGTCGTCTTTCCAAATCTGTCGTGGTCTATCCCTTGGTATTGTTTCCCCCTCATCTCTTGTGCATACATAATTTTCGTTTCTCTGTCCTCTTCCATTCTTTGTATATGGCACATCTGAGGACCTTTAGCAGCGCAACAGTTGACTGGCGATAGCTGGCAGTATAGGATGTAATAGCGTTAATGCCCCTTATATCTTTTCCCTTAACTTGCTGTCACACACTGGCTGGTGATGTGGTCATTATAGCGCCCAGTTGATTATAGAGCCCAGCTGATTATAGAGCCCAGCTGCTTTTCCTTTGCAGTCTCTAGAGGAGTTGGGCATATTTTTTTTTAATCTGGTTTTTAAGAGCGTGTCCAAGTAGAATCGAACCGCCCACTACTGGTAATAGAAACTAGAGCATTAAAATCACTTCACTTTTGAAGTAACATATCTTGTCTTGTTTTCTTCATCGTGTACCTTTCAGTATCGAGAGGATAAATATATTTCTTTACAGGGGTCGGCGATTTGCTTCATTAAATATGATATTTGAGGTGTCTGTATTTCCTACCCCCAACCTATTGCGTGGGTAACCTCTCCATTTCTTACAATTCTTAGTGTGAATGTTTTCTGTGATATGCTGTCTGTCGTTCGTTGTGTAACGTGGCCAGACCACTTCACTTGTTCTTTCTGGATGTAATGTATATAATACCGGTGTAACTCCAACCCTTGCCCTGATGGTGTCTTTTCTGATTTTGTCTGTTCTTGTTACGTTTAGTAGTCTCAGACATCATTTTTGTTGTCTGTTCTTGTTAGGTTTAGTAGTCTCAGACATCATTTTTGTTGTCTGTTCTTGTTACGTTTAGTAGTCTCAGACATCATTTTTGTTGTCTGTTTTTGTTAGGTTTAGTAGTCTCAGACATCATTTTTTTGTTGTCTCTTCTTGTTAGGTTTAGTAGTCTCAGACATCATTTTTTGTTGTCTCTTCTTGTTAGGTTTAGTAGTCTCAGACATCATTTTTTGTTGTCTCTTCTTGTTAGGTTTAGTAGTCTCAGACATCATTTTTTGTTGTCTCTTCTTGTTAGGTTTATTAGTCTCAGGCATCATTTTTTGTTGTCTCTTCTTGTTACGTTTAGTCGTCTCAGACATCATTTTTGTTGTCTGTTACGTTTAGTAGTCTCAGACATCATTTTTTTTGTCTGTTCTTGTTACGTTTAGTAGTCTCAGACATAATTTTTGTTGTCTCTTCTTGTTACGTTTAGTAGTCTCAGACATCATTTTTTGTTGTCTATTCTTGTTAGGTTTAGTAGTCTCAGACATCATTTTTGTTGTCTCTTCTTGTTACGTTTAGTAGTCTCAGACATCATTTTTGTTGTCACTTCTTGTTAGGTTTAGTAGTCTCAGACATCATTTTTTGTTGTCTCTTCTTGTTAGGTTTAGTAGTCTCAGACATCATTTTTGTTGTCACTTCTTGTTAGGTTTAGTAGTCTCAGACATCATTTTTGTTGTCACTTCTTGTTAGGTTTAGTAGTCTCAGACATCATTTTTGTTGTCACTTCTTGTTACGTTTGGTAGTCTCAGACATCATTTTTATTGTCTCTTCTTGTTACGTTTGGTAGTCTCAGACATCATTTTTGTTGTCTCTTCTTGTTACGTTTGATAGTCTCAGACATCATTTTTATTGTCTCTTCTTGTTACGTTTGGTAGTCTCAGACATCATTTTTATTGTCTCTTCTTGTTACGTTTGGTAGTCTCAGACATCATTTTTATTGTCTCTTCTTGTTACGTTTGGTAGTCTCAGACATCATTTTTATTGTCTCTTCTTGTTACGTTTGGTAGTCTCAGACATCATTTTTGTCATGATGATTTCCCTTTTAGTTTTAGCTCTTAGTGTTTGACATTGATAGCACAGAGTTGGGAGGAGAACTGTGTTGTGCTCTTTTTAAAATTTTTTTTTCAGTTGCGATGTATTTTTTTTTTCATTAAAAGTATTATGTGTTTAATGACCTGATTTGCTTTATTGCATCTGTTCTCAATTTCGGCATCGATTTTTCGTAAAGGATTATATTGTAAAGGACTATATCGTACAAACTCGGTATTTGAAATGCTTCATTTGTTTCAGGGGCTGATTGATTGTCCATGAAGATTTTTGTTGAGATTTCTTATCTGCTATTGGTTATGACTTTTTTTTTTCATCCCTGATTTTTATAATGTGTGGTTCTTACACGGCTTTTGCTAAGTTATCCGTGTTCTGCTGTAGGTTGTTCTCTGGTGTGGCTATAAGAGCTTGGCCGTCAGCGAAAAGTAATTCATTTATGGCCAGTCATTTGAGGTATATTTTCTGAAGGTAAGAGAGCAACTTTTGTGAGATAACTGTAAGAAGAAAATCAGCTTCTTTTGATATATATATATCCATCAAGAAGAGTTGAAAATATTAACAGATTAAAGTGACGATTGGTTGACAACTGCAAAAAAAAAAAAAAAGGCGTGAAACAAAATATTAGGCAAAATACAGTACTGAATGACGGCCTGGCTGAAAGTAATTAAGTTATCCGTTTACTGCTCAGGTAGTATCAGGTTCAAGTCCCATCAGTGGATTTTTTGTTTCCCTGGTACCACCACACAAAAAAGACCCCAGTGTCCACTCAACCTCTAAAAATGGGTACCAGAGAAACCTTGTAAGGAAAATGCAGTCAGGTGGTGGTACTGACCACATCAGACTTTCATGTGCCGAAGGTCTTGAAATAGGGGCCCTAACGCCATATACCCAGTATGCCTTAATGGTATGTAAACGGGAATTTTACCTTTACATTGTTAAACGGTAGAGTTTAAAAATCTCATCATAAAACGATTACTTGCATGCTTAGCACTACTCAGAATTATGATGATGATGAACCTAATTAATACATCAAGAAATGAAGCAAACAACGGCAGATTTTTTTTTATCTACTTATTAAGATAAATAAGTATGAAAATATTTTTTTTCTTTTGTTTTTGCTTCTATAGTCTAATTTCCCAGGAAAATGTCTGCAGAAACGTGTTATCTGTCGCAGATCCTGTGTCACGTGTGCTGTGTTTTTTTTTTAATTTGAAGTTGTTCACTTCTAGAGATAACAGGATGGCATGGCGAAGGAGAAGAAGATTTTAAACCTTCAATAAATAACGGTGCTTAAGAGATTACGTGGCTTGTAAATTAGTTGTTTTTTTCGCATCAAGGTCGGTGGCTCAAACCAACCCACATGGGGCCCCACTTACTTCAAGCAGAGACAGTACATGGTAGAACAAAACCGACATAGAAGAACGGTCGTAAGACATCATCGCCGGAGTTTGTAATCAGCTACAAGAACTGAGAACCGCTGGCGGACTTGGAAGGTGACTAGGCATAGGAGCGCTGCGCTGTTTGAAGAGACATGGAGAACTACACCTGAAAACTGAACACACAAGACTGAATCTTGCATTGGATATACGGGAGGACGACAGCGGTTATAACAATATCTGCCTCAGTTACGGCAGATGCCTTCACAAGCAGGAAGACTATTTGCACAGAATGCCAGCTGCTAGTAAATAAGCTAACACAATCCATGAAATAATGTACTCTTTTTCAGGCAACCCAGGAACACAAACGCAAACGTAGCACATATAGGTCATCACCGAGTCAACGCCATCGTAACACACACACATGTTTATTACACGTCACAGGATGATGGTGGAAACAGTCGGCATAGTAATATCTCAAACGAAACAGCAAAATATGATGAATACGGTTCCGGACGGCTAAACCAAGAGCTAGGCCATATGAATCGAAAGAACTTCCACAGCTACATAACTCATACATGAAGCAAAACAGCTAAAAAAAAATTTCACAGCAAATAAGTGAATCAAAGTAGCATTTTCGCTCAAACTCTATCTCGAAAAGTCATTTAAAGCGTCCAGGCAAAATTTTTCATGCTTACTCGCCCACACAGCTTCCATGATTCCAACTTGCAGCATCTTTCTGAGCTCCTAAATTAAGCACGAACTCAGATTGGGGGCTGGGGGGGGGGCAAGTACAATGAAAAATAACTGTGACAAACAACAAGGGCTTTTAACTTAAGCATAGTCATTTTACGGTTGTTCACCTTTTCATATTCTGCTACAGGGAACCTGTTTGCTGAGACTGCGACCGATTACGCAAATCAGATATTGATAGAATCCGCCAGATACAACATCCTATTCCAGTCGTTCCCCCATGTGGTACCCGGGATCTGTAAAGAATAAGACCACTGTACTCTACCACGCATGATCGTAAAAGGCGACTAAGGAGGGTTCGGCATAGGACCAGCAACCTTATCTGGTAAAAGAAAATATCAGACTGCTACAGAAACAGAAGCAAGGGAAAAAACAAATGCAGGTGAAAGGAGAAATGCTTATCAGGAAACTGAGCCCATGAAGGTTGTGGATGAAAGCCAGCCACTGGAAGTCCCCAGCCCGACTGCAGACCTCCTGGAACCTAAACACAAGATGCAAATAGGCAGCCAGAATGTAAGAACACTTAATCAGACCGGAAAACTAGCACAAACTATCAAGAAAATGCACAAATACAAACTAGACATACTAGGAATACAATAAGCAAGATGGACAGGACAAGGCAGAAGGAAATTAACAACACAGCACACAGAAGATACAATAATATGGTCAGGTAAAGAAGATCATCATGAAGGAGGAGTAGCATTGATTATAACAAAAGAAGCATCAAGAGCATTGCTGAAATGGACCCCTATAAATGAGAGATTATTATATGCACGCTTCAACTCAAGATTCACGAACCTGTCTATTATAGTTTGTATGCACCAGCAGAAGCAGCTGAAGAGGAATTAAAAGAAGATTTTTACAACAGCCTCCAAGCCACAGTAGAAACAATACCCAAGCATGATATGTTACTCATCTAGGGCGACTTCAATGCAAAAGTAGGTGAGGGAAATGAAGATAGAAGGAGAATCATGGGAAGAGAAGGAATCGGAGAAATAAATGAAAATGGAGAAAGACTGTGCAGTTTCTGTGAAGAAAACATGAAGACCATCGGAGGGACCATTTTCCAACACAAAAACATCCATAATTGGAGGTTCCCAGATAAAACCACAGAAAACCAAATCGATCACATACTAATAAACAACAAGTGGAAACGGTCACTACAAGATGTGCGAGCAAGGAAAGGAGCAGATGTAGGAAGTGATCACAACCTTCTGGTAGCAAAAATAAAACTAAAATTAAGGAAAGCCAAAATCGAAGAAAATAGAAAGATACATTTTGATACAAGAAAACTGAAAGACCACCAAACAAGAAATGAATTCTCAATAGTACTTAAGAACCGCTTCAGTGTCCTACAAGACGAAGCAGAAATGTCCATACTAGAGTTCAGTAAAACACTACAGGAAACAGCAAAAGAGGTGCTGGGATATCGGAAAAGGAGAAAAGAGGAATGGATAACCAAGACCACATGGGAAAAGATAGAGCAAAGAAAAGAAATCAAGAAAAAATTACTGAACACCAAATCACAACAGCTTAAAGAACAAGTTTTAAGTAATTATGCACAAAAAGACAAAGAAGTGAAGGAATCATGCCGTGAAGATAAACGTCAATATTATGATAACTTAGCAGAAGCAGCAGAGAAAGCAGCATATGTAAATGACATGAAAACCATATACAAAAACACAAAGCAGATGACAGGTAACTTCAACACAAGATGTGAGAGTGCAGTAAGGACACATAAGGGGCAACTGGTCAGTGGAGAAAGAGAAAAAATTTAAAGATGGAGGGAACACTTTAACATCCTACTAAACAAAACACAAGCAGCACAAACAATAGATATACCTGAAGCAAAAACGGAACTAAACATCAATACAGGACCAATAACAATAAATGAAGTAAAGGAGGCGATAAAGAAGCTAAAATCAGACAGGGCACCAGGTGAAGATGAAGTGACTGCTGAGATGTTGAAAGCAGAAGAAAGAGAAACACCAAAACAACTTTGCTGAATACTACAACAAATTTGGGATCTAGAAAAAGCTCCAGAGGAGTGGAAAACTGGGCTTATAGTAAAACTACCAAAGAAGGATGACCTCAGAGACTGCGGGAACTGGAGAGGCATTACCATACTGCCATTCACCAGTAAAGTATTTTGCAGAATAATCATCAACAGAATTGTACCAGCACTTGAGGGAAAACTTTGGAGAGAGCAGCAAGATTTAGGAAAGGAAGATCATGCATAGACCACATATTTGTACTTAGACAAATATTCATTCATTCATTCATTTGCATGTCTTTTGCGGGACTTTATCTCCCAAACAGCACTCCTGTAGGCCTCTCGGTTGTGAGCAAGATGGCCTGCAGCTGATGCATCCATTTACAGATCATCAACGATGTATTGCAGCCATCTTCGCCTTGGTCTTCCTCTCTTTCTTTTTCCCATTATCTACCCTTCCAAGACGGTCTTCTCTAGATTATCATGACGTTTAATGTGTCCAAAATATTTAAGTTTTCTCTCTTTAATCCTCTTTACTAGCCAACCTTCTTCAATATTAAGCTCTTGTAGTATGGATAAATTTGTTCTTTTTTATGTCCATGATATTTGAAGAACTCTTCAGTAGCATTTACATTTAAAGGCATTTATGTGTTTCTCACCTGTTTTGTTAAGTGTCCAGGTCTCACAGGCATATGTTGCGATGGGAAAGATGCATGCCCTTAAAAATCTTATTTCTGTAGTTCTGTCTGTTCCTCTCCACAGATTCTTCGGTTGTTTTACTTTCTGAGGAGCGATAAATATCCTCCTTTTAATGTCCCTCATTGTATATCCATTACTTGTTAGCAGTGATCCAAGATATTCAAAGCTCTCCACTTCTTCCAGTTTTTCCTCATTGATACATATTTCAGCTGCCTTGTTTGTTTTGTTAGTTGTCATCAATCAATTTAGTTTTCTTTGCATTAAGATAGAGGTTTTGCTCTTCGCTGTTCTTACGGACTGACATAATTAGTTTTTCCATTCCTTTTTGTGTTGTGGACAGTAATACTGTGTCATCAGCATATCTAATCTCTGGTATTTCATAACCTCCAATTGTTATGGCATCGTAATATTCTTTGTCTACATCTTCTCTAACATTCCTCATTATATTTTCAGTATACAAGTTAAATAAGTAAGGTGACAATATGCACCCCTGACGGACCCCTTGTTTTATGTCAAACCAAGTTGTTGTTTCATCATTTATTCTTACTGCTGCTTGTTGGTTTAGATACAGCAGTGATGTTAATTGTATCAAATGTGTTACCCAAACAGCAACATGGAAAGTCAAATAGGAGACAAATATTAGAACAGGCAAATGAGTGGCATAGCACAAATTTATGCATTGTTTATAGATTTTGAGAAAGCCTTTGACAGTGTCAACAGAGATGCACTGTGGAAAATCCTAAGATGGCATGGCCTCCCCCATAAGATAGTGAATGTAATCAAAGCCCTATACAAGGGTTTTCAGTGCAAAGTGATCTGTGGAGAACATACCTCCAGCAGCTTTAGAGTACAAACAGGAGTGAAACAGGGATGTGTACTGTCACCAATATTATTTATCTTGGCAGTAGAGGCAACATCAGATAAACGCAGAGGATTACAATGGACCCTTGACACAGTGCTGGAGGACCTTGACTTTGCGAACGACATTTGTCTACTGTCAAGCAGCCACAAAGATATGCAAGATAAAATAAACAAGCTAACTCAGAATGCACACAACATAGGACTAAAGATCAACGTAGGAAAGAAAGTTAATGAAGCAAAATGTGAACAACAGAAATGTACTCAGAGTAGATAGCAAGTTATTGGAGTAGGTCAATGAATTTGTATACCTTGGCAGTAGAGTAGTAAAAGATGGAGACAGCACAGAGGACATCCACAGCAGACTTACTAGAGCAAACCAGGGTTTGCAGTGCTGCAGACTATATGAAAAAAAAACTAAACATGAATTTAAAAAAAATCAGGATATTTAAGGGTAATGTTCTAAGTGTACTACTCTATGGAAATGAAAGCTGGAAAATCACTAAAACAATAGAAAACAAGTTGAATTCTTTCCAGACTAAATGTTTACGAAGAATTAGAAAAATATTTTGCCCAAACACCAAAGAAATAACATCTTGTTGGCAGAAATGCAGATGAAGCCACTGACAGCAATTATTCAGGAAAGACGCTGGCGATGGTTGGGACATGTCCTCCGAATGACTGACAACTCACTACCAAAAATAGCACTAAGATGGGCACCACAGGGGAACAGAAGTAAGGGTAGACCAAAAGATACATGGAGAAGAAAAACAGAGAGGATGTTGAGCAATAGAGGGCTCACCTGGGCAAGAGCAGAAAAAAAGGCAAAGGACAGGCATTTGTGGAAAACCCTTGCGGAAGCCCTATGTGCCCTGGGCACTTAAGGTTCAGAGAGAGAGAGAGAGAGAGAGAGAGAGAGAGTCCAGTCGTTAGGAGAAGTCCTGCTCACCACCAGCTCTATTATAGGAGACGGCGAGGACGACGACGACGACGACGACGATGATGACGATGATGATGATGTGAAACATTTTTAAAATCAGGTAATTATGCTATTTTACATTTGTATTCGTTGACAGTTAATTAATGTAAAAGTTCCCGATTTCGATATTTATCTCCTATCAGTAAATATTTGGCTGCACGTTTACCTTAACCGGCACTTACTCGGCTAAATATAGCTGTCGGCCGCTAGATACGCAGAAGTTGAATGAGACAGTGGCCAGAGACGGCTTGCGTCAGAGTTTACTGTCTCTTCGTGCTGCGTCTGGTAACAGACTATAGTCTGGCCGAAAGAACAGGGATTGAAATAAGACTGATCATTTTAAAAAATAAGCCAGGTCGAAGTCGGATGTGTCGGGATAAAGGTGCCAATTTCACAGACAGCCTAGCTACAAACTGTAACACAACTTGGCCACCGCCTTTTTTAGGACAAGCGAAGAAGAAGAAGAAGAGAAGACGACGACGATGATGACGATGATGATGATGCATATTTTTTTGTCTTGTGCTAACAGATGAAAACCTTTATCTTAATGCAAAGAAAACTTAATTAATGACAGCTGACGAAACAAATAAGGCAGCTGAAATATGTATCAATGTGGAAAAACTGGAAGAAGTGGAGAGTTTTGAATATCTTGGATCACTACTAACTAATAATGGAGATACAATGAGGGAAATTAAAAGGAGGACATCTGTCGGTCTTAAAACAAAAAAATAAATAAAATAAAACAATTAAAGAAGCTGTGGGGAGGAACAGTTTTAAGGGCATGCATCTTTCCGATCGCAGTATACACATGTGAGACCTGGACACTTAACAAAACAGCTGAGAAACACATAAATGCCTTTGAATGTAAATGCTATAGAAGAGCTCTTCAAACATCATTGACACAAAAAAACACATACATCCGTACTACAAGAACTTAATATTGAAGAAGGTTGGCTAGTAAAGAAGATTAAACAGAGAAAACTGAAATATGGTGGACATATTAAACGTCATGAGAATTGGAAGGATACATATGGGAAATGAAAGAGAGGAAGACCAAGGCGAAGATGGCTGCAGGACATCGTTGACGATCTTCGAATGGATGCTTCAGTATCAGGGTATCTTGCTTACAACCGAGAGGACTACAGGAGAGTTGCTAGGGAGTCGAAGTTCCATAAAGAACATCCAAATGACTGACTGACTACTAATAGATGAGTGTGTATGTTGTGTTGTGCTGCACGCACTGTTGCAATGCTCTTATTTCACAATGATCTAGTTAGACTTTCACTTGTTGAATTTCACTGGCAGTGATTGAAAATACATGATGCTTGTAACTGACAACTACCGTTTTTCTTATATCTGGATGGTGCACACAACAACATAGGATCATGCCCTTGTCAAGAGCTGCGATATCTATCGTCTCCCTCAGCTCCACCAAGACTCCCCCCCCCCACCCACCAACAGTGCTGCGTCTTTTTAGTAAAGATTGCTACAAGGAACTTAGATAGCGTTAAGCCCATGTTGTATTGAACAAATCCTACTGTCAGAGAAGGCATGTCTGCACTCTTTGCTGTAAATCCGGCTCTAATATTGACATTTAGCATTGTTGATAATAAAGTTCATCCAAGAACATATCTCCATGCCTTACCACTCCGAACTAACTATTTGTCTTTGTTTTACTGATAACACAATGACGACTTTGAGAGGGTCGAGATATAGATAGCGTTTTACCATAACAGCGGTTCTCATACTACCGCTAACGAGGGGTCATGGGAGGATCCGGGTAGAAAGTCTAGATTATGAAGGATGCCGGAAATTTATATGTTTTTTAGTTTAATAAGTGCCCGAGGGGTGGATGTAAGAGGATGGGAGCCGCAGGGAACTGTTTTTAGTTTCATATGTATGCGATCTAGAAAAGTTTTGGAATCTCTGTACCACAACTTAACACTTTATTAGATACAATATTTCATTAAGTTTTACAACTGTATTGCGAGAAAACACGCCTCTGTTGTTGCTTGGAGTTATCATACATCCTGTTTCGGTTATCTCTTGGCGCCACATTGTAGTTAATAAAAATTGTTATCGTTCGTGTATAGTTTACAGTCAGGTCCACAGTTGTTTTTACAAGTAACATATTTTCTAAGTTCCTTGAATCGGTTACTAAACCGAAATGCAGTTCACAACAACGCAGACCTTTCAAAGGACTTAACTAAATTATGATCATATTTGGGGAAACGATTAGTTGAGAAAGCAGCGACATTCAGAGATCAAATCTGATTATTCTGGCTTTCGTTTCACATGCTCTGCGGTGTACAAAAGGAGACCGGTCACCTTCATGAGTCCCATCGTTAGCAGGAACTCATGTCATTCACGCTTCTTTCCTAAGGGCCAGGTCTAGACATTTAGATTCTCCAGAGAAATGCGTTCTCGAGCACGTGTCTGTCACGTGTATAGTGGATATTAGTCATCTTTCAGTTTACTTACATCGGTTTGTAGATCGAAATGCCTTGTCCAGAACCTGAACGTTGTAGACTGCTCGGATTTATAACGAATTCATCCGGATGTCTAATTTCAGTTCTTTGTCTCCATGCACTTCTGTACTTTTCTCTTGAGATATATTCAATTCCGAACTCAAGTTCAGCGTTGTTTTAAATTGGAGCAAGCTGTTTAACCACTGCATTCAACCTTCCTTGTGGAGAGAGACTGGAATGTAGCAGCGCTAGTCAATATTTGATATAACTGTGCTACTGAGACAGGTCGCACTACAGAGCCCAGAAGAATCAAAATCTCATGCTGGGGGAATGTAGGACAAATTTGTTAATCTAATTTTGAGGCAATTCGGGTTAAATGGATAAATAACTTTACCAAGTGGATAAGGATAGAAAAGAACTTCAGAAGTAAAATGTGGCTCTTAAAAGTACATTAGTTATTTCACTTCTGAAATCTCACCATTTCTACATGTCATCTACTTATGAAATCTCACCATTTCTACATGTCATCTACCTTTGAAATCTCACCATTTCTGCATGTCATCTACTTCTGAAATCTCACCACTTCTGCATGTCATCTACTTCTGAAATCGCACCATTTCTACATGTCATCTACTGAAATCTCACCATTTCTACATGTCATCTACTTCTAAAATCACACCATTTCCACATGTTATCTATCTTTAAAATCTCATTATTCCTACATGTCATCTACTTCTAAAATCTTATTATTTTCACATGTCTTCCACCTTGACACTCTTATTATTCCCCGACGTCATCTACTTGGGAACTCTCACCACACTTTCGAAATCATAGATTCTAGGGGTGAAAAAAAAACGATAATCCACAGAATACAAGAAACAGCATTTTGACGATAGTGTAACAAAGAGAAAACAGAATCTATGTGAAATACGATGCCAAGAATACTCCAAAACAGCTACTGCGCTTTTTTTAAAATGAATATAATTTTTCTCTGTACTTTAAAAACCAAACGGTCTAACAAAAACTAATCAAACGTTTAAAATACCAGACGTTATATAGATCTGACTTGCAGCGGCGATCGCGAACTAGTATGCCGCAAGGGGTACGTCGGTGTGCCGGGAATGTGTGATGCAGCGGTCGAAAATAAGCGGTTTTACCTGATTTTTAAATCACAGAAGCTTGTCTTTTAGGGAAGGCTAATACCTGTCTTCTCACATTTTCGCCTCGATCAGTTGCAGTGAGTTGATATAAAAAATAAATGTTGACAATGGCTGATATATATATCTGATATATATATATAGCAACGAAACAAACAGTGTGACTTGTTTGTGAACTGGGCCCCCCCCCCCCCCAATTTTTTTCAGATTGAAGCAATTCAACATGGAGAAAAAAAAGAGGAAACAGATGTTATGTGTAAAGTAAGACGAAAGTAAATGAACGAAATTAATAGATGCCTCAACCCTGTTTACGTTACGTTACGTTATATCGCAGTACGGCCCACACACATGATCGAGGGTAACATACAGCTAGAAAATTCTATACTTGCTGTTTTTACATCTCAGTAGTACATGAACATTTTCGCTACATCATTTATCTACTACACCGTGTACCTGCTACATCATTTATCTACTACACCGTGTACCTGTTACATCATTTATCTACTACACCGTATACCTGCTACATCATTTATCTACTACACCGTGTACCTGCTACATCATTTATCTACTACACCGTGTACCTCATCCCACCCCCACCCCCCTTTTAGAGTGTCAGGAGCTTAACAGAACCGAAACACTTGTCTGATGGCGGGGGGGGGGGAGGTACTTCCTCTGATGATCTGAAGAGTTGTGTTGTTGTTCCGCTCTCTACAGTAGAGAGTTTCCTGCATACATATGTACCTACTACTTCACGTATCTGTTACATCATATATGTCCATTACATAACATTCCAATGTAGTAAACGATATCTATAAATAAATAAATGACCGGCATTTTCAAATCCGTATAAAATCTGAGCTAGTTCCGTTCAACTTGGGTGAAGCTGGTATTTGCTTATTTTTTTAAAAAAGGCATTAAGTTGGACAATTAGTATTTGTGAAAACGACCCTTAATTCTGTCTGCGACAAACACCTTCTAGTGGTAAGATGTGTGGGAAAACTAAGCACAAGATGAAGTATAGAAAACTAAGCACAAGATGAAGTATAGAAAACTAAGCACAAGATGAAGTATAGAAAACTAAGCACAAGATGAAGTATTTGTTTCTATGTCCACGTGATATGAAAATAACGACAAAGAAGCATTACCTTCAGTAGGAAAGGTCGCTGGTTTCTCTCAGGTTGATGCATATTGACACCTGTGAACTCGTCAGTCCTGGCACAGGTGTGTGTTCATCTTCGCCTTTGAATCGGCTAAACACACGAGAGACCGCTGCTTTGTTATCAGCGCTTCAGAGCCAGATAACAGCCACCAAAAGCCGCTGTGTAATGAGAAATAGCTACTACAGTACGGTTATTATTGGCTGTTGTAATGATTTTATTTAGGTCATCTTCATTTAGGGGCGGTATCTGGTGTGGGGGACGAGTAGGACGTGCTGCTATGTGCTGCTGTGATAAACACATTACTTCATCATCATCATCATCATCGTCGTCGTCATCATCATCATCATCATCAGTCCTCTGTAGTCCCAATAAGGCACCAACAAAGGCTCCCTGACCAATCCTGTCTTGAGCAATTCGGGATACCTCAAACCATGTCTTTCCCCGCTTCCTTTAGTTCTTCCTGTTTTTGTGCGTCTCTGCTGGAATAGATATTTCCCTGCGGCTTTCGTACCTGCCCGCCACTGGTGGTATCACTACATCTGTCACTGGTGGTATCACTACTTCTGTCCCTTGCTGAGCCGCCAAGATCTGGCATGCGGACTATTGTGTTGATATTTCTGTAGGACTTCTTTATTTGGTAGGTTGCTGGCCCAACGTCAAACCCTCCCCCCACCAAAATGGTGGAGCAGGGTGTCTCTTTTCGCCTGTCTCCTCTCCGTTTACCTGCTCGGCAAGGTGATCCTTCTGTTAGCTGTGCTACTAGTTTAACAATTATATTAATTATCTTTGTCACATTTTTCAGAGCCTAAGAAGAACTGAAATTCTGTTGCGTTTCAGTATAAACAGAGTAGAACTTTACTTGGCTTCTAATGGTGATGGAGCCTTACAAAAAGCTGGCTTATGGTTTCCATCATGTCCTCAAGAAAGCCACGCCCAAACCGATTAGCTATCTGTGCCTCAACATCTGTGCTACAGAATTAGTTGCAGAAAACTATTTTCTGCAGTTCCAGGAAGATTGACTGTGTGAAGAAGTGACAGCTGTTTTCTGAAAATCTGTACTGGAAATCTCCTCCCTGTTAGATCTGATGATGGGGCGACTATTTCAAAATCTGTACTGGAAATCTCTTCCCTGTTAGATCTGATGATGGGGCGACTATTTCAAAATCTGTTACTGGAAATCTCTTCCCTGTTAGACCTGATGATGGGGCGACTATTTCAAAATCTGTACTGGAAATCTCTTCCCTGTTAGACCTGATGATGGGGCGACTATTTCAAAATCTGTACTGGAAATCTCTTCCCTGTTAGACCTGATGATGGGGCGACTATTTCAAAATCTGTACTGGAAATCTCTTCCCTGTTAGACCTGATGATGGGGCGACTATTTCAAAATCTGTACTGGAAATCTTCCCTGTTAGACCTGATGATGGGGCGACTATTTCAAAATCTGTACTGGAAATCTCTTCCCTGTTAGACCTGATGATGGGGCGACTATTTCAAAATCTGTACTGGAAATCTCTTCCCTGTTAGATCTGATGATGGGGCGACTATTTCAAAATCTGTACTGGAAATCTCTTCCCTGTTAGACCTGATGATGGGGCGACTATTTCAAAATCTGTACTGGAAATCTCTTCCCTGTTAGACCTGATGATGGGGCGAGTATTTCAAAATCTGTATTGGAAATCTCTTCCCTACTAGATCTGACGCATGGGCGATTATTTCCATCGTTAGAGTCTCTACCTGCTTTTGATTTCTTTCACTGTCATAACTATGTCATAGTTTGTAATCGGAGTTATCAAAAATCTGCCTCGTCAAGATAACTATGTAATAGTTTGTGATCAGAGTTACCTGTAGCAGAATACGGTAGGTACTTTGTCGCCCTTGTGACTTGCCCTTTTGAACTTCCGGGGTAGCGGTCGGGCGAGATATTTCTAGAAGGTCACGTAGGGTAAGAGTCCCGTGACAGAAAATTATGGGAAAGACTCTTTGAGTTGCGGCGGTCAGTCTACGTCTGAATGTGAAGCTGTGTGGGTGGATTTATGTTACTGTCGTGAGGATGCGATGTCCCTGTAGGCAGTCAGCAAATTCGTCACTATCATTATCATCAAGTCCATCGAATGAATCAATTTATCACGCTGGACTGGCTTGGCTTTTCATATCTGTTGGTGCCAACACAATGTTAGAAAGAATCTGGGAGGGAAACAGAGTCTGGAGGCGGTGTATAACTAATTCAGAGCTACTCAGTATTTCAGAGCACTGGTTCAAAGACATTATACAAAGCTATAACAACTAGTGCCTTACAATACACGCACATACTGTATCATACCAAAAAGTCTACCTCACCAGAGAAAGGATTAAACAGTTTATTCCATCTTGACCAATGTAGTTGGCACTGAGTTATTTATCGCCTCTCTCTCTCCCTCTCTCTCTCCCTCCATCTCTCTCTCCTTCTCTCTGTCCCTCTCTCTCTGTTCCTCTCTCTCCCTCTCTCTCTGTTCCTCTCTCTCTCTTCCTCTCTCTCTCTCTCTTCCTCTCTCGCTCTCTCTCCCTCTCTCTCTCTCCCTCTCTCTCTGTCCCCTCTCTCTCTCTTCCTCTCTCTCTCCCTCTTTCTCTTTCTCTCTCTCCCTCTCTCTGTCCCTCTCTCTCTTCATCTCTCTCTCCCTCTTTCTCTTTCTCTCTCTCCCTCTCTCTGTCCCTCTCTCTCTTCATCTCTCTCTCCCTCTTTCTCTTCCTCTCTCTCCTCTCTCTCTCTTCTCTCTCTCTCTTCCTCTCTCTCTCTCTCTCTCTCTCTCTCCCTCTCTCTCTGTCCCTCTCTCTCTTCCTCTCTCTCTCCCTCTTTCTCTTTCTCTCTCTCCCTCTCTCTGTCCCTCTCTCTCTTCCTCTCTCTCTCCCTCTTTCTCTCTCTCTCTCTCCCTCTCTCTGTCCCTCTCTCTCTTCATCTCTCTCTCCCTCTTTCTCTTCCTCTCTCTCCCTCTCTCTCTCTTCCTCTCTCTCTCCCTCTCTCTAACCCTCTCTCTCTCTCTTCCTCTCTCTCTCTCATCACCCGACCCTCGCAGCTGGCGGAATCTTCTGAGACTGCAGGATCAGCTGAAAGCGTCTCAACAAACCCAGCTGCAGAAATGGGTACCTGACCTCTCCTGAAGCTGGAGAAGAAAAGCCAGCAGGATGTGATAACACAGTCAACTACATAGAACTCTAGCGTATGGCAATGGCTAATAGTGCATATGGACACTAACATCCAGTCTGTAAATGCATCAATGGCATGCCACAAACTTACCTCCATCTATGTTTTTCATTAACCATTCATTTCTATTCTTCCTGAATTAATTCCCCCAAAAGTCATGAAAGGCCCCTTGCCATCTTACACCTCCTTCTCACTGAGGTTTAAAAATAAAATCACGTTACTGCAGTATTAAGAAGGTAAGACTGGCCGAATCTGAAGAAGACCCAACTGTATGACTGGATACTCGACACAAAGTGTTGAGAACAAATCTCCTTTGGAGATATGATTAAGGTGGTCTTTAAAGTACACTGCGGCCATGAAAGTCAGTGACCGTCAGTGAAGGCTGTAATTTAGTCTCTTAGAATAAGGGGCTTTTCCCAGGGTCCATTTCATTCATTCATTCAGCTTTCCGAGTCACTGCGACACACTGCTGCAGACAAGACTTGTCTCCATCCCTCTCTGTTCATAGTCCCCTCCTGCATTTGTCTCCATTCCTCTCTGTTCTTAGCCTTCTCCTGTCAGTTGTCTCCATGCCTCTCTGTTCTTAGTCTTCTCCTGCCAGTTGTCTCCATTCCTCTCTGTTCTTAGTCTTCTCCTGCCAGTTGTCTCCTTTCCTCTTTGTTCTTAGTCTTCTCCTGCCAGTTGTCTCCATCCCTCTCTGTTCTTAGTCTTCTCCTGCCAGTTGTCTTCATCCCTCTCTGTTCTTAGTCTTCTCCTGCCAGTTGTCTCCATTCCTCTCTGTTCTTAGTCTTCTCCTGCTAGTTGTCTCCATCCCTCTCTGTTCTTAGTCTTCTCCTGCCAGTTGTCTTCATCCCTCTTTGTTTTTAGTCTTCTCCTGCTAGTTGTCTCCATTCCTCTCTGTTCTTAGTCTTCTCCTGTCAGTTGTCTTCATCCCTCTCTGTTCTTAGTCTTCTCCTGCCAGTTGTCTCCATTCCTCTCTGTTCTTAGTCTTCTCCTGTCAGTTGTCTTCATCCCTCTCTGTTCTTAGTCTTCTCCTGCCAGTTGTTTCCATTCCTCTCTGTTCTTAGTCTTCTCCTGCCAGTTGTCTTCATCCCTCTCTGTTCTTAGTCTTCTCCTGCCAGTTGTCTTCATCCCTCTCTGTTCTTAGTCTTCTCCTGCCAGTTGTCTTCATCCCTCTCTGTTCTTAGTCTTCTCCTGTCAGTTGTCCACTCCGATGGCTCGTAGGTACTCTTCCAGGTTGTCTCCCTCTTGGTCCGTCTTCGTTTATTACTTCTGTATGAGCCCGTTTTGCTTTCTTTTCTCGTGTAGGGTTCAGACAAAACTAGTACCATGGTCCTCCAGGATGCGGGTTGTAACATGGTTCCAACAACCCCATCTCCGTCAAAAAAAGATTAATGTTACGAAAGAGATTTGTACATGTACGAACTCCGTGTAACTGCGAGCTTTTGTTCTTTACGTACTTGTACGAACTCCCTGTAACTGCGAGCTGTTGTTGTTCTTTACAGCCGTTGCTGTAGAGATGTTGAGGCACAGCATCGTATCATCCTGGTAGCGAATTATGGCAGTTATTTTATTCAGTCCCGGAGTACAGCTAAAAAGCTGGGGGTGTGCAATGCTTCTTTAGCAGACTCCACCACCATGGGGACTATGGCGATGCCTGTCCTGTTAGCCAGGCTAGGCCTGTTACTATAGGTACCACGGAAAGGTGGGACAGGGTCTTGGTCAGCTATGGTTCGCTAACCCTGACTCTAGCATATCAGCTAAGGGTCTCCGATTGACTCACCGGACAGACGTTTTCACCACTTACGAAAGAGACAAAAAAAGTCTCGAAATCGGACAGACATAAATGGAGCACGACCTTCGAATGTTAAACATTGCTTGAATCCTGGCAGGTGGAAAGGGGGGTGAGGGAGGGGGTGGTGGTTACAACGAACTTTAATGATTGAAAATGAGATTATTAAAGTTCATGCAGGCTAGGAAAAAAAAATAATTGTCAGATTTTAACTTTTTAGGATATCAGCAGCCTAGCTGTCAGAGTGCGAAGCTAACACGATAATATGGCGGCAAAGTTTGAACGTTTTCTCGGTAAACGCTGGAAGACTAAACCTCGAGCGATGCTCGGAGAAGTGAGCGCGGGTTAAAGGTCAAGCGTGTTTCGACTTGCGTGCGAGTGAAGTGTCAGAACATTG
Organism: Achatina immaculata; assembly: GCA_009760885.1. Classification (NCBI taxonomy): domain Eukaryota; kingdom Metazoa; phylum Mollusca; class Gastropoda; order Stylommatophora; family Achatinidae; genus Lissachatina; species Lissachatina immaculata. The sequence continues at coordinate 1,177,423 of CM019700.1, forward strand.
GAAAATATGTCTGGAATATCCATGTCCGAAATCACGAATGTGCTGCAGGACGCTGGTCCACCACGGTGACGAAAAGGGTAAAAAGGGACATACCAAGAGGACTCGTAAATAAAAAGCTGTGAGGAGAGGAATACGACGGGTGTTAGCTGGCCGAGGTGGCATGTCTGCCGTTAGTAAAAGGTTGCACGGGCGAAGTGACTGGTACTACACTATCATTTCAACCATTTCATGAGCATGTAAGGCCTTGCCTTCAACATTATAACTTCAGGTAGACAAGACGAACCCCGCTGTTGAAACTAGCACACACATTAGCTGGTGTTACTGATAAAATAAGACTTTGGAAGCAAGTTGTGAGTTCCCAATTTACCTAAAGATAACAATGGCAAATCTAGACGGACTATATATTTTAACGGTTATTTCCCTTGTCCTGGAACACTTCTATCATGGTATTACTGTACTCTTTGCTAAGAACAGAAACTGCTTACTTAAACTGCAGTGCGCGCCTTCGTTCATCACGTTGAAAATGGAGCCGCAGCTGAAGATTTCAAGCAAAGAAATGATTGATAGTGTAGGAATAAAAATGATTTTAAATGGGCTAATAATTGCGGAATTCCGCTTGATCTGTTACATATCATGTACCGGGAGTTGGGCATAAGGCTAACAACCTTATCCTGAGACCTATCTAGAGGCAACTCCAGATGGGAAAAAAAGATATCGTTATGGAAACTCGCAGAGAAACCAACCGAGCATCAGGGATGCCAACTCCGAAGAGCTCATTCGTCGGCCCCAAACATGTGACAAGGGTTGGATTCTGGAATGTGAGAACGATGGCAGCACCAACAAAAACTACTCAGGTCATCAAAGAAATGGAGAGATACCATCTAGACATACTGGGCATCAGCGAAATGCGATGGCCAGAAGCAGGTAAAAGATCGGCGGAAAACGGTAAGTTAATTATACATTCAGGCAGAAATGACGGTAAATTCCGAGACGGAGTGGGCATTATTATGTCAAATGTAGCTGCAAAGAGCCTTGTAGAATGGGAACCGGTGAACAGTCGTATAATAAGAGCACGATACAACCTACGACACGGACGAATGACAATAATACAGTGTTATGCACCCACGAATGATGCAGATGATGATGTGAAAGACGACTTCTATCACCAACTACAACAAATCATCAACAAAGTCCCTAAACACGACATCCTAATTGCTATGGGGGACTTCAATGCTAAGGTAGGGAAGGATAATACCGACGTTGAAAAAGTGATGGGGAAAGAAGGAATTGACATGGTCAATAAGAATCTTATCTTATATCTTATATCCTTCCCGTGCCGTTAGACGTCACATAGGGCTCGCAAAGTAGTTCGCCAATTTTTCCTGTCTTCGGCGAGTCTTTCAACCTCATCAAAGGATGTTATGCCTGTTAACTTGGCCTCTCTTAATAATGTCCTCTTTAGAGTTTCACGCGGTCTGCCCCTTTTTCTTCGGCCTGTTGTGTTCCACTTGATAGCTTGTTTTGGGATTCTCTGATCATTTCTTCTCATCAAGTGACCAACATATGTCCATCTCCTTTTCCTGATCACCCGTGAGACTGGTTGTTGTTCAGTCATCTGTCTTATCTCTGCATTGTTCTTGAATTCATTCCACTTGATGCCAAGTATTTTCCTTAGGCATTTGTTTTCAAAAGAGTCTAATTTCTTTTCTATTTCTTTAGTTGTTTTCCAGCTTTCGCATGCATAAATGAGGGTGGATATTACATTTGAATTGAATAGTCTTAACTTGGTTTTTGTGCTTATAACTTTTGAATTCCATATGTTCTCAAGATTCTTGAAGATTGATGCTGCTTTTGCAATTCTGATCCTAACTTCCTTTCTAGTGTCACCATCCTGTCTATGTAGCTGCCAAGGTATGCAAATTGATTGACTTCTTCAATATCTGTCCCTTCTATGTGTATTTTTCCATTTTGATTGATGGGAATTTTCATTATTTTGTTTTGTCCTTGTTAATTTCAAGTCCTATTTTGCTAGCCAGTGAAGATAGGCTATCTGTTTTTTCTTGCATGGAATTCACATTATTACTGATAAGAGTTATGTCATCAGCAAAATCAAGATCTTCTAGTTGGGTCCCATGTACCCAGTCAATACCTGTGTTACCTGTGCAGCATTTTGTCATTATGAAGTCTATTGTAATCCCAAAAAGTAAAGGAGACAGTATACATCCTTGTTTCACGCCTGTTTCAATCTGGAACCATTCACTCATCCCTTCTTCTGTCTTGACTGCACAACCATATCCATTGTATAAGTCCTTAATGATGTTGACAATTTTAGATGGTATTCCATATAGACATAAAATTCTCCATAATGAATCTCTGTGTATGCTATCAAATGCCTTCTTAAAATCTATGAAATTCAGTATTAATGGTTTTGCTTTTCAATATGTTCTTCAAGTATTATTCTGAGAGTAAAGATCTGGTCGAGACAGCTTCTCCCTTTTCGAAATCCTGCTTGTTCTTCTCTCATTGCAGTATCCACTATATCTTTGAGTCTATTCAAAATGACCTTGCAAAATACTTTTGACACAACTGATATTAAGGTTACTCCTCTCCAGTTGTTACAGTCACTAAGGTTGCCCTTTTTTGGTATTTTAACAATGATTCCCTTCTTCCAATTAGAAGGGACCTTTTCTTCTTTCCAAATCTTGTTAAACATTCTCTGTAGTTGTCTCATGTTGTCACTATTGATAGCTTTTAGCATCTCGGCTGTTATTTCATCTTCACCTGCAGCTTTGTTGTTAGCCATTAAATTCACTGCTGCTTCAATTTCATGCAATTTAATTTCATCTAGATTGACATTTAGTTGTGGGGCTGGTAAGTCAGTTTCAAGGTTTAACAATTCTTTTGGGTGTGGTCGATTGAGTATTTCTTGGAAGTGTTCAGCCCATCTTTGCTTTTGGTCTTTATTTGATGTTAATAGTGTTCCAGTTTTGCTAAGGATTGGTCTTTCTTTAGATGTAATAGTACCTGTTAGCCTCTTTTGTATGTTATATAAAGTTTTGCTGTCTCCTGTTTTTGCTGCTTTTTCTGCCTCTTTCGCCATATTGTCTATGTATTCTCTTTTATCCCTTCTAGCTGAACTTTTTACTTTCCTGTCTATGTCTTTGTATTTTGCTTTTGACGAATCTCTTTCATGATCTGCTTTTGCATTCAACATGTTTAATTTGGCTGCTCGTCTTTCATGTATATACTTCCATGTTTTATCTGATATCCATGCTTTTCTATTTGGTTTTTCCAATCCAGCACTTACTTTTGCTGCTGTGATTATGGCTGTGCTGTACGAATTCCATAACTCATCTATACCTATCTCCTCAACTTCACTGGGTGTTTTGGAATGATTGGCAAGTTCCTGATTGAAATTAATGTTAGTATTTTCTTCTTGTAGGCTGTGGATGTTTATCTTTCTGTGTACTGATTTCTTGTGTTGACTTTTCAATTTTAGTTTTATTTTCCCTATGCACAGGTTGTGATCACTGTTGACATCTGCACCCCTATAAGCCCTTACATCCATGAGAGATGTTCTGTATTGCTTTCTAATACAAAAATGGTCTATCTGGTTTCTAGTTCTATCATCTGGAGATATCCACGTTGTTTTATGTATCTCTTTGTGTGGGAATATTGTGCCTCCAATGACCATGCCCTCTGTTAGACATATTTCAATGAATCTTTCTCCATTCTGATTAACCATGTCAATTCCTTCTTTCCCCATCACTTTTTCAACGTCGGTATTATCCTTCCCTACCTTAGCATTGAAGTCCCCCATAGCAATTAGGATGTCGTGTTTAGGGACTTTGTTGATGATTTGTTGTAGTTGGTGATAGAAGTCGTCTTTCACATCATCATCTGCATCATTCGTGGGTGCATAACACTGTATTATTGTCATTCTTCCGTGTCGTAGGTTGTATCGTGCTCTTATTATACGACTGTTCACTGGTTCCCATTCTACAAGGCTCTTTGCAGCTACATTTGACATAATAATGCCCACTCCGTCTCGGAATTTATTGTCATTTCTGCCTGAATGTATAATTAACTTACCGTTTTCCGCCGATCTTTTACCTGCTTCTGGCCATCGCATTTCGCTGATGCCCAGTATGTCTAGATGGTATCTCTCCATTTCTTTGATGACCTGGGTAGTTTTTGTTGGTGCTGCCATCGTTCTCACATTCCAGAATCCGATCTTTGTCACATGTTTGGGGCCGACGAATGAGCTCTTCGGAGTTGGCATCCCTGATGCTCGGTTGGTTTCTCTGCGAGTTTCCATAACGATATCTTTTTTTCCCATCTGGAGTTGCCTCTAGATAGGTCTCAGGATAAGGTTGTTAGCCTTATGCCCAACTCCCGGTACATGATATGTAACAGATCAAGCGGAATTCCGCTGATTTCTGCATGCCGGCGAGAGCGTTTTAAAAACGACCGCCATCTTGCACGTCACGCCGGAATGACCAATAAGAATGGAGAAAGATTAATTGAAGTATGTCTAACAGAGGGCATGGTCATTGGAGGCACAATATTCCCACACAAAGAGATACATAAAACAACGTGGATATCTCCAGATGATAGAACTAGAAACCAGATAGACCATTTTTGTATTAGAAGGCAATACAGAACATCTCTCATGGATGTAAGGGCTTATAGGGGTGCAGATGTCAACAGTGATCACAACCTGTGCATAGGGAAAATAAAACTAAAATTGAAAAGTCAACACAAGAAATCAGTACACAGAAAGATAAACATCCACAGCCTACAAGAAGAAAATACTAACATTAATTTCAATCAGGAGCTTGCCAATCATTCCAAAACACCCAGTGAAGTAGAGGAGATAGGTATAGATGAGTTATGGAATTCTTACAGCACAGCCATAATCACAGCAGCAAAAGTAAGCGCTGGATTGGAAAAACCAAATAGAAAAGCATGGATATCAGATAAAACATGGAAGTATATACATGAAAGACGAGCAGTCAAATTAAACATGTTGAATGCAAAAGCAGATCATGAAAGAGATTCGGCAAAAGCAAAATACAAAGACATAGACAAGAAAGTAAAAAGTTCAGCTAGAAGGGATAAAAGAGAATACATAGACAATATGGCGAAAGAGGCAGAAAAAGCAGCAAAAACAGGAGACAGCAAAACTTTATATAACATACAAAAGTGGCTAACAGGTACTATTACATATGATGACCAATCCTTAGCAAAACTGGAACACTATTAACATCAAATAAAGACCAAAAGCAAAGATGGGCTGAACACTTCCAAGAAATACTCAATCGACCACACCCAAAAGAATTGTTAAACCTTGAAACTGACTTACCAGCCCCACAACTAAATGTCAACCTAGATGAAATTAAATTGCATGAAATTGAAACAGTAGTGAATTTAATGGCTAACAACAAAGCTGCAGGTGAAGATGAAATAACAGCCGAGATGCTAAAAGCTATCAATAGTGACAACATGAGACAACTACAGAGAATGTTTAACAAGATTTGGAAAGAAGAAAAGGTCCCTTCTAATTGGAAGAAAGGAATCATTGTTAAAATACCAAAAAAGGGCAACCTTAGTGACTGTAACAACTGAAGAGGAGTAACCTTAATATCAGTTGTGTCAAAAGTATTTTGCAAGGTCATTTTGAATAGACTCAAGATATAGTGGATACTGCAATGAGAGAAGAACAAGCAGATTTCGAAAAGGGAGAAGCTGTCTCGACCAGATCTTTACTCTCAGAATAATACTTGAAGAACATATTGAAAAGCAGAAACCATTAATACTGAATTTCATAGATTTTAAAAAGGCATTTGATAGCATACACAGAGATTCATTATGGAGAATTTTATGTCTTTATGGAATACCATCTAAAATTGTCAACATCATTAAGGACTTATACAATGGATATGGTTGTGCAGTCAAGACAGAAGAAGGGATGAGTGAATGGTTCCAGATTGAAACAGGCGTGAAACAAGGATGTATACTGTCTCCTTTACTTTTTGGGATTACAATAGACTTCATAATGACAAAATGCTGCACAGGTAACACAGGTATTGACTGGGTACATGGGACCCAACTAGAAGATCTTGATTTTGCTGATGACATAACTCTTATCAGTAATAATGTGAATTCCATGCAAGAAAAAACAGATAGCCTATCTTCGCTGGCTAGCAAAATAGGACTTGAAATTAACAAGGACAAAACAAAAATAATGAAAATTCCCATCAATCAAAATGGAAAAATACACATAGAAGGGACAGATATTGAAGAAGTCAATCAATTTGCATACCTTGGCAGCTACATAGACCAGGATGGTGACACTAGAAAGGAAGTTAGGATCAGAATTGCAAAAGCAGCATCAATCTTCAAGAATCTTGAGAACATATGGAATTCAAAAGTTATAAGCACAAAAACCAAGTTAAGACTATTCTTCTTCTTCTTCTTCTTCGTTCACTTCTACCACCAAAAACCGCACTGTGAACTTACTGAATTCACGCATGTGGTCCTCGTTAGGTCCCGTGGTCCCCTGTGTGGTCCAAAATAGACCACACGAGTTCCACGAAAGGACCACAAGGGGTTCAGAGTATCACAGTGCTTTAGCCTGTATTCTTGGTGGGTCTCGGAAGTGGGATTGCGTGACACCGTGGTTTTCATTGCACCAGTTTGGTCTAGGGTTGGACTTTCTCACCGGAAGACCTCGACGTGTTTGGAATATCAGTGCATCCCCGCTGGGTGAGAGGCGTTAGCCCACCCAGGCCAGAGTTGGACTTTCTCACCGGAAAACCTCGACGTGTTTTGAGATACCCGTGTATCACCGCCGGGTGAGAGGTGGTTGCCCATCCAGTCCAGGGTTGGACTTTCTCACCGGAAAACCTCAGCGTGATTAGGATACGCAGACATCCCCGCCGGGTGAGAGGTGGTTGCCTATCTAGACTTCCCTGGTCCAGTGTCTCCGACTTCAGCATTTTGCGGTCGTGGCCGCTACCCTTCCTAGTTGTGACCAGGATGGAGCTTTTGTCCAGGAGGACGAATCCTCGCCACTAGTGACTTCTACCCCTGGGTTGAGCCGGTTTAGGCATTTCCCAGTATGGGCGTGTTTGGGACGGGACCGACCTCTAGGGCAGAGGTACTGTGACATTCATAGCCTTCAAGATTCACCCCTGGTATGAGCCGGTTTAGGCAAAATTCACCAGTATGGGTGTTTATCAGGCGTTACCGACCTCTAGAGCGGAGGTGGCATGACATGTCTAGCCATCGAGTTCCACCCCTGGTGTGTGCCGGTTTAGGCATATTTCACCAGTGTAGGTGTATTTCGGACGTAGGCGGCCTCTAGAGCAGAGGTGCCGTGGTATAGCTCTCGTAGCGATACTACTGGACATACCAGGTTAAACTTCACTTTCCACCACCTTTTCCCATCGGCGCCGCACAGCAACCTTTATTTCCGCATTTACTTCCTTAACCGGGAGGAGCTTCACTCACGCGCGGCATTTGAAAAGTCAAGCCAGCAGTGACTTAACCTCTGGGACAAGCCGGTTCATGCATTTCACCCGATATGACTGCACTCAGGACGTGGCTGACCTCCATACCAGAGGTGCCGTGATTTGACTGTTTGCTTCGCTTTATTCTTTCAACCACCTTTTCCGCAGTGATGCTGCACGGCAACCTCATTTGCAAATTTCTCCATTGGCCGGGAAGAGCACTGCTCCACGCACGGCAGCTGAAGATCTCGCCAACAGCGTAGTTTTGAACTAATAAAAGCGCTCTTTCCACGAGGGTCGGAGCTTGGTAAGCATGTATTAGCTCTAGAATTGCCACAGTTATCCAAGTAGGATCGTGTCATCTAAGGAACCTCGACTGATTTAATGAGCCATTCGCGGTTTCACCGTGAGACAGTGTGAACTTAGACATGCATGGCTTAATCTTTGAGACAAGCATATGACTACTGGCAGGATCAACCAGATAGCTTTCTTCACCGAACCTTTGTCGGATATCTGCCGACAGACCGACGCGGGGCAAGGGAGACAGCGCTCTGCTCAGAGCGGATCCCTTTCGACCCTGGCGGCGTTTCATTTCCTTTAACCGGCGGGGGCGGCTCTCTCTGCTCTAACGAGCGGAGAAGAAAGCCTGGCCACCCGCAAACGACACACGTTACATACTGCAGACCCGATACTCTTTGCGAGAGATGGGCCAATTTGGAGACCATCGGTCGACAAAACCGTACTACATCGTTATCACGAACCTGGCTGGCTAGCCGTTTACATGCTTCGCTCGACGGACAAACCACTTGCTTCTGCATCGAAACACCTTAACTCTCGCCGTCCGGGAAGGGAGCGAAAGCCTGTCTCCCCACGCACGGAACTCGAGAGCGCTTTTTCGCCAAAAGAACGGTCGGCCTGCGCAACAGCAACCGCCCGCGCTGTGCAGGTCGGCGCAGCTCTGCGCGGCTGACTAGACTATTCAATTCAAATGTAATATCCACCCTCATTTATGCATGCGAAAGCTGGAAAACAACTAAAGAAATAGAAAAGAAATTAGACTCTTTTGAAAACAAATGCCTAAGGAAAATACTCGGCATCAAGTGGAATGAATTCAAGAACAATGCAGAGATAAGACAGATGACTGAACAACAACCAGTCTCATGGGTGATCAGGAAAAGGAGATGGACATATGTTGGTCACTTGATGAGAAGAAATGATCAGAGAATCCCAAAACAAGCTATCAAGTGGAACACAACAGGCCGAAGAAAAAGGGGCAGACCGCGTGAAACTCTGAAGAGGACATTATTAAGAGAGGCCAAGTTAACAGGCATAAAATCCTTTGTTGAGGTTGAAAGACTCGCCGAAGACAGGAACAATTGGCGAACTACTTTGCGAGCCCTATGTGACGTTTAACGGCACGGGAAGGATATAAGATATAAGAATAATTGTCTGTAATGTATATGTTGTTTTTTTTCGTATTTGTATTGTTGGTATCTTATCTTTATAGGTACGTGAAAAATGAAGATTGCACAGGCTAACACATTCACACATCAAATGAATGAAAGAAGAACAAACACAGTCAACTCTACTTCTTCAATTAATCATAAGCGTATATTGTTGTTAATCATCAATTTATACACAGTTAGCAAAATCAAAACACGGGATAATCATTTTATATGTTGTTATTCATCAGCTTATATATTTTTCAACATAATAACCACAACAATGTCTTTCGATGTTTAGAATCCTACAAAAATAGATCAACAATAAATTAACGGAGATCAGTAAAACAATCTTACACATGTATGTTAGTTTGATTTGCAACAAAAACCGTTCTCTGAATAAAATCTAAAAAATAATCATATTTAGAGGATTAAGATTCTGACTGTAGTCATAAACTAACAAAATGGTACATATTGTATGCAAACATGCTCTTACATAGAACACAGTAATTCACAATCATGGCACATACAAAACGATGAATGTTAGAAAACGAGTCCTAAAATGCTATATTGAACCTGTCTTGTTATATGGAAGTGAATCATGGACAATAGGCAGGTCTGCACAAAAGTCATTGGAAGCAGCAGAAATGTGGTTTATTAGAAGAATGTTGCGAATTCCATGAACAGCAAAAAATAACTAATGAAGAATGTATGAAAAGAACTGGAGAGACAACAAATCTTAACAAAAACAGTGTACTTTCATAGGACATGCAATGAGAAGAGGGGGGCATTGAAGATATTATAACAATAGGAAAAATAGAAGGAAGAAGATCAAGAGAAAGACCAAGAGAAATGATACTGGACAGTCTGACGGGATGGTGTGAGAGGAGATCACCAACTGAGCTGATGGCCTGCATGAAGGATCGTGTACTCTGGAGAAGCATAATAGCCAACGCCAGTCGGCACGGCACATGATGATGATGATGATGATGACACACAAAACCTACAGTTTGCACGTTGTTAAATGTGAAAATCTTACATAGAATAATTATATTAATATGGAATTCTGATTATTCAATATCTATTTCTATTTTCTAAATCATACCTAAGTGAGGTCGGGCCTGGTAGGAGGAGGAAAGCACAGAACGGACACAGCTTGCACGCATCCACATCACAAAAGTATAAACGGATTATTAACTTACATATACATTGTTTTCCACCGACAATAAAACATCTCATTCACACTTGCGCGAGAAATAACCTTTCTTCCGCGCCGCTGGCCCCTATGTGCGTACAAAGCCCGACCTGATGAAATTCCATCATGTTTTCTTTATATACCTGACCAGAGACGGAGCTTTCCCACAGTTGCTCACTTCCGGTACTAGCATGCCTCTGGCCTATTATTTCTACGCTGTATGGTTGCCAATCAACCTAGGTAACTATGTACTTATCTATTCCCTTACAATAGCAAGGGATAATCTAAATCACCATATATCTTTGGGCCTAAAGGTTAGGGGAGAAAGGCAGAAAGTGGATTTCATAATTTAGGGGTGACATCTAATCATAATATTTCTGAACGCCGTTTCTCGGGATAACATCTAGAAGTTTATAATGGAAAGTAAATGTAAATGAATCATTGGAAGCAGCAGAAATGTGGTTTATTAGAAGAATGTTGCGAATCCCCTGGACAGCAAAAATAACTAATGAAGAATGTATGAGAAGAGCTAGAGAGACAAAAAAACCTTGTCAAAAAGATAAGATAGAGAGAGAGAAAATGTACTTTCATAGGACATGCAATGAGAAGAGGGGGCATTGAAAATATTATAACAACAGGAAAAATAGAAGGAAGAAGATCAAGAGGAAGACCAAGAGAAATGATACTGGACAGTCTGGCGGGATGGTGTGAAAGGAGATCACCAACTGAGCTGATGGCCTGCATGAGGGATCCTGTACTCTGGAGAAGCATAATAGCCAACGCCAGTCGGCACGGTACCTAATGATGATGATGATGAAATGTAAATGTAGTTCTGGGATCTATAAAGGCACATGGGGGTTTTGGTGTTAGTGCCCGTAAAGGCATCTATAGGATGTAGTGAGGCATCTAAAGATTAAAGTATTAATGCCCGTAGGGAAATCTAGGGATTACAATGTTAGTGCACTTAGAGGCATATAGAAGATATGCTGCTTGAGTTCATATTTTCCTTGGCCAGTTGACACACTAGAGAATGGTGAGGCCAGTTTCATGCTTGCCCGCCTTACGTTTTCAGTGTAAAAATGTTATTTGTTGGATGATCATGTATAATTTTATTTGTTTGTTTTTGATAATCTGTTAGTGTAATGTTATTTCTCGGATGATCATGTATAATTTGTCTGTTTATTTGTTTGTTTTTGATAATCTGTTAGTTTAATGTTATTTCTCGGGTGATCATGTATAATTTGTCTGTTTATTTGTTTGTTTTTGATACTTTGTTAGTGTAATGTTATTCGTTGGATTATCAAGTATAATTTTATTTGTTTGTTTGTTTGTTTTTGATAATATGTTTCTGTTTGATGATGGTATCTCCAATAGTCCTTCATGTAGAATTAGGTTATATTCTGCTGTTCTGTCTGATTTCTGTTGAACATCTTTATTAAAAAGTTCACTTTACATTGAAATCCACTTCCAACACAGCGTGAACTCACAAACGTTTCATATATTCTCAAATACATCATAAAAGAAGTCTATTCACAGTTTACTGGTGATATTAAATTACATGAATAAATACTAACATAATGTCATATGTCATTAATCATTGCTCTCTAAAATTCATTCTTGTAGTTAAGTTCTGTACATTAGATTGGCAACTATTATCATCTATCTATCTATCTATCTATCTATCTATCTATCTATCTATCTATCTATCTATCTATCTATCTATCTATCTATCTATCTATCTATCTATCTATCTATCTATCTATCTATCTGTCTGTCTGTTTGTCTGTCTGTCTGTCTGTCATCGCCATTCACTCCCTTTAGAGCACAGGCCACAGATGAAAGCTCTCCAGTCATCCCTATTCTTGAATTTATTCTCTACTTCCTTCCATGTGTATCCCTTGTCTCTGAGCACTGTCATAATTTCTTTTCTTCAAGTAAGTCTAGTTCTTCCTCTATTTCTGTTTCCCTGAGAATTCCACGTCAGTGCCTGTCTTGCTATGCTAATGTCGGGTTTCCTCGGTGTGTGGGCAATCCACCTCCATTTCCTAGACATGATTTGTTGGTTCATATCCTCTTGTCCTGCTCTTTCCTCAGACTTCCTCCTTCCTGATCTTGTCCTGCCATTTAATGTTTAAAATCCTCCTCAAGCAGTAGTTCATGAGAATGTGTATTCTCTGTTGTAATTTCCTTAGTCATCACCCATGGCTCTGAACCATATAATAGGACATCTTTACGTTTGTACGTTTGCTGTATTAAAGAGTCTAAAGTTTGGTTCCTGTTTTGATGTTATTTGTTCTGTCTATAGTTACCGTTAACTCTTCTCAGGCAACACACTTCTGACAAAGGCAATGTTCTGGTAATGGACTTAAGTATATTTCTATACGTGTGCTAACTTATGTATATTTTTACACGTGTGCTAACTTATGTATATTTCTACACGTGTGCTAACTTATGTATATTTCTACACGTGTGCTAACTTATGTATATTTCTACACGTGTGCTAACTTATGTATATTTCTACACGTGTGCTAACTTATGTATATTTCTACACGTGTGCTAACTTATATATATATTTCTACACATGTGCTAACTTATGTATATTTCTACACGTGTGCTAACTTATGTATATTTCTACACGTGTGCTAACTTATGTATATTTCTACACGTGTGCTAACTTATGTATATTTCTACACGTGTGCTAACTTATATATATATTTCTACACGTGTGCTAACTTATGTATATTTCTACACATGTGCTAACTTATGTATATTTCTACACGTGTGCTAACTTATATATATTTCTACACGTGTGCTAACTTATGTATATTTTTACACGTGTGCTAACTTATGTATATTTCTACACGTGTGCTACTAACACTTCTTATACTTGAAGTCTCTCTGACACTTGCGGCTCATGGTTACTTCTCTCTAATGAATGTCCTTGACCATGGCCTGCCTGACTGCTGTCTCTGACACTTGCGGCTCATGGTTAATTCTCTCTAATGAATGTCCTTGATCATTGTCTGCCTGACTGCTGTCTCTGAGGATTGCTTCCACGATTCAAGTTCCCGTTTCTCTCCCATTCAGCTTGTATGTCCCCACAACTTCCTTTATACGGTACTTCCAAAATGGCCACTATTAAAATCATCAGATCTTTGACCCCTTGCTTTATCTCTCATTTACATTTTGACCGTCTTGTTTCGTCTTAACAGGCGAGCTGGTAGGGAGGCGAAGTTCCGCAATGTACATGCAAATGGCTGAGGCACTAAAACTGGTAACAAAAGAAGATGTACCCATTATCGGAGTAATATTTATTTCTTGTGGGGTATCCTTGAAGAGTACTGAACTGCATGAAATGACAAGTCTCCTGTCTTGTCATCTTTAAACTGCTCATCATCATCTTGTGCCGTCTCACCCACGGAAGGCTGGTTGCAGTGAGTCTCTAGTCTCTTCTGCCTCTTGCCTCCATAGTGCACTCTGTCGAGCTAGTTCCTGTCCATCTCTTGATGTTGTCCACCCATCTATGTCGTTGCCGTCCTCTTGTTTTCTTCTGTAACTGCTAGGCGCATGTTATTTTGAACTGTTATCTGTATTATTAATGGTACATAATATAACAGAACCTTAATTACAGGCACTGCGATCACTGAAGCTCTAGAAGACTTAATTATAGACACTGTGGCACTACAGCTCTAGAAGACTTAATTATAGACGCTGTGTCACTACAGCTCTAGAAGACTTAACTAAAGGAACTATGATCTTTATAGCTCTAGAAGCCTTAATTATAGACGCTGTGTCACTACAGCTCTATAAGACTTAATTATAGGAACTGTGTCACTATAGCTAGACTTAATTATAGACGCTGTGTCACTACAGCTCTATAAGACTTAATTATAGGAACTGTGTCACTACAGCTCTATAAGACTTAATTATAGACGCTGTGTCACTACAGCTCTATAAGACTTAATTATAGGAACTGTGTCACTACAGCTCTATAAGACTTAATTACAGGCAATGTGTCACTACAGCTCTATAAGACTTAATTATAGGAACTGTGTCACTACAGCTCTATAAGACTTAATTATAGGCAATGGGTCACTACAGCTCTAGAAGCCTTAATTATAGGCACTGTGTCACCACAGTTCTAGAAGCCTTAATTGTTCTAGAAGCCTTAATTATAGGCACTGTGTCACTATAGCTCTTGAATTCTTAATTATAGGCACTGTGTCACCACAGCTCTAGAAAGAGCCTGGTTCCCATTCCCACAACTGGGTGACTGGGACGCCTCAGGTTGGATTTGAACCACAGACCTTCGCCACGTGAGCTATAACCTTTTCCCTACGCTAAAACAGTAAAAAGGAAAAAAAAGTGTTTAGTGTTAATAATCCCGTTTTCTGCGCTGACGACCCTTTATCTCATGAAATACACTTGTTTTAGCCGCGCTAAATAACGCCTAGCTTCCAAACAGAGTGACTGCCTAAGTGGCAGAAGAGGCGGCATCGTCAATTATTCTCAGTTCTTGCGACTGATAGATAGAAGTCTGTGCAAGAAAAGAAAAATGTAGCATTGCTATACCAAAGAGGTACACAGGGGATAAGGCGTTAGTGCCCATATATTCCTTAACCTAGGGAATAAGTTGTTAGTGGTCACATATTTCTTGACCTGTCGACAAATGTACCTAGGGAATAAGGTGTTAGTGGTCACATATTTCTTGACCTGTCGACAGAGGTACCTAGGGAATAAGTGGCCACATTTTTCTTGACCTGTCGCTAGAGGTACCTAGGGAATAAGGTGTTAGTGCCCACATATTCTTAGACCTGTCGACAAATGAAAGGACGATATGGTCAGCACCACGTCCGACTGTTTTCCCCACCACAGCTCCAGAAGGAGTCAGGTATCCTCTTCCACAGCTGGGCGACTGAGAAAACTCCAGTTTGATTCAAACGCCTTACCTCAGCCATGGGAAAGCAGGTACACTAATCACCTTCGCTACTCCAAAAACAGTAAAAAAGAAAACCTTCCTTGGGTTCATAATCCAGTTTTCTGGGCTAATGGCCCTGAATCTCCAGAGTTTATTCGTTGAATGAGTCCTCGCTTTGGAGAAGAATAAGTGTTCTTATCAGTTCTCGTGACTGACTGATGAGAATCTGAGAGATGATCGAGATTTAGCCGGTGACCGAATCGTCCAGTCGAGACTAAATAGATAAACACGTGACCCAGCTACTGAATGTTGAGACAGGACAATGTTCGAGGAGATACCAAGGTTGGTATAGCTGGCCATTACTCGTTATTTTAGGAACCGAATCTTTCTGGTATCCATTTAGTAATAATCATGGAGTCCGTTCTTGGAATCGATTCGGGGGGGGGGGGGGGAGATTGAGTGATAATTTACATTTAAGACAAATTACAAATATCCGCATGTTTTTGTGCGCGTGTGTGTGTGTTTTCACATAGAATACGGGTGTCCGATCTTCGTTTCGTTTCGTTCAGACAGACGTTGATGATTTAGCTTTCAAACATCCTTTCAAGGGTGCTAGATGGCTAAGTTAATTAGTGCGCTGCACATTCATGGCTAGACGGTTGCTCGTCCTACCGGAGTACGGGTTTCGAGTCCCTGGTAATTATTTTCTAATTTTTCTTTCTCTCATGTCTAAAAAGTTCTTTGCTTACGATTTTGTCAAGGTTTTACCGTGCTCTCGTGTTTCCACACAGAACCGATTTTAGATCTTTGAGCCATTAACGTTCACATGTTGAACCGAAATAAATCTAGAAATCATCAACGTTAACAAATAACATCAGCATATTTAATAACAGCAAAGTACAGAAATACATGGGTGCTGTGGCTAAAATGGTTCAACTTGTCTTGTCTTGTCTTGTCTTGTCTTGTCTTGCCTTGTCTTGTCTTGTCTAGTCTTGTGCTATCTCCATGTAACTGCGAGCTGGTGTTCTTGCAGCCGATGCTGTGGAGGTGTTGAGGCTCAGCATCGTATCGGCTTGGGACCGGGTTATGGCAGCTACTTTTTCAGTCCTGCAGCACAGCTAAAAAAAAGCAGCGGGAGTGCAGTGCTTCTTTTGCAGACTCCACCACCATGGGGACTATGGCGATCCCTGCCCCATTAGCCAGACTAGACCTGTTACTGGGGGTACCAACTGAGAGGTGGGACAGGGTCTTGGCCAGCTATGATTCGTTAAACTCTGACGATATCAGCTGTGGGTCGCACAGCATCTTCACCTCCACCCCACCCCCTCCCCCCAAATGGTTCAGCAAATAACACTGAAAGAAAAACAAACAAAACTGTTTATTGTACAAGGAAGACGAGCGTGAGGAAGGAGTGGCCGCGGAGTGACACTGACAGGTGGTGGTGCTGTTATTTTGATATCCCGACTTTCAAACAGATTCTCCCGTCATCAAGACTCCGTCCCGTCTACACTGCTGCCCGTTATCAAGCGGTTCTACACGGATTTGGGAACTGGTTTTGGTTTCTGCTTTCTAAAGCGGTTCTAAGTTGGTAGTACTCGATACCAGGAATCGGTTTATGTAGGAACTTCACCCAAAAGAACAGAAACAATTCTTTCCTAAATCGGTTCCTGGCCACCTTTAACGGTCGACCGCTGGGAACGAACGAACAAGGGGTTCTGGTCAAAGATGTTGGTCTGATCGCTTGGATCGAAGGTTCTTCAAGGTTGAACTTTCATCTTTGGCGTTCGTTACCCATATAAGTCTGGAATAACGTGTAGGAATGGCCGCCGTAGTACTTACTAATCAGAACGCGCTACAGACTACGCCAGTCAGACTCGGTGCGTGTAAGAGTCGGACTATTCTAAGACAGGTGTTGGTCGCTGGAGTCACCGCGCTGGGTTTTCTTCTTCATTTCGGACATTGGGTGCGCTGCAGGGGACAGGCTTCTTGATGTTTTGCTTTCTTTTTTTTTATGTGCCACTTCAGGTTATTCTAGAGGAGTACTTATCATTTGATAATAATATGTACTTCAGTTTATTCTAGAATGTATAAAATAGGAAAAAGTAGGAGCAGCTTTATTACTTAACGATTACAAAGCCGAAATAGCTCAGTTGGGAGAGCGTTAGACTGAAGATCTAAAGGTCCCTGGTTCGATCCCGGGTTTCGGCAGGAGTGGGAGTTTTTTTTTTTTTAACTTTGTAATCGTTAAATAATAAAGCTGCTCCTACTTTTTCCTATTTTATACATTCTGGTATCACAGCTTTACTGCAGTGCTTCGTGTATAGTTATGTACTTATACACTAATTATTCAGTTTATTCTAGAGGAGTAATTATCGTTTTATAATAATGTGTACTTCAGGTTATTCTAGAGGAGTAATTATCATTTTATAATAATTTGTACTTCAGGTTATTCTAGAGGAGTACTTATCATTTTATAATAATGTGTACTTCAGGTTATTCTAGAGGAGTACTTATCATTTTATAATAATGTGTACTTCAGGTTATTCTAGAACAGTAATTATCATTTTATAATAATGTGCCACTTCAGGTTATTCTAGACGAGGAAATGCCATTTTATAATAATGTGCCACTTTAGTTTATTCTAGAGGAGGAAATGTCATTTTCTAATAATGTGCCACTTCAGTTTATTCTGGAGGAGAAAATATTATTTTCTAATAATAATGTTCCCTGTTTTGAGAAGAGAGTAATATTTATTCTTGTGCATTTGTTTTGACCTCGATCTCTCTCGTACGATCCCTTGAGAAGAATCTGTCGCAGGTCCGCAAGATCAAGGACAAGAAGTTCCTGATATACACGGGCAAAGGTATCTCGGAAACTCCGTGGAAAGCGAGAACTAACACGCTCAAGAAAACATCGTCTCCTCTCTCGTCTCCGTAGTTCACTCGCTCATAAAGAAGCGCGCGCGCACACACACACACACACACACACTCACACACACACTTTCACCCGCATACACTCACACCTTGTCTCCCCCAGAAATGGCGAGCTCGCGTTGACGTCCAGGCGCGTGTCTTGGCAAGGTCGCTGCGTGTCTCCCAGCACAAAATGTCGCAGAAACTTGCTGCTGCAGCTGGTAACACTTCTTTTTTTTTTTTCTTTTTCTCCCCAGATTTCCTTGAAAGGATTTACAAAAAACTATCCACCACGTCCTTAAAACAATGTTTCCGTCATGAAATATAACGATTTTGTTCTGTTTTTAATTACAAAATGCAGAATTTTGTATTTATAAAACCGGAGAATACAGGGTAGCATCATAGACTACGCTAAGTAAAGAGATGAAAAACACTTCTGCTTGCATCAGTGTATAATGTGTATTCATGCGCGTGTTGGTAACCCATGTAGCCTCAGCTAAAGTGTATATAGATTCAGTTAGTTACCGGAACCACACAAGATTTCGCATTATGACATCGATGACTTCACATTAACTGCTTTTGGTTTGTTCCACTGAAATTTGTTATTTAGGTACGGTTATAATTTTGAACACTCCTGTTTCGATTTGCTCGCAACCATCAAGTTTCTAATGGGTTTATGAAAGAGACAGAAAGCTCTAACATAAATGAATCTTGTGGATCACCAAGTGTAGGATGAATCTAACAGAACAGGTAAGTTTTGTTATTTCTTTATCTTTTTTTTAATGTGAAAACGATAAGCATTAATACCTTTACAATATCTTTTTCGATTACTGCCTATAATTTTGTTTAGCTCGACCCTAAACCAGCAATAGTATGTGATTCGCGACCATAAAACAGTAATAGTATGTGATCCGCGACCATAAAGCAGCAATAGTATGTGATCCACAAACGTAAAGCAGCAATAGTATGTGATCAGCGACCATAAACAAGTAATAGTATATGATCCGCGGTCATAAACCAGTAATAGTATTTGATCCGCGACCATAAACAAGCAGTAGTATGTGATTCTCGACATAAACCTAAATAGTATGTAATCAGTGACCATAAACCAGCAATAGTATGTGATCTGCGACCATAAACTAGCAATAGTATGTGATCCGCGACACTAAACCAGCAATAGTATGTGATCCGCGACCATGAACCTAAATAGTAGGTGATCCGCGACTATAAACCTAAATAGTAGATGATCTCCGACCGTAAACCTAAATAGTAGGTGATCCGCGACCATAAACCAGCAATAGTATGTGATCCTCGACCATAAACCAGCAATACTATGTTATCTGCGACCATAAACTAGTAATAGTAGGTGATCCCCGACCATAAAATGAAATAGCAGGTAATTCGCGACCATAAACCAGTAATAGTATGTGATCCGCGGGGATAGATGACGTCATTGGGGTCATATCAATGCCAGAGGAAGATCTTAACAACTTTATCAGTTTCGTTAAAGAGTACAATCCTGTCATTTCTTTCACCCCCATATCTCTGCTACTTCCGCTAACTTTCTTGACATTGCCGTCACTATCGGCCCTTCTGGGCTTACTACTTCTATCCACTATAAACCTACAGACTCTCACAGCTACCTCCTGTACTCTTCCTCCCATCCCATATCGTGTAAGGACTCTATTCCTTTTCCTCAGCTTCTTAGGTTGCGACGTTTGTGTAATGAGGATTTGGATTTCCAGGATCAAGGCCATAAAATGCTAGATTTCTTCCGTCAACGCAGCTATTCAGAACATGTTCTCTCGTCATCTTGGAACCGCATCAGCCATATATCGCGGCAACAAGCCCTCACTCCTAAACCGCACTGTAGCTCGGACAGAGTTAAACTGGTACTCACGCACCACCCTCATAGCTTGGCAGTTAAAAACATACTGTTTCGCCATCTCCATCTCCTCCAGACTGAACCTGATACACGTGAACTTTTTGGGGAACCCCCATTGGTAGCGTGCAGACGGGACAAGAACATCAGGGGCCTTTTAATTCGTAGTCATCTTAAGACAGATGACACTTTTTATGGTACCAGACGTTGCGGACACCGTAGATGCAACACTTGTCCGTTTGTTGTCGAGGCTAGCCAGATCTCCTTCCCTAAGTCCACGTTATCAGTTCAGGAGGGTTTCACTTGTACTTCACGCAATGTTATTTATGCTATTATGTGCAAACGTTGCGGTTTGAAGTACATAGGGGAGACTGGCTTACGCTTAGGAGATCGATTTCGCCAGCATCTCAGTGATATTTCTGAGAGGGCCTGGACACCTGTGGCTAAACATTTTTGCCTTAGCAACCACAGGGGTAAACAGGACATTTCTGTTAGTGCGATCCGCTCTTGTTCTACTGATGTACGATCTCGGAGGGTCCTAGAACAGCGGCTTATTTTTCCAGACTGGCTGTCTCCACCCAACTGGAATTAACAATGTGTTCAGCTTTCTGTAACTTCTTTAGTTTTCCACTGCCCCTTTTTTTATTTTTAACTCTACTTTCTTTCTCCTAGCTACTCCTCCCTACCACCACCCTCTTTTCTTCTCTGGCAACATATTGGTGGTGATAGGGTCTTGTCCTATTCACCAGTTTATGTTCTTCATTCATTATCTCTCCGCGTCTCTTCCCCCCACCCCCCGACACCTCCTTTAGCGGCTATCATGTTTCTATTGCCTTTCCCCCACCCCTTTCTACCACTTGTTTTCCTCCTCTTTCTCTCTACCTCTTCTTTACGATTGGCTCTATCGGGTATCCTTTGTTGTGGTCTGCGTGGTCTTTCTAAGACTAGACACACATTTCCTACTTCGGAGGAGGCCACATTAAGATACGTTCTTCGTTTTTTTTATGTCTCGTTGTGCATGTAATCCTCGAAAAAGGCTCACGCCGAAATATTGGATGTTGTATGTTTTTCATTTATACATTCTCATACTTTCTATTATTTTTTATCACATTACTCACTTCCTCCCTCACTTTGTAAAACTGCACCATACACCTCTATCTACCTTTATTATTACATAAACCAGTAATAGTAGGTGATCCGCGACCATAAACCAGCAATAGTAGGTGATCCGCGACTATAAACCTAAATAGTAGGTGATCCGCGACTATAAACCAGCAAAAGTATGTTATCTGCGACCATAAACCTAAATAGTATGTGATCCGCGACTATAAACCTAAATAGTAGGTGAACGCGACCATAAACCTAAATAGTAGGTGATCCGCGACCATAAACCAGCAATAGTAGGTGATCCGCGACCATAAACCTAAATAGTAGGTGATCCGCAATCATAAACCTAAATAGTAGGTAATCCGCGATCATAAACCTAAGTAGTAGGTGATCCGCGATCATAAACCAGCAATATTTCCTAAACCAGTAGTGGTATATGAGCTGCGACCCATCAAAAAGATCCAGAAAAAAATAATAAAATCCAACAAAATCTATAATATATAATATCCTCTTGCGGCCCTACCTCAGACTCCCCCCCCCCTCACCCCTCATCCTTAATTTTGCTCACGTCATGAGAATGCAACAATCCCCTTTATACGCTCACATTTCTTGGCTTCTTTCAGGTGTATGTTAGTATTTTACTCTGATACGTGGCGCACTGTTCCAAGTATTCTTGTTAACCTCATATATCATGTTAACGTCATATATCATGTTAACGTCATATTGTAGTAATATTTTTACTGGATAAATGTGAATTATTATTCAATCATTTATTTTGTCTGGCCGCCGTCGTACTGAGTGGTGGAAGGGTGACTACACCATACGTTCACACCTTACATGTAAATAACAGAAACACGAAACAACAATCCTTTTTATAAAATCACGATCCTTGTATTTACAAAAATTCTGATCCATAAGGCAACACAAATCAACAAATCCTATGCACATGATGTCCATATATTTCCAACATGCATTACCAAAAATCATAAAAAGAAACATTTCCTTGAATAATATGAGTTCAATCCTGCTTACATGAGCACACAACTAAAATACACACGCCAGCCTCCATCTCTCGAAATGATCACCTTCGTCCACGACTGCTCGCTGGACTTCCACGTGCTCAACTTATCCCCCTTTTCTTCTCTTCTCGTCTTATATACCTGCTCGCGCCGGACTCGAAGGCCTGGGGATTTCCATTCAAACGGTGCCGTCTCTGGCCAGTGGGATTTCCAATCAAAACCGGGTCACTGCTTGCTTATTTTTCCACTCCTTACATACTCCCCCTGGTTTTGTTTACAAAATTTTTGTATGGAATACAATAAATTTTACATATACATTGTAGCATAGCTACATATCCTGAACTCAAAGTCTTTATGTCCTTCTTTTGGAACCAGCACATATGTTGCCGGTTAGACTGTTGGTGTGTTGGTCTGGCCTATTTTTTGTAATTTTGTGTGCCTTGCAGTATTTCTCATATACTGTATTTGGTCGTGTAATGTGGGCAAGGGTGCTACTCGTTGTTCGACGCTCTGCTCTGTAGCTCTGTCTTCTGATTCGGCGGGTGGTTGGTTTTCATGTACTAGTAAGGATGTACTTGTTCGAGTGGTACTGTCTTCGCTGTCTACTGCTACCTGTGGGGTGGATGCGACTTCTTCCTCCGTTATTTCTACCTGCGTACTGTCAGGTTCGGTCTCTGATTCAGACGAGTCTACTACTATCTCATCGTCGGTGTCGTCATCGTTGTTGGGTGCTATACTGAGTGTAGCCTGTCTGCGATGATTGTTTCTGTCGTCTGTAGGGATATTCCAATCTTGTTTGGCCTTTCTCAAATGGTTTGCGTGGACTCGTTGTATTTTCCCTGTTAGTTGGTTCTTTATTATAAATGATACTGGAGATAACTTTTTTAGAACAAAGAATCCCTTTTTCCATTTGCTGTCGTGTTTTGATGTCATATGGTGGTTTAATAAGTATACTGGATCGCCTATAGAAATGTCCTCAGTTGTGCTTTGTTCGTCGTACTTTGCTTTCGTGCGTCTTTGGTTCTGTTTATGTGGTTTATCACTTGCCTTATGTTGTTTCATTAGCGTGTGTTCTATAGAATTATTTTCACTGTAGCAGTGTGTTCGTAGTCTCAGGATGGCGTCCAGGGGCAGAATGGGGTGTCTCCCGTACATGAGGAAAAATGGGGAGTATCCTGTTCGTTTAGAAATGTTCATATCCATCGCTGCCACCGCCTGTGCCAAGTACTCGTCCCATTTACTGACCTCCGTGTTTACCAGTTTGGCAACAATATCATTCAGTGTGCGATGCTGTCTCTCGTTTGTCCCGTTGGCTTGAGGATGGTATGGTGTTGTGAAGATATGGTGAATGTTATAGCGTTTCACCATAGTTTGGATTTGTTCTCCGCGAAACTCAGGACCGTTGTCTGTGACTATAGTAATTGGTACTCCATGTCTTGGGACGATATTGTCGATTACCAAGTCAGCTACTGTTTTACTTTGGAATGTTTGGCGTTGGAAAACACTCCGTCCATGCGGAATATTCGTCTGTTACATGCATGATGTACTTGTTGCCTGATGTGGTGACTGGATAGGGTCCTGAACAGTCGATACTTAATTTCAGCATGCATGCCGGTGGGGTATCGGATATTTCTAGCGGATTTTTTAGAGGTAATAAGTTTCTTGTTTTGCACGTTTGGCACTGCTCTATGTGCTGGTATACGTCCTGTCTCATGTTTTTCCAGTAGTATCCTATTTGTATGGCTTTCAACGTTTTTTCCGTCCCCATATGCTCGTTATTATCGTGGTATTGTGATAACACCTGTTGTTGTAGATGTAGGGGCGTGACGGTTCTCAACCTGTATTCGTCGTCGTCTTCTTCTACTTTGTATAGTACGTTATTCACTATTCTGAACTTTGACCTTTCCGTGGTGGAATTTCCAATGTATGATAATTAAAACATCGAACCCTGGCTGACCTCTTGTCAGCGATGTTTGTGCAGACGGTGACCTCTTATGTTCCAGTGTAATCCTGATGGCTTGAAACGAGGTCAGCTGACATATTAACATATATTATCATATATGCACGAAGATTCGTAGGGTCACGGTCACCACGTGTAGTAATATTTTTACTGGATAAATGTGAATTATTATTCAATCATTTATTTTGTCTGGCCGCCGTCGTACTGAGTGGTGGAAGGGTGACTACACAATACGTTCACACCTTACATGTAAATAACAGGAACACGAAACAACAATCCTTTTTATAAAATCACGATCCTTGTATTTACAAAAATTCTGATCCATAAGGCAACACAAATCAACGAATCCTATGCACATGATGTCCATATATTTCCAACATGCATTACCAAAAATCATAAAAAGAAACATTTCCTTGAATAATATGAGTTCAATCCTGCTTACAAGAGCACACAACTAAAATACACACGCCAGCCTCCATCTCTCGAAATGATCACCTTCGTCTGCGACTGCTCGCTGGACTTCCACGTGCTCAACTTATCCCCCTTTTCTTCTCTTCTCGTCTTATATACCTGCTCAGCGCCGGACTCGAAGGCCTGGGGATTTCCATTCAAACGGGGCCGTCTCTGGCCAGTGGGATTTCCAATCAAAACCGGGTCACTGATTGCTTATTTTTTCACTCCTTACAGTATATCATGTTAACGTAATTTATCATAACGTCATACTGGCTGTCGAAGGCTGACCTTACAAAACTGCACTAAATCAATGTACCTCAACTCTTGGGACTGAATGTTGAAGCCAGAAATACTTTACTATTCTATGGTAAATGGTGCGAGATAAATGTACGTGTATTTAGCGCCTCTGTTTTCTTCTCTCTTTCGTCCTTGATAAAGGCATTTTTACCGAAATATTGGGTGTGTGTGCGTGTGTGTGATAATTATTTCACTGTTCATTATCCCATGTTGCTAATTTGTCCATTTTCTCCACTTTATGATTTGAAGCGTGCTATTCACTTTCGTTTAACTCTGGTAAATGAACTTTTACCAAGCGCCAGACTTTTTATTAAGCTCAACGTGGGTCTTTATATAACTCTCTGTCTCTCAAGGCCGTCTTGGTGTGACGTGTTGCCAGACAAGACAAAGCTTCTATGTTTTCTAATCAGAGCCACGGGAAAGGCCTGACTTTATTAGAGTGGACACCATTAGCCTTCCACATCATCATCATCATCATCCATAGTTAGCATGGGCTTGTATGGGCATTGGCCAGGGGCCTCAAGTGCATGGGGGCCCAATCAGTCCATGGAAATCTATGAATTCCTAACATTTCTTGCATAGACTTAGAGAGGAATGGTCGGGACCCAGTGCATCACTTTTCCCGGGGGCATGTGTGCGAGTTTTAACAACTCGATATCAATCTCTCTACTTCCATCAACTATCAGGGGCATGTGTGCGAGTTTTAACAACTCGATATCAATCTCTCTACGTCCATCAACTATCAGGGGCATGTGTGCGAGTTTTATAACAACTCGATATCAATCTCTCTACTTCCGTCAACTATCAGGGGCATGTGTGCGAGTTTTAACAACTCAATATCAATCTCTCTACTTCCATCAACTATCAGGGGCATGTGTGCGTGTTTTGTAACAACTCGATATCAATCTCTCTACGTCCACCAACTATCAGGGGCATGTGTGCGAGTTTTAACAACTCGATATCAATCTCTCTACGTCCATCAACTATCAGGGGCATGTGTGCGAGTTTTAACAACTCGATATCAATCTCTCTACGTCCACCAAGCATTAGGGGCATGTGTGCGAGTTTTAACAACTCGATATCAATCTCTCTACGTCCACCAAGCATTAGGGGCATGTGTGCGAGTTTTAACAACTCGATATCAATCTCTCTACGTCCACCAAGCATTAGGGGCATGTGTGCGAGTTTTAACAACTCGATATCAATCTCTCTACGTCCACCAAGCATTAGGGGCATGTGTGCGAGTTTTAACAACTCGATATCAATCTCTCTACGTCCACCAACCACCGAAAATCTGTTAGCTTTCCTAGTAGAGAGGTGATTAATGGTTCTTTGTACAAACTATGGATTTCTTTGCAGATTATAACTCTCCGGACCGCACTGTCACATTCTCTGATGGCAACAATAGATTTTTTTTTCCTAAAGATTCTGTTCTCAGAATATTGTAGTTGATTTTCGCCTCCGTTTGCTGTTCTGAAGCGTCCAAGTCATACAGAACTGCTGATCTTACACTGATTTTCTCTGTTGAGACGGCTCTGCTTTCATCTAAACGTCCTCTAACGTTCTCCATCCTTCTTCATAAATGTCGTCCTCTTTTTCGTTTTCTTCCAACTATACTCATCAAGTTATGGTTCTTATCATAAAAGCCACAGTTCTTCAGCCTTTATCGCACCAGCGCTGTAGAGCCTGAATGGGAAGCAAATTCAGATAGAGTCGCAGTTAGAGTCGGTAGAAACGTATCATCTATGAAGGAGTCGGGAGTCGGGTAGTAGAAGTTTATATGAACTGAAGTTAAGAGTTGATGAGTACCCATTCCGCAGAGCTGCATAAAGCGGAGATGCATTCAAGTCCTTCAAGGCATGGTTCACGCCTCGAGTCACACCCATAAAGTCTCAATTCAAGTCTCAAGTCCAACCATAAAGTCTAAATTCAAGTCTCAAGTTCAACCATAAAGTCTAAATTCAAGTCTCAAGTCTCACGTCACAGGCATAAAGTCCATGCAAGCAACTTCAGGTCAAGTCTTAACACTTTCGCTCCTGAATTATTTTTCTATGATGTGGCTCAATCAGTTTTATGTAGAAGTTTCAGTATAAGATTGTTTGGGTTTAAAGTGTACTGCTCTTCATGTTTTTGCAGACTTTGCCTGAGTATCATTCTGGGCATTAATTTGCGCAGGCGTGCACGATCTACCAATTCATCCAGTTTTTTTTTTTTTAAGCACATGAATTAAGTCTCAAGTCTATGAGTTTAAAGAAAAACAATAATTTTTTGTTCTTTTTACTGTATCAGCAGCGTGTCCATCATCATCATCATCATCATCATCATCAATCATCGCTATTAATCTTCTATACCCTGTACTCCCAACGGAGCATAAGGCATCAACAAAGGTTCTCCAGCCAATCCAGTCTTGAACAACCTGGGATACCTCAAACCATCTCTTTTTCCGCTTCATATTAGTTTTTCCTGTACTGTGCGTCTCCATGTCCCCAGGGGCCTGCCATTTTCCCCTGAGGTGTCCAAGTCAAGAAATTCTGCTATGAATACCGTAATAAAATCTGCTAGGAATACCGTAATAAAATCTGCTAGAAATACAATATTAATCTTCCGCATTAATCTTCTTCTAGCGCCAATTAGACTCGATTTTTAGTTTCTGAATTTCTTTGTTGTGTCAGTTTTCATCCCTACATGTAGGGATGCAAGCACGTGGGCACCTCTCCATTATGTTGAAAGTTGTTACACAAATTCAGCCATCTTTCTCACTTTCCAGTTTCTCACTTTCCAATATCTTCTTCTTCCTCAGCTTTCCGAGCCATTATGGCTTATTGCTGCAGATAAAGTTCTCCTCCATTCCTCCCTATTTGTCATCTTCTCTCTCCAGTTGGTTAACATCAATTTTCTGTATATCCTCTCCTATGGTGTCTCTCCGTTTCTGTCTTGGTACTCCCCTCGATCTTGTTTCTTTCAACTCTTGTACATGCCTCATTTTTGTTGGTCTGTTCTCTTCCTCTCTTTCTACGTGTCCCAACCAGTGTAATCTGTCCAGTTTCAAAATGTTTATAATCTGCTGAGATTTAAATAAGCTGTTAAGTTCAGTGTTCTTTCTAGCTCTCCATTCTCCACTGTTGGTATCCTTTACGGGTCCAAATATTTTTCTTAGGAATGTGTTCCCAAAGACCTGCAATTGTTGCTCATCTTTCTTTGTTATACCCCACGTTTCTGACCCATAAATGACAGCTGGTCTTAATATAGTTTTGTAGATTGTTATCTTTGTGTTTTGGGACAGAATTTTGGATTTTAACAGATGTAGCAAGTCAGTTTTATTTCTGTATTTGTACTCTAATTTTAATTTCCTCGCCTACTGTGTGGCAGCTGTTGAAAGTTGTGCCTGGATATTTGTGCATAGACACTTTCCAAGACGAGTGTGATAACACGGGGCCTTGCTATTGACTTGTGAATGGCTAGTCATACAAATCCGTCGGTTTACTGGGGTTTTGCTCCCAGCTTTACGTGATAAACTCCCCTTCTCTCGCCATTACTCTGTCGGCGGTAAACAGATTATGACATAATGACTAGACGTGCACGAGGCAAAACTCACTAGACCGTATGCTGAACTAGATGAATTCTCACATTCTGAAAATAGAGTTGCGTTCGTTCGTCGGCAGGACTCAAATTAGGTAGACCAGTGCCTAGCAGTACACAAAGCAATCACGTCCTGGAAGGATGCATTGTTTTCCTTATATCCCGCTGTAGAACGTAGATGTAGCTGTCAAGATGACAGACCAAAAAAAAAAAAAAAATGTCAAGTCGCAAGTCCAAGTCGATATTATCTTCAGGTCAAATCCAAGTCGAGTCTTTAAAGTGAATCCAGTCGCACTTGAGTCCGAGAGTATCGATTCTAATCTACATCTCTAGTTTTCTGTAATTCTGTACATGTGTGTGTGTGTGTTTGTGTGGGTGGGGGTGGGGGAGTAGATTACAGCGTGTCCCAAAAATCGCAGTGCATAGAGAAAATTACACTTAAGAAAAGTTATGTCTTTACTTATTAAATATTCCCTATGTAACTGAAGATTCTTTCTAAACACACAAGACTGTAACCAGCCAAGGCAGATAAAAACAGGAAAAATAGAAGTTAAACATTTCTTAGTTTACGAAGATGCATTTTGTGTCTGGCTTTCTTACAAGGAAGAAACCAGAAAGCGAAGTGTTTAATTTTTCATCTATTTTTCGTGATTTTTTTCATCTGTTATGTTGTTTTTATATGTGATTCTTTAAAATACTGGATTGTTGTATGTTCTTATAAATACACATGTGTGCTCATCTTTCTTTCTGCCATTCTTGTTTCTGCTCACATTCGTCACTCTTTCTATCTTTTTGTGTGTGTGTAAGACTGAACCATACACCTCTACCAACCTTCATTACTACAACAATTTCTTGTTTCATTTCTCTTATCTCTCATAACTCACTTGAGATCCTCTCTTGTTAACATATTTTGATGTTATACACGTAAATGCACTTTAGCCAATGTACTCCTTTCAGCGTTCCATGTTTCGTGCGAAGATTTTTTTTTGGGACACTCTGTAGACAGTCTTCGTCTATGGCTATAACAGCGTGGGCTCCTGCCTCATCTTTTCTTGTATTTGAATCGTTCATGTCGTTTGTCTCCCTTGTCTCCGAGTAAATAATAATTAGTTGCGCCTAAGGGGAAAGAATCCATTAATTACAAAGCTTGTTTGCTTAACTGGCAAACATGACTCCATTAGGGGATGAAATATTCATTTATAAAAGTGAGCGTCAGACACTGACACTTGGAAATTTGCTGAGAAGATCATTTTGTGTCCAGAAGTTCTTTTTCAATTCCCGCAACTCTGTGATTTTTAGGAGTTTTATTGCTGCACAGATTGAAAGACAAACTGTTGAAATATAGATCTTTCTATAGCTGCACAGATTGAAAGACTCACACTGTTGGAATATAGCTCTTTCTACAAACTATAATTCTACAAATTATATATAAAATATACATAATCTACAGGACACCACACTTTACTGAATGTCACAAATTAAGGTTTAAATGGCAGTGGGCGAATAAAGTTGAAAACCACTGATTTAGTACCACTGGTAGCCAGGAACTATGCGAACTTTAGTGCCAGATTGAAAATACTGGGGATTGCAACTGATGCGAGCAGGGTGGATAACCTTGGCTGGAAGACATTTCGGTTATTTCACAATTATTTCTCTCTCTCCCCCCCCCTCCCTCTCTATCCCTCCTCTCTCTCTCTCTCTCTCTCTCTCTCTAATTTTCTGGGTCTCAAGTTTCAGTGCTGCAGGTAGATTCTGTCCACCGTGTGTTTACTCTTAGTTCTCGTTTGTCTATCAAACTTAGTCCCACCAAACTTAGTCCCACAAAACATCACAGACACACTATTTCTGCACACTGACAACCTTCTTCTAGATCTGCATACAGGCAGTCCAAGGACACGAGACACTCGTCCATAGCAAGACAGACCACATATACAAACATTTAGGTAGAAGACAAGTTCCGCCACTACACCTTATGATTAACAGAGGAAGCTGGCACTCCATCCTAGATTACACTGACACTTTAAAAAATCTCCATCTTAGAAACATCTCAGAGAAATCACACCCAGAGAAATCACATTGAGACTCATATATAGCAGGGCACTCACCACGCAGATATACACACAGAAACATGGCACCATGCCGTCTGTGAAGGAGAATATGCAAAAGAAACACAAGAGGATATACTGTGCAGATGGAAAACAGGGGCGCCCACCATAACAACATTATAAAACACACCATAGAAACACACACAGCACAACAAATAGACATCTACAAAGCCAAAATGTTGAATACAATCCCCAAAACTCGGCCAGGTACTTGGTATGGGCGTGTAGAAGCAGAGCTCGTTTTTCATTTCTGTACATTTAGACCGAGTCTGTTTGGTGTCTCTCCATTTTTTCCCCTCTTAGTTTTCCCCCTTTGTCTTATACCTTCCAAGTCCTGGCATGTAATCGAGTTTAACAACTCGATACCATTCTTTCTACGTCCACCAACCATCGAAAATCTGTTAGCTTTCCCAGTGGAGAGGTGATTAATGGGTCTTTGTACAAACTATGGATTTCTTTGCTGATTATGAGTCTCCAGACTGCATTGTGGCATTCTCCGATGTCAACAACAGATTTGTTTCTAAAGATTCTCTTCTCAAAATGTTGTAGTTGATTTTCTCCTCTGTTAGCCGTACTGGAGTTTCCGAGTCATACAGAACTGCTGGTCTTACATTGATTTTGTTTATGATTATCTTGGGGAGAGTGTCTGAATGGCATTAGTCTCTCATGGCGAAGGCCGGGCGTTCGAATCCCGCCGGAGGCACCCAAATCGCTCAGCTGTAGAAATGGGTACCCGACTTCATCTAGAGTTATGGACGGAAAGGCGGCCAGACGTGATGCTGACCATGTCACCCTCTAGTGTGCTGCCAGGTCAAGGAAAATATGGGCACTAACACCATATCCCTATGTGCCTCTAAGGCATGACACCTTTATCTTGTTCCCTTGAGATAATAGGCTGGATTTTAGTAAGCGTTGCGGAACATGGTAGCTCTTTATTTCCTGCTTGTATTCTGGCATAAATCTTCTCTGTTGTTCTGTTGCAGGTATTGAAAAACCGTTCCCGAATACATAGATACGAGTTATATATGACCCTCTCATTTTCTTATTTCATATCGCACATTTTCATTTGTTTCATGTCTGTCCATTCTTATTGTTTCCTCCCATGGCCATGTATATACAGCGCAGCGGTTCTTAAACTTTTTTATGGCCATGAATCTCCTTTCGGCCTGAAAACAGCTTTGAGTCCACTTTTCTTGGCCTAAAAACAGCTGTGAGTCCACTTTTCTTGGCCTAAAAACAGCTGTGAGTCCACTTTTCTTGGCCTAAAAACAGCTGTGAGTCCACTTTTCTTGGCCTAAAAACAGCTCGTCAACCCCCTTTCCGGCCTGAAAACAGCTGTGGGCCCCTTTCCGGTCTGAAAACAGCTGTGGGCTCCTTTCCGGTCTGAAAACAGCTGTGGGCCCCTTTCCGGTCTGAAAACAGCTGTGGGCCCCTTTCCGATCTGAAAACAGCTGTGGGCCCCTTTCCGATCTGAAAACAGCTGTGGGCCCCTTTCCGATCTGAAAACAGCTGTGGGCCCCTTTCCGGTCTGAAAACAGCTGTGGGCCCCTTCCGGCCTGAAAACAGCTGTGAGCCCTCTTCCGGCCTGAAAACAGCTGCGGATCTCTCATAAAAAAACAGCAATAAATATACCCAGAAGGATACTAAGATTTTTTTTTTCATCGAGCCAATCAATTTCCTGGTCCGGCCGTGGTTCCCCCTGAGAGTCCATGAACCCCAGGTTAAGAATCACTGTTGTGGAATTATTCGAAACCTAAGGTCTAAATGTTCCTGACAGTGCTTCCAGGTTGAAAGAAGACTGCAGCCTGAACTTCGTCAGCTCAGCTAAAAGGCTGGATGTTCAAACCTCCTTGGCTCTCTTGCCAAGAATGCTGCTCCAGTCGTCACCATCACTGGCCTTTACTTCCTCGGGAGCATATGCCACGGATAAAGTCTCTCCAGTCATCCCTGTTCTTTGGACTATTTTCTGCCTCCTTCCATCTATATCCGTGAGCATTTTCATTTTCCCTTCTCCAGACAGTCTCTGATTTCTGTTCCCCCTGGGGGGGGGGGGGTTTCCACGCCAGTGCCTGTCTTGTTATGCTGGTCCCCTATTTCCTCAGCATGTGGCCAATCCACCTCCATTTTCAGGACACTATTTGTGGGGTCATATTCTCTTGCTCTTTCCCACACCTCCTTCGTCCCTGGTCTTGTTCTGTCATTTGATGTTCTCAGGCAGTAGTTCATGGATGTTTGTATCCTCCGCGGTATTATCTTAGTCATCAGCTAAGTCTCCGAACCATTTGGTAGGACAGCGTACACAAAACAGTACAAGAACAATAATAATAATAATTAAGCACAGGCATTGTGAAAATTATCGTGGGAAGTAAACAAAATAAGGGGACTTAATTCAAAATAAGCATTACTGTGATGTAGTATATGTAGAGTCAAATCACGTGGTTAAAAAAAAAAAGCTACATTTGTTAATTACATTAGCAAAATAAAGAAGAATATTGCACAGGTTTTCCCTGGGAAAAATCTTCCAAGAAACCGTGAGAGAACGCGAAACTTCAAACAGAACCTCAGGCTCCAGTAGAAACAAACAGCTGCCTAGCCACGTGTAGACACCGCACTAACCACTGAGCCACGAAACCTCCTGCAGGGCAAGTTGGTATTTTTAAAGTTTTTGTTTGTTTGTTTCTTTGTTTGTTTTTTCTAAGTTAATGTGAAAGGACTCTTCTTCTTTTCTCTCTTGTCAAACAAGATATGAGAACAGAACTGATTAAACTTGCACAAGAACACGTCAGTGACAGAAGCATGTAAGTCAGTCAAGACGTACGCCCAGTAAGTGACATGTATCTGTTTGTTTTTTTATGACTTATTTACAAAACGTACAGATCCATGATCTCCTTTACGCGTGGCATTTCTGATAGTGTTTGCCAGCCCTCGTCATGTCATGGGTCACACGTGGATTGCTCTTGCACGCCTAACATGTATCATCTCAGATTCCATACTTCGGCATTCATTATTTTCTTAGCAATATATCACACGCAGGGCCGTGGAGAGCCAGGTTGGGCCCCGGGATCAGTTACTATGGGGCCCCTTACCCAAACATAGAAGATTTTACAGGCGGAATTTTATAGTATTTTTTTCTTAATTTTTTTCTATAATTAGATATTTTGAGGGAGAGGGCTGCTGTACCACTTAACTGTTCGAGCCCTAGGGCTGCACCCCTGGGTCTCTCTTCTCCCGTCGGGTGAAATCTAGCACGAATACGCGCATTAATACTCCAAAATTATATTTCCACATTTCGCAGCTAGGATATCACACATGCACGAATACGCGCATTAATACTCCAAAATTATATTTCCACATTTCGCAGCTAGGATATCACACATGCACGAATACGCGCATTAATACTCCAAAATTATATTTCCACATTTCGCAGCTAGGATATCACACGTGCACGAATACGCGCATTAATACTCCAAAATTATATTTCCACATTTCGCAGCTAGGATATCACACGTGCATGAATACGCGCATTAATACTCCAAAATTATATTTCCACATTTCGCAGCTAGGATATCACACATGCACGAATACGCGCATTAATACTCCAAAATTACATTTCCACATTTCGCAGCTAGGATATCACACGTGCATGAATACCTCCGCTGGAGCGTTGTAAAGACTTCAGAACGTATGCTCAGGGAATATTCAACATTTGTAATCTAGACGCACCTGACCTGGTCAGGTTGTCTTGATCTGACACATAAACTTGCTGTCCCTACGAAGCGTGGGTAAACGTGTCTATTTCCTACTGACATTTGAGTTCTAGGTTTGCCATGACCTAGGACCTTGGAGGCAGAAGAAGAAGAAGAAGAAACGTGCTAAATTCGCGTGCTTAACCGCTACAGACATTACAAATAGCCCTTTCCAGCTCATGTAAGCCGAATAATGACACAATTCGATTACACGTATCAACATTAAATTCGAGCAGTAGTTTTCTGAACACTCAAATAATTATGTCTACTGGATTGACGGATACCGAGACTCTATTAATATTTCAGCCAAATTAGTTCTGGTCTGCAACTGAAAATGTTACAAATTTTATGTTTTGTCTCTTATTTCTGGAAATCTATGCAAACTAACGCAAGACCAGAGGCAAAGATAATTGTAAATTTTAGTGTTAATTTCTAGTAATTAGCACCCCTTCCATACTTCTTAGTCCTTTTTTTTTAATGAACTTACTATTCGTATTCGAATTAGTATTCGACTGAATACCTAAAACTCAAAGAATTTCTTCCATCTCTGACAGTCCATCATCTATCTGCATGTTATCTCACACGCGTAGTCACAAATAAAACTTATTTCACACACATGCATACTAATGTACACACATGGATACACATTTACATATATTATTCTCACATACACGCATTCAGATCGTAATTTCTGCACGCCACAGACGTATATGGCAACATTTCCGTCCAGTTTATAATGCAAGGGAAAATTTATTGACAAAGTATGAAAAGAAGCCAAAAAATCGATGTACCGTATAATTTTCCTCGGATCATTGCGTTCAGACGCTGCTGTCGTATACACAACCTGTAGTATTCTGCGCATGCGCATAGGATAACGAGATCGAGTTCTAGCTCATAAACAGTTACTCGTAAATGTGCTCTTACGTATCGTACAAATATGAAAGTCACACGAGCGTTGGGGAGAACTTTCTTCTCACACTACAGGGCCGTAGATAACCATGTTGGGCCCCCAGGGTCAGTTATTATGTCGTCCTCTAACCCGACGTGGAAGCTAACTCTCATACCGGCCAAGACAGGAAAATGCTCCCCATACGCAACTGCCAGTAACCCAACCAACAAACCCCCCCCTCTCTCTCCCTCTCTTCCTTTCTCCCTCTCTCTCCTTCTCCCTCTCCCTCCCTCTTTCTCCCCTCTCCCTCTCTCTCTCCAACTCCAGAACTATTGACGATCATCTTTTAATGTTCAACAAAACTTCTAGATTTCAAAGTGAAGACAACATGGCGCCACTGATTTCCTGTCCACCAGCTGTGTTGTCTTTCCCAGTTGAGACAAGGTTGACGCTGACCCTTTTTTTTTTGTGGGGGGGGGGAGAATAGGGGTTTGGAAGGGGGAGGGGGGAGAGACCGAATTTCGGATATCCTTGAATGAAAATTTCTTCTGTCATTCACCCCTGTTTGGCGTGTCTTTTATTTGGAGGTAGGATTTTGATAAATGTTTGCTGAATAGAGTCTTTGATAATATTCAGTTCTTCATCAGTCGTTTCAGTCTTCTCTATAGCGTTATATCTATTATGTGCTATGGTACTATATTGTTCTTGTATTGCTTTATCTTTCCGTAACAGCTCTCTATCTAGTTCGTTGTTTTTAGCTGCTACCTTTAACCTCTTTAGCTTGATTCTCACATTTCCTACGACTGGGATGTGGTCACTGTTGCAGTCTGCGCTTGGTCTTGTTTTCACGGATATTAGTGAGTTCCTGAATCTTCTGTTGATCATAATGTAATCTATCTGGTTACGTATGTTATTATTTGGGCTTTTCCATGTCCATAGTCGCCTAGGGTGTTGTTGAAACCAAGTATTTCCTATTATCATTTTATTCTTCTCTATCCACTCAATGAACATCTCTCCTTTTGTATTTCTGATATCTAGCCCATACTTGCCAGTAGCTACATTGTCTTGTTCAGTCCCTACTTTCGCGTTTAAATCACCCAGCACAAAGTTTTCTTCCCATTGTTTGTATTGTTTCATTACCATGTCCAGATTGTTGTAAAATTCTTTTATCTCATCATCGGAGCTTTCTGAAGTTGGTGCGTATACTTGGATGAGATTTGTGTCTATTGGATGGCCCTGTAATTTAACCATTAACACTCTGTCTGATATGCACCAGAAGCCTTTCACGGTTCTTGCTGTCTTCTTATCCAATATTATGCCACCTCCATTTCTACACTGGTTTTCCCTGGAATATATTATTTTGAAGTCTTTATTACACCTGCTTCCTGCTTCAGTCCATCTCATTTCACACAAACCAAAGATGAATTTCCATTCTTTTCGTTTCTTGTTCGATATTTTCCAGTTTTCCAAGTTCTTTTAATGTTCTAATGTTCCATGTTGCCATAAAGCGTCTGGTTTTCAGGCACCAGATAGTCGCCTTTCGCCCCTTCTCCTGTCAGTTTAAACAATTCCGCCACGAGAAGGCCAGGAGCTGGACTTGGACTATCAGAGGCTATTTGAGACGCACGCCTTGGAGACATTTAATTGAAGTGGAGAACTTATCCTCCACCCCACCTCCGGCTATTACAGCCCTTAGAAACTAATGGATCGGAGAAGAAGTCTTAAAGGACGATAAAGATGAATATGACAAAATAAATAAAGAAATAAGACGCAAATGCAATAAAGCTAAGGAGGAGTGACTAAATAAGAAGTGTAGTAAAATAGAGACACACCATCATGGAAACACAAGAGATATGTACAAACAAATAAAGGAGTTAACAAACAAAAGGACATACCACAAGACTGGTTTGCTTGAAGTCAAAGGAGGGGCATACAATAATGGACAGAGATGAAATAATGGCAAGATGGAGTGAATACATTAGAGAACTCTATGAGGACAATAGAAGCGAAATATATATACGAAATAATAATGAAGGGCCTCCCATATTAAAAGCAGAAGTGGAAGAAGCCATCAAACACATGAAGAACAACAAAGCACCAGGACCAGATAAAATCACCAAGGAAGAACTGGAAGCATTAGGAGAGCTTGGCATAGAAATAACTACTAGATTGTTGAATGGCATCTATAACAGTAACTATGTCACATCAGACCTTTTGCAATCAATTTTCATTGCCCTACCAAAGAAACAAGGTGCAATTAAATGTGAAGACAATCGAACCATTAGTCTTATGACCCATGTTACAAAAATCCTATTTCGCAATATTATGAGAAGAGTCAGGAGCAAAATAAAACCAGAAATCGCTGAAGAACAGTGCGGCTTCGTCGAAGGAAAAGGTACAAATAACGCTACATATATAATAAGAACATTGATGGAGAGATCAATAGAAGTAAAGATGGACATATAGTTATGCTTCATAGACCACTGTAAAGCATTCGATAAAGTGAGACACACAGAAATTATGGAAGGCATCAACATAGATGGGAAAGATCTAAAACTTATCAAAAACATATACTGGCAGCAATCAGCAGCAATGACGGTTGAGAACCAAATAGGAGCATTCCAAGACATACAGTTGGGGGTGAGACAAGGATGTGTTTTATCTCCTGACCTTTTCTCCTTGTACAGTGAAAACATAATGAGAAATTTAGAAAACATGCCAGGAATATCAGTTGGCGGGTACAACCTTAACAACTTAAGATATGCAGACGACACAGTCCTGATTGTTAAAAGTGAAGGGGAGCTACAGGCTCTTCCGGACGTCGTGGTTCGTGAAAGTAAATATAAAGGTCTCAGCTTGAACAAAAAAGAAAACTGAAGTGATGGTCATCCCAAAGAAAAGGATACCACCAAAATGTAGCATTACCATCGATGGCACAAATCTGAAACAAATTGATAGATTAAGTACTTAGGAATGATTATAAAAACTGATGGGAAATGTCACAACGAAATAAAAGGCAGACGAGAGCAGGTCAAGTCAGCGTTCCAGACAATGAGATACATCTTGTGCAACAGATCCGAATCAATGGAAACAAGATCCCGAGTACTTAAATGTTACATCGAGTCAATTTTGTTTTGTAGACGTGAAGCATGGTCTATGAATAAGAGAGTAAAACCAGAAATCGCTGAAGAACAGTGCGGCTTCGTCGAAGGAAAAGGTACAAATAACGCTACATATATAATAAGAACATTGATGGAGAGATCAATAGAAGTAAAGATGGACATATAGTTATGCTTCATAGACCACTGTAAAGCATTCGATAAAGTGAGACACACAGAAATTATGGAAGGCATCAACATAGATGGAAAGATCTAAAACTTATCAAAAACATATACTGGCAGCAATCAGCAGCAATGACGGTTGAGAACCAAATAGGAGCATTCCAAGACATACAGTTGGGGGTGAGACAAGGATGTGTTTTATCTCCTGACCTTTTCTCCTTGTACAGTGAAAACATAATGAGAAATTTAGAAAACATGCCAGGAATATCAGTTGGCGGGTACAACCTTAACAACTTAAGATATGCAGACGACACAGTCCTGATTGTTAAAAGTGAAGGGGAGCTACAGGCTCTTCCGGACGTCGTGGTTCGTGAAAGTAAATATAAAGGTCTCAGCTTGAACAAAAAAGAAAACTGAAGTGATGGTCATCCCAAAGAAAAGGATACCACCAAAATGTAGCATTACCATCGATGGCACAAATCTGAAACAAATTGATAGATTAAGTACTTAGGAATGATTATAAAAACTGATGGGAAATGTCACAACGAAATAAAAGGCAGACGAGAGCAGGTCAAGTCAGCGTTCCAGACAATGAGATACATCTTGTGCAACAGATCCGAATCAATGGAAACAAGATCCCGAGTACTTAAATGTTACATCGAGTCAATTTTGTTTTGTAGACGTGAAGCATGGTCTATGAATAAGAGAGTACAACGAGAAATGGAGGCCATGGAAATGTGGTTCATAAGAAGGATGTTGAAGGTACCATGGACAGCTAAGAAAACCAACGAAGAAGTCTTAAGAGAGCCTGGAGATAAAAAGCAAATTACAGCAAAGATCAGAGGCAGGCAAGCGAGATTTGTAGGACATTTTATGAGAAGAGGAAAATTGGAACACACTGTGGCAACTAGAAAGAATGAAGGAAGACGAGATAGAGGAAGACAGAGAGGGAAGTTACTGGATGGGCTGTCAGTGTGGCTAGGGAGAACGTCACCGGCAGATCTCATAATCGAGTCTAAAGACAGGGAATTGTGGCGAGAAATGATCGCCTACGCCATGGGGCACAGCACTTGAGTTGAACTTGAATGAAAGTCATCATGCTGGAGTCGATTCCTGATGGTTTGAGTAGAAACTCACAACCCGCTCGCTACATGAAGATCGTTCTGTAACGTTGGTTTTGTTACAAGTGATTGTCTTTTCTTTTGCGAGAAAGAACAAACAAAAAAAAAAAAGATTGCCGCTCTGGGTGGTAACACGTGGTCGATCAATTCTGGGTAAAGCACAGCAATGGCTAGTTTCATGAAACTGTCTGAAGGTTCCGTAGATCAAACTTCTGTTAACTCAGGGAGTCTATCTCAGTCATTCTTAGCTCTGAAGTGTCCGTCAACGTCATTCTTAACTCTGAGGTGTCTATCAACGTCATTCTAACTCCTAGGTGTCTATCACCGTCATTCTTAACTCTGAGGTGTCTATCAACATCATTCTTAACTCTGAGGTGTCTATCAACATCATTCTTAACTCTGAGGTGTCTATCAACATCATTCTTAACTCTGAGGTGTCTATCAACGTCATTCTTAACTCTGAGGTGTCTATCAACGTCATTCTTAACTCTGAGGTGTCTATCAACGTCATTCTTAACTCTGAGGTGTCTATCACCGTCATTCTTAACTCTGAGGTGTCTATCAACGTAATTCTTAACTATGTCACATCAGACCTTTTGCAATCAATTTTCATTGCCCTACCAAAGAAACAAGGTGCAATTAAATGTGAAGACAATCGAACCATTAGTCTTATGACCCATGTTACAAAAATCCTATTTCGCAATATTATGAGAAGAGTCAGGAGCAAAATAAAACCAGAAATCGCTGAAGAACAGTGCGGCTTCGTCGAAGGAAAAGGTACAAATAACGCTACATATATAATAAGAACATTGATGGAGAGATCAATAGAAGTAAAGATGGACATATAGTTATGCTTCATAGACCACTGTAAAGCATTCGATAAAGTGAGACACACAGAAATTATGGAAGGCATCAACATAATGGGAAAGATCTAAAACTTATCAAAAACATATACTGGCAGCAATCAGCAGCAATGACGGTTGAGAACCAATAGGAGCATTCCAAGACATACAGTTGGGGGTGAGACAAGGATGTGTTTATCTCCTGACCTTTTCTCCTTGTACAGTGAAAACATAATGAGAAATTTAGAAAACATGCCAGGAATATCAGTTGGCGGGTACAACCTTAACAACTTAAGATATGCAGACGACACAGTCCTGATTGTTAAAAGTGAAGGGGAGCTACAGGCTCTTCCGGACGTCGTGGTTCGTGAAAGTAAATATAAAGGTCTCAGCTTGAACAAAAAAGAAAACTGAAGTGATGGTCATCCCAAAGAAAAGGATACCACCAAAATGTAGCATTACCATCGATGGCACAAATCTGAAACAAATTGATAGATTAAGTACTTAGGAATGATTATAAAAACTGATGGGAAATGTCACAACGAAATAAAAGGCAGACGAGAGCAGGTCAAGTCAGCGTTCCAGACAATGAGATACATCTTGTGCAACAGATCCGAATCAATGGAAACAAGATCCCGAGTACTTAAATGTTACATCGAGTCAATTTTGTTTTGTAGACGTGAAGCATGGTCTATGAATAAGAGAGTACAACGAGAAATGGAGGCCATGGAAATGTGGTTCATAAGAAGGATGTTGAAGGTACCATGGACAGCTAAGAAAACCAACGAAGAAGTCTTAAGAGAGCCTGGAGATAAAAAGCAAATTACAGCAAAGATCAGAGGCAGGCAAGCGAGATTTGTAGGACATTTTATGAGAAGAGGAAAATTGGAACACACTGTGGCAACTAGAAAGAATGAAGGAAGAAGAGATAGAGGAAGACAGAGAGGGAAGTTACTGGATGGGCTGTCAGTGTGGCTAGGGAGAAAGTCACCGGCAGATCTCATAATCGAGTCTAAAGACAGGGAATTGTGGCGAGAAATGATCGCCTACGCCATGGGGCACAGCACTTGAGTTGAACTTGAATGAAAGTCATCATGCTGGAGTCGATTCCTGATGGTTTGAGTAGAAACTCACAACCCGCTCGCTACATGAAGATCGTTCTGTAACGTTGGTTTTGTTACAAGTGATTGTCTTTTCTTTTGCGAGAAAGAACAAACAAAAAAAAAAAAAGATTGCCGCTCTGGGTGGTAACACGTGGTCGATCAATTCTGGGTAAAGCACAGCAATGGCTAGTTTCATGAAACTGTCTGAAGGTTCCGTAGATCAAACCTCTGTTAACTCAGGGAGTCTATCTCAGTCATTCTTAGCTCTGAAGTGTCCGTCAACGTCATTCTTAACTCTGAGGTGTCTATCACGTCATTCTAACTCCTAGGTGTCTATCACCGTCATTCTTACTCTGAGGTGTCTATCAACATCATTCTTAACTCTGAGGTGTCTATCAACATCATTCTTAACTCTGAGGTGTCTATCAACATCATTCTTAACTCTGAGGTGTCTATCAACGTCATTCTTAACTCTGAGGTGTCTATCAACGTCATTCTTAACTCTGAGGTGTCTATCAACGTCATTCTTAACTCTGAGGTGTCTATCACCGTCATTCTTAACTCTGAGGTGTCTATCACCGTCATTCTTAACTCTGAGGTGTCTATCACCGTCATTCTTAACTCTGAGGTGTCTATCAACATCATTCTTAACTCTGAGGTGTCTATCACCGTCATTCTTAACTATGAGGTGTCTATCACCGTCATTCTTAACTCTGAGGTGTCTATCAACATCATTCTTAACTCTGAGGTGTCTATCAACATCATTCTTAACTCTGAGGTGTCTATCAACATCATTCTTAACTCTGAGGTGTCTATCAACATCTTTCTTAACTATGAGGTGTCTATCACCGTCATTCTTAACTCTGAGGTGTCTATCAACGCCATTCTTAACTCTGAGGTGTCTATCAACGTCCTTTTTAACTCTGAGGTGTCTATCACCGTCATTCTTAACTCTGAGGTGTCTATCAACGCCATTCTTAACTCTGAGGTATCTATCAACGTCCTTTTTAACTCTGAGGTGTCTATCACCGTCATTCTAACTCCTAGGTGTATATTACCGTCATTCTTAACTCTGAGGTGTCTATCAACGTCATTCTTAACTCTGAGGTGTCTATCAACGTCATTCTTAACTCTGAGGTGTCTATCACCGTCATTCTTAACTCTGAGGTGTCTATCACCGTCATTCTTAACTCTGAGGTGTCTGTCAACTTCACTCTTAACTCAGAGGTGTCTAGCAACATCACTCTGAACTCAGAATCTTAACTCTTTCACCGAATCTAGCATGCGAACCTTTCGCTGACACCAGGACTTGCATGAATCTTTCACTGAAACTACCACTTGAATTCTTCACAAAATTTGACACCTGAATACTTTACTTCAACCTGAGACGGATAATGATGACGTGATCATCTATGTTTAACAGGTGGTTGTCATCAACATTTATGTTTAACAGTTGGTTGTCATCAAGTGATAGTCTTTGTTATCTTTTGTAAATATGTATCATATTCATACATTGTTCTTGTTTTATCTACATGGAAATGCGACTAGGATGTTCTTTCTACCCGATACAATGAAGGCACTGAAGCACAAAATCGTGTCGTATAGGGAGTGGGTTATGGCGGCTTTTCCTCCCCCACGCCATTAGTGGAGCTAACAAAGCAGGAAAGGTGCAATATTTCTTTAAATAACTCATTGAGACTATAGCGATCTCTGCCCCGTCAACGAGGCTGAGCCTGTTAATAGGGAC
The DNA here is from genome assembly GCA_009760885.1 of Achatina immaculata. Classification (NCBI taxonomy): domain Eukaryota; kingdom Metazoa; phylum Mollusca; class Gastropoda; order Stylommatophora; family Achatinidae; genus Lissachatina; species Lissachatina immaculata. The sequence continues at coordinate 1,220,535 of CM019700.1, forward strand.
GCCAATGAAGAGGAGGTATAAAGTCTTATTCAGCTATGACTCGCCTGTCTGGACAAGACCGTCTGCTGTAGGTATGGTGGTACGGGTCGTGTCTCCTCCTTGCAGCTGATGAGTACGCCATGGCAGAATATAACTGGTACCATTCACTCTCATAGAGCTCACCAACAACGCGCAACAGAAGGACAGACGAGATCAAACCTCAGAGATGAGTATCCGCACTCAGGGCCCAGGTAAGCTTATCTAAGATGACATCCGTTGTCATACATGTAACAATAACAAAAGTCCTTGCATAACAAACAAACATAACGTTTAATACGGCACTGGATGATGGACGGTTAAAGGACGATTTAGTCGTACCATATAATGATTCAAATTAATCAGCTTTACTCAGCAATTCACCCACAATACAACAAGTACAAGGCAGATCACGGGAGTCTTCCCAAGGTAGCATGATCTTCAGCTTCAAGAGCAGGACAAACGTTCCATCTTCCATTCCAGACTCCAGGCTTCCCAGTCTCTGCGAGCGTTAACTTTGTTCTGCTCTGGTCTCTACTCACGCAAGACTCGTGTGTTTTCAGCCTTACCTGTTCTCACGTGCTCACCTACTGTGCATGGGTCCTGGTTCGAGTGGATTGCTTATTACAGCCAAATGTTCAGAAACATATAGGGGGTGGACACAGTGAGAGTTCATGGCTAAAACACCCATCACAAAATAGTGTTAATAGGCAGTTGGCAACCACCTGGTACTCTGGCTTCGCCTCCTACATATAACATTATTTTTGACAGTTATTTGAATGAGTCGGGTAATGAAATAAGAGGTTAAAAAAAAGGATAAAGGATGGTGAAGGAGATATAAAATGGCACTTTGTAGAAATACACATTTTCGGATCATGGAAACCACAAACGGATGACAAATAGCTCTGAGAAAAACTGTGAATTCTCTCTCTTTGGCTATCACAAAAACTTGGAGTGGGAAATCACCACGGAACTGTAGAATCTCTCCAGACCACTTTGGCTGGCGTTTCTGGCAGGCCAAGCTGGGCATAAGATACTTGATTTCCGCGCATTAAGGGCTGCCGGAATGGAGACGAAGAGGAGGAAGGCAGGCGCTGAAGATTTGTCATCACCCGGGAGGCAATGCTGTCTAAACCACTACAGTTTCCAGAAAGAACTTTCCGCACGTCTGAATCAATGCAACCAGGCCAAGAACTCAAAAAACCTACGCAATTTTGTAATAAACACGCCGTCCATTTCTTCCTCAAAAATGATGCAGTTCTTGTGTTTCAGTTGCATAACAGCTTAAAATATGATCCACAGAAACCATAACAAAGTCAGACAAAAGCTATTATTTTATTTGTAGTTTTGTGCAGCTGTGTTTATGGTCATGTTATAAGACGAAGCAGTCAGAGAATCACAAAACAAGCTATCAAGTGGAACGCAGCAGGCCGAAGAAAAAAGAGGTCGACCTCGCGGAACTCTAAAGAGGACATTGTTAAGGGAGGCCAATTTAGTAGGCATAAAATCCCTTAATGAGGTTGAAAAGCTCGCCGAAAACAGGAAAACTTGACGAACTACCATGAGAGCACTATGTGAAGTTTACCGGCACGGGAAGGATGTAAGATGTTAGATGTTTGTGGACGAAAGTGGGAGCGGTTAATGAGGATGTAAGACTAAATGGAGGAAAGGGATCTTATGACTGTTGGATACACACCATAGGACATGTTATGACTAGTGAAGATTATGGGCATGCTATGTTTGGTGAAAACTACAAGACATGTTATGACTGATGAAAACTATAAGACGTGTTATAATTGGTGAAGCCTATAAGACGTGTTATAGCTGGTGATGCCTTTAAAGCGTTATAACTGGCGAAAACGTTTAAGAAGTGTTGTGATTGGTGAAGACTATAATACATTTAGTGCTTGGTTGCGTGTAGACTATAAGGCAAGTTATGATTGATTTCATGAAGACTATGAGACATGTTATGATAATTGTGTGAAGACTGTAAGAGATGTTATGATGGTTGTGTGAAGACTATAAGAGATGCCATGATAGTTGTGTGAAGACTATAAGAGATGTTATGATGGTTGTGTGAAGACTATAAGAGATGTTATGATAGTTGTGTGAAGACTGTAAGAGATGTTATGATGGTTGTGTGAAGACTATAAGAGATGTTATGATGGTTGTGTGAAGACTATAAGAAATGTTATGATAGTTGTGTGAAGACTATGAGGGATGTTATGATGGCTGTGTGAAGACTATAAGAGATGTTATGATGGTTGTGTGAAGACTATAAGAGATGTTATGATGGTTGTGTGAAGACTATGAGAGATGTTATGATGGCTGTGTGAAGGCTATGAGAGATGTTATGATGGTTGTGTGAAGACTATAAGAGATGTTATGATGGTTGTGTGAAGACTATGAGAGATGTTATGATGGCTGTGTGAAGACTATAAGAGATATTATGACGCTTGCGTGAATACTATGAAATATGCTATAACTGGTTGCTTGAAGGCACTGATACACGCTTGGACTGAGACCGTAAAGATTGTTATGACTATTGCATGAAGAGCATGATATATTATATGATTGGTTGATTGAAGATGATTAAATGAGTTAGTTAGATTAGAAGATTAGATTAATCGTCTATTAGAGATTAAGAGCAGATGTTATTACTGGCTAACCATGGTCAGTAAAGACCGATACCCCACCCCACCCCCCCCCCCCCCCCACTTTCACTTACCACACGCTAGCAACGAGTCGTGTTACAAGAGCCTAGCTAGGCTCAGCTAGACTCAACAGATCGACACGATTATGATTGAGGTAGAGAATGCCAAGAAGTATGTCGGCGTAGTGTCGTTCATAAAGCACCGTTCCACTTTCGTGTGTATCTTCTAGGCAGTCAAAGACCATTATCATGATGCTGGTCGAACAAAGAACATCACCGACAACTGTTGGTATCAGGAATGAAGGAGATGAGTAACTTGAGGTGGCTGAAAAATGAACGACTCGTCAAGAGCTCCAGGTGGATGGTCAACCACCAAAGAAAGCGTGTCATCAGTTACTGTAAGCCGGAGGAGATGTTGAAGAGGAGATCAGAGCACTTGCAAATGTGTCTGGAGTGCATGGATGATCTATCTATCTATCTATCTATCTATCTATCTATCTATCTATCTATCTATCTATCTATCTATCTATCTATCTATCTATCTATCTATCTATCTATCTATCTATCTATCTATCTATCTATCTATCTATCTATCTATCTATCTATCTATCTATCTATCTGTCTTGTCTTGTCTGTCCATCCATCCATCCATCTATCCATCTATCTATCTATCTATCTATCTATCTATCTATCTATCTATCTATCTATCTATCTATCTATCTATCTATCTATCTATCTATCTATCTATCTATCTATGTCTGTCTGTCTGTCTATCTATCTATCTATCTATCTATCTATCTATCTATCTATCTATCTATCTATCTATCTATCTATCGGTACGTCCGTCCGTCCGTCTGTCTGTCTGCCTGCCAAAAAATTCTTGCACTAAGGAACGTAGTTAGACGTTGAAATTTTGTAGATGCTATTGCAAGTGGACTCAATCAATCTCTGCATATGAAATGCTCGTATCCTTTTGATCTAGAACTGTGAAAAGGCAATGACGTTATGGCTGTTATAGGAAATATGTGAAAATTAAAGGAAAATCAATGAGAGAATGGAGAAAAAAACCAGTCTGTTTTAAGAATCATAGGACTAAACGACGTAAAGCCACTGACATGAGGGAAATATTGTTTCGCTGAGAAGCAGAAGAGTTGTTTTGTAATCCGAGTTTTGCCATGTCTTCATTCCGATACTAAAGTATCGTCTGATGGTTTTGTATGTTCCGGCCTCTCTGGTTGTTTGTAAAGAATATTTAATAATGAACTCTCTGTTGAAAGAGAATGTTAAAATAATTTTTTGTGTTAAAAGTCAGAATGAAAGAATGTAAGAGAAGAAAAAGAAAGAACTAAAAGATGTGGAAGAAGAAAAATAGGAAGAAGAAGATGTGGGAAAAAGTAAGAGACTGGGGAAAAAGAAAGAATGTAAATTAGGAGAATATGAAATAAAAGACGAGGAGGTAGGAGAATATGAAATAAAAGATGAGGAGGTAGGAGAATAAGAAATAAAAGATGAGGAGGTAGGAGAATATGAAATAAAAGATGAGGAGGTAGGAGAATATGAAATAAAAGATGAGGAGGTAGGAGAATATGAAATAAAAGATGAGGAAGTAGGAGAATATGAAATAAAAGATGAGGAAGTAGGAGAATAAGAAATAAAAGATGAGGAGGTAGGAGAATATGAAATAAAAGACGAGGAGGTAGGAGAATATGAAATAAAAGACGAGGAGGTAGGAGAATATGGAAAAAAAAATAGGTGAAGAAGTAGGAGAATGTGCAAAAAACAGGTGAGGAGAAAAAGGAGGAGAATATGAAAAGTAAAGAAAAATGTGAACAAAATAAATTGAGGACGACAGTGGGAGAATATGAAAAAGGAGATGAGTAGGAAAAGTCAAAGGAAGGGAAAGATGTGGGGAAAAAAGATGAAGAGAAATAGCACGATGAAGGAAAATAGGAGGAAAAGAAAGAGTAACATGAGAAAAAAAAACAGGAGGAAGAGAAAGAGTAATGTGAGAAAAAAAGTTAGAAGAAGAGAAAAAGTAAGAAGTGGAAACGTAAAAGGGAGAGAAATAGTAACATAATAAAAAAGAATAACAAAAAATAAAAGGATGGGTACACCAGAATGAGGTCGCGGTGATCGAAACCAGCGAACTAGAGCTAGGCAAGGGGGGTACCAGGCACCAACTCAGTGCTCCTGGCCATTCATCATTGACCTGCTGGCGCGGGACCCAGAATGTTTCCTTCGATGATAGATTGTTTCGAGAACATTCCTTCTTGGGTCCATGCCAGGTTTTCACACTATTGGTAGCAGTAATCCACATCCCCCTCCCCTAACATACGATGTCTATGTTTCACCATCTTCACCACATCTCCTGCAAAAAAAATCAACAGTTCCCTGGTTCCATGAACAAGACCGATATGGGCTTTTATTTACGTGTCCTGGGATAACGCAGAAGCAAGGCCGAAATAGGAAGCATCAAATATTTAATACGAAAACCAGGGAGACCAGAATGTAGGATCTTACTATCAGCCTGACAGTAATCTAATCACCTTCATGTGTCTCCGGGAATCACGCTGACACATATGAACAGGGGGCTCTGGGGCGTCCATGTTTGAGCGTCCTTGGTTACCCTTTCAAGACCGTACTCAGATCATGAGAGAGGTAGGCCTTTCATGATGAAATCGAGGTTCTGGGAAAGACGATGGAATAAAATGTGAAGAAATATGTGGACAGAAATAGTGGAAGAAAAAGATACAAAAAGTTTTGGTGAGAAAAAGATTGGAAGAATAGAATCATGGAGAGAAATAGTGGAAGAAGAGAATGTGGTGTTATGGGAAGGAAAAGAGGAAAGTCATGGAGAGAAAATGTGGAAGAAAAGAATGCGGAAAATCATGGGGAGAAACAGCGGAAAGTTGTGGAAAGGAAATCAGAAAGTCAGTGGAGAAATAGCTGAAACAGAAAAAAAAAATACAGAAAGTCTTGGGGTGAATAGCGGAAATTCATAGGAAGAAATAGTGGAATTCATATGGAGAAATAGTGGAAAATCTTAGGGAGAAATAGTGGAAAGTTATAAGGAGAAATAGTGGAAAGACATAGGGACAAATAGTGGAAAGTCATAGGGAGAAATAGTGGAAAGTCGTAGGGAGAAATAGTGGAAAATCATAGGGAGAAATAGTGGAAAGTCATAGGGAGAAATAGTGGAAAATCATAGGGAGAAATAGTGGAAAGTCATAGGGACAAATAGTGGAAAATCGTAGGGACAAATAGTGGAAAGTCATAGGCAGAAATAGTGGAAAGTCATAGGGACAAATAGTGGAAAATCGTGGAGAGAAATAGTGGAAAGTCATAGGGAGAAATAGTGGAAAGTCATAGGGACAAATAGTGGAAAATCGTGGAGAGAAATAGTGGAAAGTCATAGGGAGAAATAGTAGAAAGTCATAGGGAGAAAGAGCAGAAGGTCATAGGGAGAAAGAACAGAAAGTCATAGGGAGAAATAGCGGAAAATCATAGGGAGAAAGAGCAGAAAGTCATAGGGAGAAAGAGCAGAAAGTCATAGAGAGGAATAGCGGAAAGTCATAGGGAGAAATAGTGACAGGAAATAAAGAATAATTAATGAAGGCGTGGTTGATGGAAGCGCGGAAGATAGAATGGAAGAAATAATCGGAAATAAGGGCAAGAGGAATAAAGAAGAATGCCGAAAGGGAAGAGAACCTGTTCCGTGTGTTACTGATTCGGGATTATCTCCTCTTTAGTTTATATTAAAGGGATGTTGCTAGCAGGTCATGTGACCTCTTCCGGGCATTGTCTACCTGTCTTTCTTACTAGGACGAGACCACATTAAACTCCATGTGTTTTTCATCTGTTTTTCGTGTTTTTATCTGGTATGTTCTTTTTTATGTGATCATCATCATCATCATCAGGTGCCGTGCCGACTGGCGTTGGCTATTATGCTTCTCCAGAGAACCCGATCCTTCATGCAGGCCATCAGTTCAGTTGGTGATCTCCTCTCACACCATCCCGTCAGACTGTCCAGTATCATTTCTCTTGGTCTTCCTCTTGATCTTCTTCCTTCTATTTTTCCTGTTGTTATAATATTTTCAATGCCTCCTCTTCTCATTGCATGTCCTGTGAAAGTACATTGTCTCTCTCTTATCTTTCTGACAAGGTTTTTTGTCTCTCCAGCTCTTCTCATACATTCTTCATTAGTTATTTTTGCTGTCCAGGGGATTCGCAACATTCTTCTAATAAACCACATTTCTGCTGCTTCCAATGATTTTTGTGCAGACTTGCATATTGTCCATGATTCACTTCCATATAACAAGATAGGTTCAATATAGCATTTTAGGACTCATTTTCTAACATTCATTGATAAGGATGTGTTGGTCAATATGTTTCTCATTCTCTGAAATGCAGTCTTTGCTTGGCCTATTCTGTTCCTAATTTCTGTTCTGCATTTATGTGATCCTTGAAAAAAAAAACGTTTTGCCGAAATATTGGATTGTTGTATTTTCTTAATTTGTATGTGCTCATCTTACTTCCTGCCATTCTTGTTTCTGCTCACTCTTTCTATTTTTTTTTTTTTTAATAAAACGGAACCATACATCACCATCTCCTTTCATTACTAGAACTAGTTTTACCGCAGTCATCGTTTCTCTTATCTCTCATATTCTCGTAACTGGATATCTAAATATTACATGACGTTTTCTCCTGAATATTTGCAGTTCATATCAGAGGGTGTCTGAGTGGCGAAGTAGTTAGTGCACTGATCTCTCATGGCGAAGGTCGGGGGTTCCAATCCGGCCGGAGGCACCCCAGTCACCCAGCTGTAGAAATGGGTACCCGACTTCTCCTGGAGTTGGGGAAGGAAAGGCGGCCAGGCGTGATACTGACCATATCACCCTCTAGTGTGCTGACAGGTCAAGGAAAATATGGGCACTAACACCATATCCCTATGTGCCTCTAAGATATGACAGGATTACCTTTACCTTTTTACCTTTTATACGGGAGAAGGGGATTTGGGAAGAAAAAAAGGGAGGATGGGGGTAGTTTGACCTTGTCTTCTATCTCCCTGTAACAGCGAGCTGTTGTGTTTTTGCAGCTGATGCTGTGAAGATGTTGAGGTACAGCGCCGTATCGGCGTGGGAGCGGGTTATGGCAGCTACTTTTATAGTCCCGGAGTACAGCTAAAAAGTAGTGGTGGGGGGGGGGGTGCAATACTTCTTTAGCAGACTCCACCACTATGAGGACAATGGCGATCCCTGCCCCGTTAGCCAGATTAGGCCTGTTACTTGGGGGTACTAACGGAGAGGTGGGACAGGGTCTTGATCAGCTATAGTTAGCTGACCCTGACGCTAGCATATCAGCTATGCGGTCGCTGACTGTCGAATCGGACAAGCGTCTTCTCCCGCCAGGGTAGTTTAAAATTGTTTTAATACGTTATTAAATAAGCACGACAATTCCACTGAAAATTGTTGTATCCACTTCTGTTTGTGGCACGGTGGTAATGTATTTTCCATCACATCGTAACATTTCACATTTATGTTTGAGATTATGACGCAGTTATTTTAGATTTCCAGAATTTGACAACAACCGCTGCAAAAATCTGGACATTGCATCATGGTGGTCAATATTTGAGCTGCACAAATACAGGTTTTAATCCGATTTCTTCTAGTTTTTTTTTCTCGTTGGTTTTCGCTCAATCTGGATTATTCCGAGTATTTTTTTTAAGTAGATGAAAAGGGAAGAGAAAAGAAAAAGACGTCAACTTTATTTTCAATTGGTAAAGATTTGGGTACGGCGGTACGGCGGCCTGACTGGCAATCCCATTCTTTATGATCGAAAGAGATGAATAGAGAAATGACAGAATTGACTGTGTAACTTAATATTTCATTGTTAAAACTTTGACAAGTTCTTCCGCCCTTTGTTAAGAGAAAAAAAAAGTAAATCAATGTTGCCCATGCAGTTTTAAATCCTTCATCTTTTCAGGGTAACTTTTTTTTGTTGTTTTTTCGTTGTATAACAGAACTAGAAAATGTTCTGTTCTTGTGGTCGTGGTGAGATAATGTTTGTTTTGGTTGATGATCTCGTAAACGACTGCGAACTTGAGTTTCTGGCGTGACAAGGATCTTCAAAACGTGCGCCACAGTGGGTTGTCACAGATGTGGAGTCGGTGGAGGTGGATTTTTGGGTTGAATTGAGAATCAGAGTCGTTGTTGGTGTAGCATTCGTTAGAACGCCATTGTTGGGCTGGACAAAACAGATAAAGAAATAAATGGGCCAAAGTTGGAAGCGATGTAATATGGAGTCTGAGGTTGGTAGAAATGTATAAAGTTTTTCTTCTTCTTCGTTGTTCGCTCAGACATCGACTCCAATATCTCTCACACATGCGGGCATTTTCGTCTCTGATTTTCACCATTGCCGAAGAACTTTTCCTGCAGAGGGGTGGTTTCTGGGCAGGTCCTTTGGCCGAGAGGGTTGTGTATCTGGAGACTCTGGAGGATGTTGATGCTGGATCTTTTGCCGCAGGCACGTTGGTCTGCTACGGCCAGTTTTCATCTCCTGGTACAGATGGGGTCTCAGCCTGCAATGTCCTGTCCGCAGTCGGAAGATTATCACCTGGTCATTTCTTGACAATTTCTAGTGTTCGTCATCTGTTTTTTGCTATTGGGTGTTGTTTTGTCCATGTTTCTTTACATATTTTTAGTCTTGTTTTTTGCTTGTTCATTTATTGTGGTTCTATCAGTCTGTTGCATTCTTCCTCACTCGCTTACCGGTCTATCTACCTCTTCATTTCCTTTTTTGGGCAGATGTCCATTGTCTGACTGCTTCATTGAATATTGTGCTTGCTGTTGTTACGGCTTCTGTCGGGTTGTCCATGTCTTTAATCTTTTGTTGTTTCAGTGCTTGTATTACGGACAGTGAGCCCGAAAGTATAAATTAAGGAGCATAGGAGGAGTTGGAGCGGTAATAACTTCAGATGGGAAATGCGGAACAGAATTCAAGAGCAGAATAGGCCAAACAAGGACAGAATTTTAGAGAATGAGAAAACATATTTTGCAACACATCCTTATCAATGAATGTTAGAAAACGAGTCCTAAAATGATATATTGAACTTATTATATGGAAGTGAGTCATGGGCAGTCAGGTCTGCACAAAAATCATTGGAAGCAGCAGAAATGTGGTTTATTAGAAGAATGTTGCGAATTCCCTGGACAGCAAAAATAACTAATGGAGAATTTATGAGAAGAACTGGAGAGACAAAAAAAATCTTGTGAACAAAATTAGAGATAGACAATGTACTTTCACAGGACATGCAATGAGAAGAGGGAGCACTGAAAATTATTATAACAACAGGAAAATCAGAGGGAAGAAGATCCAGAGGAAGACCGAGAGAAATGATACTGGATAGTCTGACTGGATGGCGTGAGAGATGATCACCAACTGAGCTGATGGCCTGCATGAAGGATCGTGTATTCTGGAGAAGCATAATAGCCAACGCCAGTCGGCACAGCACCTGATGATGATAGGAGGAATTTAATTTTGGTCGGCCAGTATAAAAATATATCAGTCGGAGTCAAAGGTTTGACACTCCGACTACTTGACGCCAGTGGATTATCCTCACCACATGAATAGGAATAAGTAGCTAGCTTCTGTGCAGACTCCACCACCACAAAGAGAATCTGGATATCTCGTTCACCAGACTTAGGTAAAACAGTAAGAAGTTTCAGAGCGGACGGCGGGGATGGTGATAGAGGGTCTTGATCTGCCTAAATCAAAGCCCCATTTCCCCAATCCCCCTCACCACCCCCCCCCCCCCCGGGGCCAGCCTCATACCTGTCTCTCAGCCTAGCAACTGTTTCCTTACCTGAATCAATGTCGTAATGTTTCTCACTTTCTGCATCTGTCGAGTGCCCGAATCTCTTTGATTTAAGAAGAAAATATTTTCTTTAACGTTTTAATAATTTAATGCCTTTAATGTTTTACAAATATTTTATTTAATGTTTGGAGTTTGATCTCTAAAATTATCGTTTATGTTAAATTTATTAAACAGTTTATATGTGTTATATGTGTGCAACATTTCATTAAAATACACTTGTCCAGAGTTTCGTGAACAATATATTTATGCATAGTTTATGGAGTACCTAAATCGATAAAATTCTTATGTTTTATCTATTTTACAGTGTAGGCTGCATTCGTTTATCTGTAGCAGGTATTTGTAATCGATTGTTAACTTGATTAATTAGGAAAGTAGAAACATACAAATATCTAGGCACAACCTTCAATAGAAACAACATGGTAAGCCAGGAAATTAAAAGCAGAGTACAGATAGGGAATAAAATATACATCGCCGTGCAGAATCTGTTAAAATCCGAAATCTTGTCCCAAAACACCAAAATAACAATCTACAAAACTATAACCAGACCATCTGTCATGTATGGATCAGAAACGTGGAGTACAACAAAGAAAGATGAACAGCAATTGCAGATATTTGAGAACAAGATCCTAAGAAGAATCTTTGGGCCGATAAAGGATACCAGCAGTGGAGAATGGAGAGCTAGAAAGAACACTGAACTGAACAGCTTATTTAAATCCCAACGAATTATAAATGTCTTGAAACTGAACAGACTACGCTGGCTGGGGCATGTAGAAAGAATGGAAGAGAACAGACAAACGAAAATTATGCACGCACACGAGATGAGGGAAACATGACCAAGACAGAGATGGAAAGACAACATAGAAGAAGATATAAAAGTAATTGATGTCACCAAGTGGAGAGAGAAGATTAGGAATAGAGAGGAATGGAGGCGAACTTTATCTGTAGCAATGAGCTTTAGTGGCACGGAAAGCTTAAGAAGAAGAAGAAGAAGATGATGATGATGATGATGATGATGATGATGGTGGTGGTGGTGGTGATGGTGATGATGATCATGATGATGATCATGATGATGAAGGTACTTGTACAAGAAAGTAGATGAAGGTACTTGTACAAGAAAGTAATGTGCTATTTATATTCAGCAATTATATAAATCAGCTATGTCTTTTTTTTAACTCGCGTCTCATTGAACGATGCAGAAATTTGAATAACACCCAACAGAAGTGCTTTTTTTACTATGCCTTCCCCTCAGAGATTCTGAATCACACTTGCAGACCCTTTGCAACACTGCAGCGTGCCGTCGCACATCAGCTGGCAGTATATGAAATAAATGAGCCGTATATATTCGGTTTCCGCAAAATGTAAGAGGTACGTTTTGTAATGTCATATTCAGTGTTTGAGTTGAGCAGTTGCCTTAATGTTGTCTGTGGTCACTTTGCAGTGAATTTTTTTTTTGGGCGTATTTCTTGTTATTTTTATGTATGTTGCTCTTTTGTGTGTGTGTTTTATGTTTATGTTATGGTGTGTTGTGAATTATTGATATGCTGTGTTTAAGTGTTTTGTTGTGTTTAAGTGATTTGTTGTGTTTTAGTAATTTGTTTGTCTTTCAATGATTTGTATTTTAGTGATCTGTTTGTGTTTTCATGCTTTGTTTGTGTTTTAGTGATTTGTTTGTGTTTTAGTGATGTGTTGTGAATTCCTGATGTGTTGTGTTTTAGTGTTGCTCTAGTTTTTGTGTGCTACAACGATTGTTTGCCTTCCTTTCCTCTTGTTCTTGAAATTTGACATCATCATCGTCAACACCATCAGCATTATCGTAAACATCACCAACATAAAAAGTGTCCTGCCAGTAGACAGGACCGATACAGTTCTCCAGTTTGTACTCTTCCTTGTGTATGTATCAGATCCTTTGGAATCTATTCTTCACATCTTCCAATGACTCCTTTTTTTTGTCCCTTTGACTTTTCCAGTGACTATCTCGGGTCACGATCTGAGTGTTACTCAGTCATCAAACTCATGGTTTGACGCTAGATTTTCCAGTGACCATCTCAGGTCACGATCTGAGTGTTACTCAGTCATCAAACTCATGGTTTGACGCTAGATTTTCCAGTAGCTGCCTCGGGTCACGATCTGAATGTTACTCAGTCATCAAACTCATGATTTGCCGCTAGATTTTCCAGTCATTTCTTCGTGTGCTTGTAAACGATTTTCGAAGAATTTGATTCCTGAAAGACAAAATTAAATGACTTCGTTTCATTTTACGCGCAGCAATCTGTGACGTCTTCAGCTAGACCGCTTTGTTCCGGTCTCTTTGGCGCTGAACGTGATCGATGTCTCCAGTCCTCGCAGTGATAATTCTGAAGCACAAGCACCACACAGGATGAGGAGTATGATTGTGATCGCTTATTTAAATACCGGAAATGGATCCAAAAGAAAAATGGCTTTTTTTTTGGCAGAGGGCACCATCATGATGGGCGCCCAAGGCAGGCCAAAGGAGTACATCAGCTTCTGGCTGGGAGCACCACTGAAGAGGTGGAATAGGATCGTGGCCCGAGGTAGTTCGCCAGGGCTGATAACCCTGTAATCACTCTAGACCAGTCAAGTGAGAAAGAAGACATTTATATGCGCACTGTAGCAGCTGGTACTACGATATGAATATTCTTTCTTTTTTGCGATTTCGAGTATATGCTCTCAGATATTGGCTAAATTGCACTTCGTGGGCTATGTGAAAATGAGGTCACTGAGTTACTCAGAGGAGACTTAGGACATGCGATAGCCGGTTATGTTCTCATAGCAAAGAACTAAAATCTTGACTGAGCTCGGGGTGATCCAGTCTTAGTTATAAAAACAATCATATCCAGACATTTGTGTTTTGGGGAAAAAAAAAACCAACAGCACTGAAAGGGGAGACTATTTATTTGTAGAACGAGGTGCACCAAATCACGCCTTACACTAAATAATTCGGTGTAATTAAAGAAAGCAAAAATAACAAAACTCGAGATCTTCGTGTAAAAAAAAAAACGTCCCATGCTAGATTTTACGTAGGATTATTCCCTTGTATACGATCTTCACGTAAGGAAGACACATATATACGATCTTCATGTAAGAAACCTCCCGTGCATATGATCTACGTGTAAGAAACCTCCCGTGCATATGATCTACGAGTAAGAAACGTCACATGTATACGATCTTCATGTAAGAAACCTATATATATATATATATATCTGAACCTTAAGTGTCCAGGACACATGGGGCTTCCGCAAGGGTTTTCCACAAATGCCTGTCCTTCGCCTTTTTTTCTGCTCTTGCCCAGGTGAGCCCTCTGTTGCTCAACATCCTTTCTGTTGTTCTTCTCCATGTCTCTTTTGGTCTACCCTTACTTCTGTTCCCTTCCTTGTGGTGTCCATCTTAGTATATATATCATTCATTCCTTTGCATGTCCCTTGCGGAACTTTGCCTCCCAAACAGCACTCCTGTAGGCCTCTCGGTTGTGAGCTAGATGGCCTGCTGCTGCTGCAGCCATTTCCAGATCATCAACAATGTCTTGCAGCCATCTTCGTTTCGGTCTTCTTCTTTTTCTTTTTCCCATTATGTATCCTTCCTATACGGTCTTCTCTAAATTATCATGACGTTTAATGTGGCCAAAATATTTAAGTTTTCTCTCTTTAATCGTCTTTACTAGCCAGCCTTCTTCAATATTAAGCTCTTGTTATATATATATATATATATGATTTTCATGTAATAAACCTCCTGTGCTAACGATCTTCATGTAGGAAACCCCCCATGCATATGATCTTCACGTAAGAAACCTCCCATATATGCGATCTTCATATAAGAAACCTCCTATGCATACGATCTTCATGTAAGAAACCTCCCATGCATACGATCTTCACGTAAGAAACCTCCCATGCATATGACCTTCACGTAAGAAACCTCCCATGCATACGATCTTCACGTAAGAAACCTCCCATGCATACGATCTTCACGTAAGAAACCTCCCATGCATATGACCTTCACGTAAGAAACCTCCCATACATACGACCTTCACGTAAGAAACCTTCCATGTATACGATCTTGACGTAAGAAACCTCCCATGTATACGATCTTGACGTAAGAAACCTCCCATGTATACGATCTTGACGTAAGAAACCTTCCATGTATACGATCTTGACATAAGAAACCTTCCATGCATACGATCTTCACGTAAGAAACCTCCCATGCATATGATCTTCACGTAAGAAACCTCCCATGCATATGATCTTCACGTAAGAAACCTTCCATGTATACGATCTTGACGTAAGAAACCTCCCATGCATATGATCTTCACGTAAGAAACCTTCCATGTATACGATCTTGACGTAAGAAACCTCCCATGCATATGACCTTCACGTAAGAAACCTCCCATGCATATGACCTTCACGTACGAAACCTCCCATGCATATGACCTTCACGTAAGAAACCTTCCATGTATACGATCTTGACGTAAGAAACCTCCCATGCACATAATTCAACTTCCCAGATAAAAAGCCTGCAGAGGTATTCAATCCAGATCAATAGAATGAAAGAATGGGGAAAGAAGAAGGGAAAAAAAACAGTCTGATAAGAAGCCCTGATAAATTGATACAATGAGGAAATGACAAATACAGCTGCTCCTTGTCTTAACGATAGGGCCTTTGTTCCGACGAATCCATCGCAAATCGAATATGGATATGATATGATAAACAGATAAGTAAATAACTATATTGTCACTGAAAATGTAAATAAATAAGTAGTTCCAAATGTTAAGTGATGAAATAGTAGGCGTAATCTGATTCGTTGATGTAAATTTGAGATAAACAAAGACTGCATTTCAGAGAATGAGAAACATATTACCCAACACATCCTTATCAATGAATGTTAGAAAACGAGTCCTAAAATGCTATATTGAACCTATCTTGTTATATGGAAGTGAATCATGGACAATAGGCAAGTCTGCACAAAAATCATTGGAAGCAGCTGAAATGTGGTTTATTAGAAGAATGTTGCGAATCCCCTGGACAGCAAAAATGACTAATGAAGAATGTATGAGAAGAACTGGAGCGACAAAAAACATTGTCAAAAAGATAAGAGAGAGACAATGTACTTTCATAGGACATGCAATGAGAAGAAGGGGCATTGAAAATATTATAACAACAGGAAAAATAGAAGAAAGAAGATCAAGAGGAAGACCAAGAGAAATGATACTGGACAGTCTGACAGGATGGTGTGAGAGGAGATCACCAACTGAACTGATGGCCTGCATGAAGGATGGTGTACTCTGGAGAAGCATAACAGCCAACGCCAGTCGGCACCTGATGATGATGAAATTTGAGATGAATCGACTTACATGATTAGCTGGACAGTGACGTCAGATTTGAAATATTTATCCGTGACACTTTTGAGGGATGTCACAGGCCCAAATATGACGCAGAGTTTGATTGGTTTCTACAACATTTATTGAAATCACGTTATCTGATTGGTCCTGACAGAGGAAAATACGGCATATTGCTGCCAATGGGAGTAAACTACACAGTTCAAAGTTTAATGACTGCTTATTATGCCACGATATTTCAACATCGTAAAGTCGAAATATCTTAAGTCAAGTAGTATCTGTAAAAAGAAAATGACTCGACTATAATATTCTTCTTTCTTTAGTGAGTGTCTTACCAAGTTTACAGATGAATTAGCTTGGAAAAGAGATATCTACATATAGCAGTGTAATATAGCACATCCAATTTGTTGATGACAGTCGTTCACCATAAAGATGGACAGAGGTGTAATGTTTCAGTTTTACAGTAAGATAGAAAGACTGAGGAATGTGGGCAAGAACAAGAATGGCAGAAAGTAAGATCATCATCATCATCATCATCATCATAATCACCATCATCATCGCCTTTCACTCCCTTGAGAGCATAGGCCACGTATAGAGGCTCTCCAGCCATCCCTGTTCTTGGAATTATTCTCTCCTTCCTTCCATGTGTGCCGCTTGTTTCTGAGCACTGTCATAATTTCTCTTCTCCAAGTAAGTCTAGGCTTTCCTTGTTTTCTGTTTCCTTGAGGATTCCATGTCAGTGACTGTCGTGCTATGCTGGTGTCGGGTTTCCTCAGAGCGTGGTCAGTCCACCTCCATTTCCTAGACATGATTTGTAGGTTCATAGATTCTTGTCTTGCCCTTTCTCAGACCTCCTCGTTCCTGATCTTGTCATGCCATTTAATGTTTAAAAATCCTCCTCAAGCAGTAGTTCATGAATATGATGAGCACAACATTCAAAAATCCAGTAGTTTGACAAAAGCCTTTTATCCAGGATCACGTATAAAAAAGCACAACATATAAAAAAAACAAGAAAAAAAAAGATTTAAAAATTCAGCTTTTTTTGGGGCGTCCTCTTTTGGAAGAAAATGGACACAAAATGCCTGCTTACCTTAGCTTTGAGAACAAGACTTTACGCTTGCTAAACACCGAGCCCAGCTCACGGAATAATCCTCTCTTTTTCTTTCATATGTAAAGAATAATCCACAGTTTCATTCTTGAAATGTCCGTTTCTAAAGATTAGGAATCATGTACACTTACTTCACCCAGTTTTGATTGGTTGGCATATATGGATTAACTTAGATGCTTTACTGCAAGAAATCATATTTATTATTCTGTATAAGAAAAAAAGAAGAAAATCACACAAAACAGCCAATATTTCAGCCGTAAGCCTTTTTCCAGGACAAACAGGAAAGATTAAACATAAGTAAGCACAAACAATAACCGATCTATTTTATTAAACAATTCACTTCTGCCAAAATGTCTGAAAGGTGCTTCGAGAAAGATGCAACAAGTTCTCTGACCAGACAGAAAAAACACTGGAAGAGGTCATCAGAGAGGTTTCAGAATAACGAAAACTAGTTAAAATGATAAGAAAAAGACGGTTAAAATTTTCTTGGACATTGTCATGAGAAGACAGAAGTCGGAGAACCTAGTAATCGCTGGAAAACTCAGCGGGGAAAAAGGAAGAAAGAAAGGTCAGGAGAAAAATGCCACACGGGACTGACCAAATGGCATGGAAAAAGAAATGCATCTGAACTAAGATGGAAGCACCAATGACCACTTAAGATGGAGAGGCGTGATCGCCAACGCTGTCTGACTCCGCATATAATAATAACAATAATAATCTTGTAAGTTATTTTTTTTCACATTTTTTAAATACACGAGACAGTGCGAAACTATAAATAGTGTGAAAGAATTAGTGGGGTAGGGGGAGGGAGAGGGGAGAAGGCGGGGACTATTGACAATAAGAAAGGTACCTAACGCTTGTATATACATTTCCTTTTAAGGTGAAATGGGGGAGGAGTCAATCTTTTGTTGATTAGGCAGAACAGACTCCTTTGTGCTCTGAAGGATAAATTGAACAGTTCGGTTGAAGATTAGGAGAACGCTGTGGATGACTTGTGTGCACGAATAGGCCATGATTGGATGCATCCATTTGCTGGATTAAACAGATGGACAGGCTTTCAGAGGTGAATTAATAAGCCAGGGCGATGAAAAGTAAGATTTAATAATAGATGTATGAATGAATGGGTAGATGAACTAACCTGGACTATGGGTGCGGAATGGATGTATGAAGACAAGTGAATGAAAGAATGGCTGAGTGAGTTGGTGAATTGCCACACATCCATTAATGGAGAGATGTGAATTTCATGAATGACTAGGTAAGTTTGATGGCCAAGAAGGTAGACTGGAGAAACAGTTTATTAATATAATGGATGGATGGATGGATGGATGGATGGATGGATGATTTATCGAGGTATGTGTAGAATGATAAACGGATCATGGGATGGATGGATGGATGGATTAACAGAAGGATAAACAAAAGGAAGGACAATCGCACTTTCGCGGCACCGCCACCCCCTCCCCCCCCCCCTCCGCACTTTTTGGCTGTATCCGGTGAAGAGTGGAGTGGTCATCTGTTTCAGCTCGCAAGTCAAGATCTATAAATAGCCCGTAAAGCGTTCGATAAGGCGAAATTGATTACGTTTCTTGGGAATTGTGTGATCGTTGTCTCGAGGTGCGAACAAAACATGGAGGTCTGGTCCCCTGGGTCTACGTGTCAAAGACAGATTTGGAGTGGGGGAGGGGGTTGGGAGGGGGGAGGGGATGAGGGCAGAAGAAAGTGAAAATTAATAGAAGTATTAGAAATAATGAGGGGGGGGGGGTAAATTTGAATGTAATTTAGGAAGAAAAAAAAACAGTGCTGATCCATATTTGTAAAGCTGTGACTCATCTACGGAATTTATTTCCAGCATTTTCTTTTGAGTTTTTGTTTTGTTTCGTTTATTTTGTTTCACATTGTTTGTATTTTTGATTGATTTCTGAAATTTATAATAGATAACTGATAACTGACGATAGGAGTGGCCATGTGATTTGATGATTTATTTTTCAGACTTCGGAAAGGCAGGTTCGAATCTTGATAAGATCTAGGTTTTTTTCTGTGTGTGCGTGTGTGTTTGTGGAGAAAAGATTAAGTACCTGATGTGTTTCTAAATCTTTTTTTTTCAGCAAAGAGGAAGGGAAATTTTAATTTGATACAACTAAAGAGACTGTGAGAGCGAGAGAGAGAGAGAGAGAGAGAGGAGAGAGACAGCAAGGAAGGGAGAGCGAGGAAGTACGAGTGAGATGGAGAGAGCGAGGGAGAAAGAACGAGGGAGAGAGAGAGCGCTGGCGAGAGAGAGAGAGAATGAGAAAGAGAAAGAGAGAGCGAGGGAGAGAGAGAGAGCGCGGGCGAGAGAGAGAGAATGAGAAAGAGAAAGAGATAGCGAGGGAGAGAGAAAGAGCGAGAAAAAGAGAGAGCGAAAGAGAAAAACAAAGGTAAAGAGGCAGAACGAGAGAAGAGAGAGAGAGAGAGTGAAAGAACGAGAGATAAAGAGAGAGAGAGAGAGTGAAAGAACGAGAGAGAGAGAGAGAGAGAGAGAGAGATAGCCGATGGTATTGCCAACTCGAGAATTCCTCAGTTCATTTACATTTCCAGGATACTCGTACGCTTGACAGTCAGAGACAGAGACAGACCGACAGACAGACAGACAGGCAGACAGACAGACAGACAGACAGACAGACAGACAGGTATGCACTATCATATTATTGATGAAGTCGAAGTTCTTTGTTCTTTGATAGAACACATCGAGGTTTCACGAACATTTCCACTTCACTAATCAGAGCAAGTCAGATGAAAAGTTCACTGCATTATTTAATTCTGACAAATAAGCTCAAGACGTATAGTCTATAACATCACTTGGATTGAATCACTTAATCATTTGTTCACAGTATCAGACTCTATCATATTCTACATACAGCATTTCGGCAATGTTCTCAACTTCACAATATTCTACACTTGATACGTGAACATTTCCTAACTCAGTATTATATGAGATCTACAACCCGTGGTCGATCAGTTACGCGACTAAATCACTGTACTCGAAGTTTCAAAAGTATCACATTTTCGTAATCACTTGAACCACATCTTCAATCTGTCCTAAAACTCCTTCTTCAAAACTGCTTTTCCTGAGTATCTATTGCTCTAAGTGTCCATCTGTTCCATCTGTCGTTTCCTACATCTTCTTTCTCTCTCTCGTGTCTTCTCTGGTGTGTTCTCCTTTTGCTGTTCCTCTCTTATTGTCTGTCCTTCTCTTCTTCTCTTGTCTGGACCGGTCTCTATTCACTGACCGTCCTTGTTCCTCCGTCTTCGGGCTCCCTCCTCTGTCTCCTCTCTCCTTTACTTCCGTTCTTCTTCGTCCCTGACTGTCTGTTCTTCCGTCTTCGGGCTCCGTCTTCTGTCTCCTCTCTCCTGTACTTCCGTTCTTCTTTGTCCTCTCCTGTACTTCCATACTTCTTCCTTTTTTCCAGTCTCTCCTCTCTCCTGTACTTCTGCACTTCTTCGTCCTATCCTGTACTTCTGCACTTCTTCGTCCTCTCCTGTACTTCCGTACTTCTTCGTCCCTGATTGTCTGTTCTTCCGTCTTCGGACTCCCTCCTCTGTCTCCTCTCTCATCTACTTCTTTTTCGTCCTCTCCTGTCTCTCCGCTCACCTTTTTATCTTCAAGTCCAGCTTGATGGATTAACCAATAAGTATTTTTGCTCCACCCTTCAGATGTCCATTGGTTCCCATGACCGTTCTGATTGTCCGTCATTCAAACTGCCCCTTGACTTACATGTCGTACGTCAATTGTCCAATAGGCTACGCCTTTAAATATTTAATTGGTCAGCTGGCAGAGTTGGTCATTTCTTTATTTAAAAGCCGTGTGCAATAGTGTCATAAAAACGTCTTAACGCGTGTCACCTAACAGGTGTCATGCGTGTCAGTCTATGTCAATTTTGTCTTTACAATTGTTATTTACCCAAGTCATTATCTTGCTTTTTCATTTCGGAGGTTTTATTGTGTCCTGGCTTTTCATTGTGTCTGCCTTTTCTATTCGTCTTTTCTATTTTGTTTACACCAGTCAGCGTCCAGTTACCGCTTTGTTATTACTTTCTGGCGTCCTTCCTTTGTATTATCTATATCTCAGCGTCACTGAGTCTCGTCTTTTTCTGTTCACTGTTTCCACTGTTTACTTTTGTCCATGTCTTGTTCTAGTGTCATGGAAGTTCTGCACCTTTCTCTTCCTTTCCTACCTACTTTTCTCTGTCGCTATTCGATGTTACTATTTTGTTTACAGTATATTTTCATAATCATATTCATATAATAATAATAATAATAATAATAATAATAATCATTACTTACAAGGCCATGCTACAGCAGACAGACAGACAGACGGACGGACGGACGGACAGATAGATAAATAGAAAAAAAATGATATAGAGGGAAAACATGAGAGTGAGAGAGATAAGAGTGAAAGAGATAGAGCGAGGAAGAGAGAGAGAGAGGTGCATGTTGAAATAAATCTCATTGGAGAAATTTAAAAAATGCCACTTTTTGCATATTTCTAATGCTATACTCTTCTCTTTTATTGCAAAATACGCTAAAAAGCGCCGGATTTTTTTGGTAAGAATATAAAATCCTTATATTTTGTGCATTAGAAGAACAAAGTAAAGAGCTTTCGTTCCTTTTTTAGCTGAGAAAAAAAGATGCATGAGCATGATGACAGCGAAGCATGACAGAATAATGAGTTTTTATAGTTGGCCCAGTGTAAGTTCCTAACACACAACTCACATTGTCTGAGGGAGAGAGAAAAAGAGAAAGAGAGAAAGAAAGAGAAATAGAGAGAAAAAGAGAAAGAAAGAGAGAGAAAGAGAGAGAAAAAGAGAGACAGAAAGAGAGAGAAAGAGAAGGAAAAAGAGAAACACAGAGAGAGAGAGAGAGAAAGGGAAAGAGACAGAGATCCTGCCTGCACCAGCTGTTATGACTTTATTCATCTACTCGTTCAGTCTTTCTTAAACTGCGACCAGCTTCCAATATGGCTAAGGGTGTTATAGGTGGAAGGGGTATAGCAGTATTCGTGAAAAAACGGTTAGCTTGATAGTAAGGGCATTATTATGTGTTTTCTTTTTGAATTTCCTCGTGCTGAGATCCTTCGAGAAGGTCACGTGGGATGCAAAGCCCGTGATAGGGAATTGTGGGGGCAAGGCTCAGTGCGTGGAGTCAGTTTTTGGTTTGAACGTGTAACTGTGTGGACGTTTTTTTGAGCTGTGTAAGTCTTCGTGGAGCATATGGAACTGCAGTTGTACGTATGAATGGACTGGCCACATGGCAGGGATAACCAGCCGGCAGTCAGATTTAATGTTCTTTTCATCAACATTATCATCCTTCCATCAATAAATGTTCCAAGTCACCGTTACCCAGGCAGTTGTCGTCAACGTGAGGTTTTGAAGAGCCTGGATGAGAAGTATGTCTGGAACAGTGTGTAACTAATCCAGCAGGTGAGAGTGAGAGCTGGAATTATGTGTGTAACTAGTCCAGCAACCTCAACTCTCGAAGAGCAAGATGGAAGTCGACCCTGATATTCACGTGCGTAACGTGAATCAGCACAACTTATGTCGACACGGCCCAGCTAACGAGTGTCATATACACAGCAAAGACTGTGTCACCAAAAGATACCCTGTTATTTCAGGATGCACCACGGCACAAAATCCTATTATGGGGGGGGGGGGGGGTTGGGGGAGAGGAGGGGAAGAGGGGGAAATGGCTGTTTTTGTGGACCTAAAAAAGCAGTGGTTCTTCAGCAGGCTCCACCACCACGGGGAAGAGTGGTGGTCCCTGCCTCCACTGAGTAGGCAAAACTGTATTGAGGGTAATCATCCGCGAGTTATTTGTTCACCGTCCCTCTCCAGCCACCGTCGTTCCCGCTGCTCCAGATAGCGCCCATAATCCCTCAGCCTCAAATATCTCTCTCCACCCACCCCCACCCACCCTACCCTTCCCAGCAGACGCTGTAATTGACTATGCATTCCACTTGCATCTAACATAAAATGTATATAATTAACAGTGAAACTTTGACTTGGGCGTGACCGGCTTATCTATTAAAAAAAAAAACTGCCTACGGACTCCCGAATGTTAAGAACTTTCTATTATCTCCTCCACTTACTCGAGTTCTTCTTCTGCTTGTCTCCCTTTGGTTGCCTTGTGTAATCCTGTCGGAGCTAGAAGAGCCGTAGATGAGAATGTACCGTCTTCTTTCCCCCCGCGGGCCGGTGAGACACTGAACTCTGGAATATCTTTTACAACTCCGTTTAAATTTATTACTGCCGTTGCTGAAAACAGCTTTCGAGCGGGCAAATATTTCTCTCGAGAAAATATCTTTATCAGTTGTAGGGACTCTTTGAGTCTGTATGACTCCCTGGGTCGTGATTTATTGGGCAAGTTTAAACAGAGGACACAAACCCGGTCGTAGACAACAAACAGCTTTGTTCGCTGAATACTAAACATACTGTCATTTAGTTTGGTTTGTTTCGGTGTATGTTGATCTTGGAGCAAGATCTTTCCGTGGGTTCAGCGGGTAAACTGAAGTTTTAGAAGTGTATCCATGGATACGCTGTCTCTTTATTGTTGTTGTTGTTGTTGTTGTTATTGTTGTTGTTGTTGTTGTTATTGTTGTTGTTATTGTTTCTGGAGTAGTTCCATTTTGATCTCCATGTAACTGTGAGCATAATGTTCGGTCGAAATATGTTCCAACACAATAATTCTATGAAATATGTTCCAACACAAGAATTCCATGAAATATGTTCCAACACAAGAATTCTATGAAATATGTTCCAACACAAGAATTCCATGAAATATGTTCCAACACAAGAATTCTATGAAATATGTTCCAACACAAGAATTCTGTGAAATATGTTCCAACACAAGAATTCTATGAAATATGTTCCAACACAAGAATTCCATGAAATCTGGATGAATCATAGTGGTCAGTTTCAAAGCACACAGCGGAACCACAAAGGCAAGCTTCTAGTTAGTCAGACTGAGTTTCCAACTAGGAGCTCCCAATGAGAAGTGGGATAGGAGCATTGGCCAGCCCCTGGTTCATTAGTCCTGATAATGATACTGTCACTCTAGCACAGTTATTTTTGCTTCTGTTTTCACAGTGTGCTGTAATCTATGCTCCTGTTTTCACAGTTTGCTCTAATCTCTGCTCCTGTTTTCACAATTTGCTGTAATCTCTGCTCCTGTTTTCACAGTTTGCTGTAATCTCTGCTCCTGTTTTCACAATTTGCTGTAATCTCTGCTCCTGTTTTCACAATTTGCTGTAATCTCTGCTCGTGTTTTCACAATTTACTGTAATCTCTGCTCCTGTTTTCACAATTTGCTGTAATCTCTGCTCCTGTTTTCACAATTTGCTGTAATCTCTGCTCGTGTTTTTACAGTGCGCTGTAATCCATGAAAACCTCTTCTAAACTTCAGAATTTGTTACATCATGGTCACAAGCTTTAAGACTTCACGAACGATGAAACGAAACTGTAGTATTAGAAAAGAAAGAGAGTTTAGACCCAAGGGGAAAGCAAGGCAAGACGTGCAGGAAGCGTCTGGTTTGTATACTAGAATGTTGGTAGGGGTGCCCTTAAGGCACCAAATGAAGTAGTATTACAGTTGTGCTAATGACCCGTGCCTGAGACTGGCATCAATGCAGTAGCATATCCTCATCTCATATCATCATCATCATCAT
This sequence comes from Achatina immaculata, assembly GCA_009760885.1. Classification (NCBI taxonomy): domain Eukaryota; kingdom Metazoa; phylum Mollusca; class Gastropoda; order Stylommatophora; family Achatinidae; genus Lissachatina; species Lissachatina immaculata. The sequence continues at coordinate 1,245,224 of CM019700.1, forward strand.
CATCATCATGTGCCGTGCCGACTGGCGTTGGCTATTATGCTTCTCAAGAGTACCCGATCCTTCATGCAGGCCATCAGTTCAGTTGGTGATCTCCTCTCACACCATCCCGTCAGACTGTACAGTATTATTTCTCTTGGTCTTCCTCTTGATCTTCTTCCTTCTATTTTTCCTGTTGTTATAATATTTTCAATGCCCCCTCTTCTCATTGCATGTCCTATGAAAGTACATTGTCTCTCTACATATGTAGAAAGTTAGGGTGTCTGTTGCCTATATCCTTTAATTCTCTTCTTGCTGTTGTTGCACAATTGCCTCGATGTTGAAACAGTTTGCAGAATCTGTTTGCTACAATATCCGCACAGCGACGCAACAAGAACAGCCAGGCTCTCCAACAATTCTACAACAGAACACCATCTGACAAAGTATACTGCAATGAAACATGCAGTCATCCAACATAACTCACAGTTAACATTCCAAGAGAGACTGAACCAGGTCTGCCGTTAGAATAAACTCTCAATGATGACATTTATTGATGGACAAAATGAAAGGCGAAATGATGAGAATGAATGAATAGCCCATCAGGCTATGAAACTATGCAACACAATCAAGATTCCCGGCCTGAGTATTCAGCGTCATTGTGAAGAAACCTATTACACTTCCAAATACAAAAACTCGCAGATTCCAACAGGAATCATCACAGCCAAAAAAAAAAAACAATAACAAAAATATAACTCTTCAGAAACTCCCATTTTAACTACTCAAAACAGGACAAAGGCTCAAAATCTAAGAAGATTTCTATCACATTTCTATCAATCTTCGAAAAATCTTCGAACATCTCTCATATAAATCACCCATAAGCCACAAAAAATGCAACAAGCTCTCAAACCATCCTATAAAGACTATCTTCAAAAATTAACATGTCAAAAACATCCTCTAACTGAACCTGAGCTAGGACTCTAACCTGAAGTAGGACTCTAACCTGAGCTAGGACACTAACCTGAGCTAGGACTCTAACCAGAACGAGGATTCTAACCTGAACTAGGACTGCAACCTGAACTAAGACTCTAACTTGAAGTAGGATTCTAACCTGAGCTAGGACTCTAACCTGAACTAAGACTCTGACTTGAAGTAGGATTCTAACCTGAGCTAGGACTCTAACCTGAACTAAGACTAACCTGAACTAAGACTAACCTGAACTAGGGCTCTAACTTGAGCTAGGACTCTAGCTTGAAGTAGGACTCTAACCTGAACTGGAACTCTAACCTTAGCTAGGATTCTAACCTTAGCTAGGATTCTAACCTTAGCTAGGACTCCAACCTGAAGTAGGACTCTAAACTGAACTAGGACTAACCTGAACTAGGACTCTAACCTAAACTAAACTAAACTACTACCTAGCACACTCGCTCTCTTTCTTTTCGTTTTCTGTATCCCCAGTCCTCGCCCAGAAGACATGGGATTCTCTTGAGGCCAGAAGACATGGGATTCTCTTGAGGCCAGAAGACATGGGATTCTCTTGAGGCCAGAAGACATGGGATTCTCTTGAGCCAAGAAGACATGGGATTCTCTTGAGCCAAGAAGACATAGGATTCTCTTGAGCCAAGAAGACATGGGATTCTCTTGAGGCCAGAAGACATGGGCTTCTCTTGAGGCCAGAAGACACGGGCTTCTCTTGAGGCCAGAAGACACGGGATTCTCTTGAGCCCAGAAGACACGGGATTCTCTTGAGCCCAGAAGACACGGGATTCTCTTGAGCCCAGAAGACATGGGATTCTCTTGAGCCCAGGCTTGTTTCGGCCCAGTGCATTCAAAGCAAGGTTACCCTTTGTCTTACTAAGCAATCAAAACGACAGTGTTCAAAATCTACCCATGTCTCATAAATTAGGACATATTCTTGTACATTTCCTGCAGATACACTTTATCTTGTATTTAGAAAGGCCAAAAAAAAAAAAAACTGCACCTGGAGATACTTTTAGGTGCCCTCACCTTTTATGAATTTATAATTCACAATTGTTCATTCAGATAACTTAAAACAGAGTGAAAATATGTTTAGAATTTTAACATAAGATTTGCTTGCGAGGTCCTCTGCAATGGTCGCCGTTTTTCATCATGGTAGTGGAGCCTGCTAAAGAACCAATGCACATTTTCTTGCTTTTTAGCTTCGTTCCAGGTCTGCAAAAACAGCCATCGTACACCCCCCCATACCTCCCTCCTTTCTACCCACAACACCCGATGTTTATGTTTCACGCCCTCACCCTATCGGAAGGTCTTTTACAAGTGTATGATCTTTTGGTAAACCGCTCTCAGGTCTGTTTTCTTGAGAGGCTTCTCACTGACATATGTCAGAAGTCATGTCATTTGATGTCACAGTTAATGACACAATGGGAGACAGACACTGTCCAGCCTTTTTTTTTTTTAATCCTGTCTTTTCCAGAGTTTAAATGTCAGTTCGTGCTAAATCTGGACTCCCCAAATCGCCAAGAAGAGGTCCATAATTTGCCCCTAGGTTCACCCCCGCAAGTTTTTGCCTCATATTCAAATTATTTGGTTCAAAGCGTAGTTACTTTGGTCTGCACAGACTGGACGCTTTTTCTGAAATGAGTCTTCTGTTAAAAAAGCGTTCTGTGTTTTGCGTGGAGCATCTTAGGATGGTGGAGGTGACTCTGTGATCAGACTTTAATGTAAGCAGGATGTGCTAGAATATAACAAATGCAAAGTTTCAGTAAAAAGGATTTCATTTTTTTCGTGAAATTCGACAAAAGGGAGCGAATCTTGAGGGAAAGTCAAATCAGATCTTAGTTTCCTAGTTCATTGGAGCGGAACTTTCGAACGTTACTCTGGTCTGTATGTTCCAAAGTTTTTTGAAAAGATAGAGAAATGGCAAGAGTGGTATTTCCTTTAACATGGATCTTTTACGTACTTGGACGAACGGATAGACGCCCAGCCACGTTTTATGCTGCTGGAGGCCTCTAGAGAATATGCTGTTAGTAGCATGTTATCCATGGGCCTGGTATCATGGGCCGGGATGGAGACACCATCTATCGCCACGAGAAAACGAATCCAATATCCACATCCAGTATCAGACCTCCCTTCGTCCTTGTCCTCGTCCTCGTCCTTGTTTCCTTGGAATTATGAGCATGATTTTGTGTGCAGGGAGAATGGAATTTTATAAGATGCTGCACAACCATTTCACCCACTCCCCATCATCCCCACAACTACCACTCCCCACCCCCCCCATTCCCACTCCCTTCTTGTTCTGTTGATTGGTCACTCTGTTTTCGTCAGCCACTACTTTTTCAAAACAAGGGAGGTCGGGGGCTACCACTCCTAAAACAGGGGAAGTCATCGGGGGGGGGGGGATGCCACTCTTAAAACAGGGGAAGTCATTGGGGGGCTATCACTCATAAAACAGGGGAAGTCATCGGGGTGTCTACCACTCCTAAAACAGGGGAAGTCATCGGGGGGTGGGGGCTACCACTCCTAAAACAGGGGAAGTCATCGGGGGGCCCAGCACTCCTAAAACAGGGGAAGTAATCGGGGGCTACCACTCCTCAAACAGGGGAAGTCATGGGGGGGGGGGGCTACCACTCCTAAAATAGGGGAAGTCATCGAGGCTCTGAAGCAAATGCACAAGCTGGGCCCCTCTATCACTGGGACTGCTGGTATGGTGAATGTGCAGAAGCAGAAGTATGATATGGATTACAGTGGATATTTTAACAGGCACGGAAAAAAAAGCGAGGAAAATGCACTTATTACTCGCGCAGACTACGTCGTCATGGAGACCACCACGATCCCCGCCCCCATTGGTCAGACAGTGCCTGTTGCTTAAAGCACCAAAGGGGAGATTGGGACAGGGTCTTGAGCAGCTGTAGTTCACTTGTCCTGAAAGCAATGCCTTCAGTCTGTAACAGTGGTCTTCAGTCTGTAACAGTGGTCTTCAGTCTGTAACAGTGATCTTCGCTCCCGGGCTATGTACTTTCAAAAATTACTAAAGAAATGAACCTTCGGCCATCAAGGTACAGCACGGTCAAAATATTGTCCGTTGATTATGTAGCAGACTACGGGATATATGGTTACAAGAGAGCATTTGTCACCCTTATGATTTTCTCTTTTCAACTTACGGGGTGAGAATCCCGTGACAGAGAGTTGTGGGAGAGACTGTTGAGTTTCGGTCAGTCTACGACTGGATGTTAAATTTGTTGTGGGTGGATTCTTGTTGATCTGACGTGAAGATGCGATGTCCTGTGTTAGTTGTTGGAACGTATGATTGGACTTGCCATGTGGCAGGGTAACCTGCCGGCGGTCAGCTATTCATCATCATCATCATGTCCATTGATTAAATATTATATCAACTTATTACGCTTGACTAGTTTGGCTTTCCATATTTGTTTGTGCTAACACCATGCTTAAAGGAATCTGGAGGACGAAACCTGAGTCTGGAGACGGTGTTTAACTACTTCAGGACCACTCACTTTTCAGAACACTGGTTCGAAGATGATTTACAAACAGCACCAAACTAGGGCCGCATAGGCCCTCACATGCACGCACGGGCACTTACTGTTTTAATTATTTTCAAAAGTTTAATTAGAAATGGGTGCCCACACGGTTTTAAAACAGCACCTTGTAGGAGAAAGTAAATCATCATCAATCATAATGTGCTGTCTCTTCGAGGAAGTTTGGCTGCATTGGTTGTCCAACTTTCTCTGTCCTTGCTTTTCATATCGCAAGTGACCGAGCAGAATCCAATCCATTTCTTTAAATGTTCTTCACCAATCTACATCGTTGTCGACTTCTTTCTCATCGTTTTTTTTTCTCCTTTCTGCATTTCATTCTAGTGTGGTTTTCATTATTGTGTTTTACCTCTTGATATCAGAGAAATAATTTCTTATTTTTTCTCTTATATCTCTTCTTAATTTTAGGCGATTTAGTTTTATTTTATGTCCATGGAGTACGTCCCATTCTTGTGTATACCCACGTTTCAAAAGCTTTATTTTTTTCTTCTCCATTTTCTTATTTAAGGAAAGAATGCAAAATCTAGGTCCTAATCCACAAGTTTATGACTGGTTTTCTGCAGAACAAATATGACCAGGCAGTAGATTTATGAGGTTTTAATTATAACAACGGGGGTAACTTGGATGCAAGAAATTAAACAAGCAGTAATAAACGTCTATTTTCTGCCGTTTAATAGAAAATATACGTTCTTTATGGTTCTTGTTGTCTTTCAGCGAGTAATTAATAATCCAGGAACGTTACTTGTTATGGAGAAAGGGGGGGGGGTCTGCTCAAGTTGTCTGTCGCCTCAGCATGTAAATGATTATAGTTTTGGATGGATGCATGGACGGACGGACGGACGGACTCCGCACGTGTCCATAGGGGCGCTCCAATTTCCTCTTCGTTATCTCCATCAGCGTACAGATTAAACACCCGTTCTGTGTGGACTTAACTACCTTTCCTGTGCTTTTATCATTAATCGTTTTGGGATTCGCTACCACAACTTTCATTCCCTAGCTCGTTCATTCTTGACGGAAGCAGTGATTTACCAGTTGTCAGTCAGTCAAGTCTTTGGACCGACTAGCTACTGTGCTACGAAGCAGCGGATGGTGAAATACATGTGATGAAAATAGTTTTTGCTTTCTGTGTTGTACAAATGAAATGAGTAACCTTTGCTGGTATTTAGAACTGGCGTTGTGAAATATCATTTCTCCAAATGCTGATATACATCGTGAATATCATTTCTCCAACTAATGGTATAACTTCTGTACATATATATATATATATATATATATATATATATATATATATATATATATGCACTTTGGTCGAAAACAGTGGTTCTTTACCTGAAGTTCATGGGCCTTCTCCCCCACCCCCATTGTAGTGCACTGAAATACTTTTGGGGGTCCACGGGCCAGTACAAGGACTGGTTCGATTAAAAATGTGCATTATCTGGGTGCTAATTATTGCTTCATACATGCTGAGGGATAGACAGCTGTCTGAACCACATTTTCTTCAAAGATGGTACTTCGTCATTATGCAGGAATGTCCTCCGTGTGACTCGGTCTTTCGCAGGTTCTTCCCAGTCCTCGCTTGTGAAATAAAAATTCTCCCACTGACGACGACCTGCAAGGAAGCTGGGCTTGGCAGCACAGACAAGGCATGCGGAAGCTGTGGCCGAGTTTGCAAATTCGTTGGATTTCTTACTGGGGAGATATTTTAAAAGACATTGTTTACAAGAACCCTGCGGCCTCCCTTGATGAACTCAAACTCAGAATTTGTTGCTGTTTACCGGACCCCTATGACCTCCCTCGATGAACTCTGCTCAGAATTTGCTGCTATTTACAAGACCCCTGTGACCTCCCTCGATAAACTCAAGCTCAGAATTGTTGCTGTTCACAAGACCCCTGTGACCTCCCTCCATAAACTCAAGCTCAGAATTGTTGCTGTTCACAAAACCCCTGTGACCTCCCTCGATGAACTCTGCTCAGAATTTGCTGCTGTTTACAAGACCCCTGTGACTTCCCTCCATAAACTCAAGCTCAGAATTTGTTGCTGAGATGGAAAAAAGTTACACCGAAAATGCTGGAGAAAACTTGGAGGGAAACTAAACACCGCTTGGACAACTTACTTGCCATGAAAGACGCACGATTTTAAATCTTTCACTTCTGAATTACTTTCCAGGTTATGACAGAAGAAATTTTGCCGAGAAAATTTCTGTAGAAACTAGAAGGTAGTTACTCTATAATTTTAAAATATGGGTTCGGCTAGAAACGTTCTAACTTTTGATTTTATTTAAACTTTGCTTAAATATCCCTCTGAAAATTAATTTATATAGGCATGCAAGATCTACCAAACAAGTCAGTGTTGTTTTGGAGCAAACGGGTTAATTGCTTAGCATTCTGCATCACTGATTCTACAGGTCAATCAATCAAGTACATTTCTCTCCACAATTCCCTGTCTTTCGACTTGATTATGAGATCCGCCGGTGACTTTCTTCCTAGCCACACTGACCTCTCAGTAACTTCTCTCTCTGTGTCTCTGATTCTGCAGGTATCAGTACTAAAACTTTCTGAGTTACGTTATGAACACAGAGAGTGCACCATACAAACAAAAGTCACAAAATTAAGCCAAGCTGATACTTCTAAGTACATGGACACCTTGCTAACGTCAGATGAACGATGGATTACCGAAGTAAAAAGGCAGAACTGCACAATCCAAGACCTCTATTCAAACGTTGAAATCCATACTTTGCAATAAGTCACTATCTATGAAAGTCAAGAATAGTGTGTTACAGTGTTACACTGAACCAGTCTTGTTCTGTGAATGCAAAGCTTGAGAGACACAATCATTCATTCATTCATTTGCATGTCCCTTGCGGAACTTTGCCTCCCAAACAGCACTCCTGTAGGCCTCTCGGTTGTGAGCAAGATGGCCTGCTGCTGCTGCATCCATTTGCAGATCGTCAACGATGTCTTGCAGCCATCTTCGTCTTGGCCTTCCTCTTTTTCTTTTTCCCATTATGTACCCTTCCAATACGGTCTTCTCTAAATTATCATGACGCTTAATGTGGAGAGACACAAAGAGAGCCGAAATGTGGTTCTTAAGAAAAATGCTGAAGGTACCATGGACAGCAGGAAAATCCAACAATGAAATTACGAAAGAAGCACGGGAAACAAGGGAGATTATAATAAAGGTCAGAAAAGAACATTCTAAATTTCTGAGGCGTATTTAGAAGAGAGGCCGCATAGAGCCGCTAAAAGCAACAGGGAGATCGAAGGTAGAAGAGACAGAGATAGACAGAGAAAAGATGTTTGATGTTTTGGCATCCTGACACGGGAAATGCTCATTGAAAAGCATGTTCAGACACACAAGGGATCGAGGGTTATTGAAGAACATGACATCCTGCACTTGTCGGCAGGGATCTTGAGAGAGAGAGAAAGAGAGAGAGAAAGAGGGAGAGTTATATTTTCACATTCCGTAAGCAGTTTTATTGTGGTATATCTAATTTGAAAACCTATAGGTCAAGGAAACCCAGACAATAGTTTTTGAATCACCTGGTGTTTTCGTTTGGCTTTGTTCGTCCTTGCTGTTATCAGTTTCATGGTGGAGTTTGGTTACAGCAAAACTTGGTCAGACTTTTGTTCCTGTCTTGTCAGGTTATTTTTATTGCGAGGTTATGTTGGCCCGCGATATGACCAGCTGGAGACAGACAGGTGAAAACGTGAGGTGAGAGTTGAGCCAGGTGAGGAATCCGGTTGCATTTTTCTTCTTATTGTAGTCTTCATGGAGCTGCCAGCTCTTGTTCTTTGAGACTGAAGCTGTGATGACTATGAAGCTGTGATAATTGTGAAGCTGTGATGATGGGCAAGCTGTGATGATGGGGAAGCTGTGATGATGGTGATGTGTAATGATTGTGAAGCTGTGAGAATACTTCTGTGATGATGGTGAAGCTGTGATAATGGTGATGCTGTAATGATTTTGGAACTGTGATGATGGTGTGAAGCTGTGATGATGGTGTAGCAGTGACAGTGGTGAAGCTGTGATGATGCTGTAGCTGTTATGATGCTGAACCTGTGATGATGCTGTAGCTGTGAAATGGTAACGCTGTGATGATGGTGAAACTGTGCTGATGCTGAAATTTTGATGATGCTGTAGCTGTGATGATACTATAGCTGTGATGATGCAGAAACAAATGTGTCATGTGGCGGACTGGTATCGGTCTATTTTCCACCCCAGGTAGGTTGTTTACAACATCCCCTATCTCCAGTATTAAGATCTATATTAAAGTAGGTTTTTCTATGGTCATTACCTCCAACCTTTGAGGTCTGCGACTCCCCCCCCCCAATCCACACTAGTAAGATCTATATTAAAGTAGGCTTTTCTATGGTCACTACCTCCAACCTGTGAGGTCTGCGATCCCCCTGTCTTTACTAGTCTTCTACTTCTTCTTCTTATGCACATTGGCGATGATGCGTGTTACCCTGATTTTTGCGATGCGCCTTTTGGCTGTGTACCTCCGACTTCAGCACATTTCCTTGCTAGGGCAGAATGTGTTCTTGCTCGGACTGCCATGAAGACAGTGGTGTAGGCTGGCCTGGACAAAACTGTGTTTTCCAGCCTCTGGTGGCTGTACTTAAGCCCCTTCTCCACGTCAGATCCAGTATGCAAAGCTGGATGACCAGACGGCGTTGAGACAGTTCCACAGAGACACTCCGACTTTGGGATGAGGAATCCGATGAGTGCCTCAACGATATCCATTCCCCGCCACCTATAGTCTGCTGGCTCTGTTTTGTTTAAATCATTCTTATAGCCATTGTTGTAGAGACCCATAGGCTTGTTACGCTCTGGATTCACTGGTTTCACACCAGACTTTCCTCATCCCTGCCGGCCATCTATCCATGTCCCCATCTGTCCACCAACCTGACATTTTATTTTATAAAAATAACAATTACAATTAGTGTCGGTTGCTACATGTTTCTGGGCTACAGAGGTAGGTCTGAGTTTTTAAGCAAACAGATCTGTGTTCTCTGTCTCAAAAAGACTATGTTAAGATAAGTGTGTTCTTAACACAGTTGTTCCTCGGGGGATCTTCACTAGTAAGATCTATACAAAAGTCCGCCCTTCTGTGGTCACTACCTCCAACCTTTGAGGTCTGCGAACTGTGGTATAACGGTTGCATCGACCTTTCACATCGAGTGGTGAAAGATACCTGTGATTAAAAGGCTGTAGTAAAACGAGTAATAGCAAACCTTTGTCTAGCTTTATTTCGCGTCGGATGAGGAGTTGGCCTTGAAATAAACATCTGAACTAGACTTCAGAAATATTCTTGTGCACCCCGAGAAGAAAGAAAATAACACTGTCTTAACACTTGCCAACCACTCTGATTTTATTAAAGCTCTTTCTCAAAAGTGTCAAATTCATGAGTTTAGTGTTAGTCTCGGAAAATAAATAAATTAATAAATAAAGATCTGGGAGAAAGAACTGAGAAATAAGACGCGACTTTTACTTGGATACATTACTCGAGTCTATTTTCCTCGGAAGTCGTGAAGTAACGACAACGCGACCGAAAACAGAGGGCAAAGAACCAGAAAATCAGTCTCGAGAGTAACCTGTAAGAGGTAACCAGTGATTTTCTTCTCAAATTTTGTTTCTGAGTTCCACGGAGTTGGCAGTTTTCTCTTTGTAATGTAAGCTGGCAGTTGTGCCTTTTCTCTATGCCCCTGAGGCTTTCATAAAACAAAAGGTAGTTCCATGCTGTCACAGAGAGTCTTATTGCTAGACAGAAGTAAAACGCAGCGCAGGTGAGACTGTTACCTTGGTCTCGTCTTTCACCCTTTCTCGTATATTTGTCAGTTTGTAGTAAGCTTGGCTGTCTGCTTACATGTAAGAGGATCCTTAAGCCATCTGTTTTCTCCTCTGTCTACTTCCTGCTTGGGTGGCTTCTCCTTTTGCTTCCTACGAATTTTGGCGTGAATGTTTATTGTGGTATATTGTCTGGTGGTGGTAGTGTAAGATGGCAAAATGTATAAACAAGAAAAAAAAAGTAGGAACAGCTTTATTACTTAATGAGCAAGCAGTTGTAACTTTTCGGTGTGAACCTTAATCAAACAAAAACACACGCGACGAAGAAGTATAGAGAGAAGGTAAAATATAAATTCACATGAATGCTATGTAAAAAATAGGAATTGAAAAAAAAATAGAATAAAATAAAATGAATAGCATACTTAGCTGTGACATGCAAGAAGCTGTGACTTGCAAGAGGCTGTGTTCAGAAGTGCGCATGGTGGAGTGTAGAGAACGTTTAAAAGGAGACTTGTGATGTGTGATAGGTGGGTCATTAGTGGAGAGGGAGAGGATTCGTGGAAAGGGGAGAGGAGATATAATGGTAATCTAGCCTGGAGAAGGTGGAATAGGTGATCATAGTTGAGGCAGAGAGGTTGTAGTCTGATGCTGTGAGGAGGTTCTTAGCTGTGTGTTATAAGTGAGAAAGTAGTGGAACTTAGTGCAGAAGGAATATGATTGTGGAAGAGGCGAATGTTAGGTGTAGCTGAATTTCGAGCTCAAACCATTCGGTTACAGCACCCCATATTTCAGAATGTAGCGGTTCTCAAGCACTAGGCGGTTTCTGTCATCAGCGTAACATTATTTGATGGCTGTTACCAGAAAATCAGATTTGCCTCTGTAGTTGGGGCCATTGAAATGAGTAGGGACTGGTTTCGAAGCACTCTCGGTGATATCATACAAATGTTTCTGCATGCTGTCACCTAATCTGAGACCGGTTTAACTTGATAAGTTATATTATTCGTGTAAAACGGAAGTGAAGACCCTCCTGTTTGGCAGACCTATGGCTATATGCTAACGTCAGGGTTGCTAAGCGTAGCCAATTAAGACTCTGTCCCACCTCTCGGTTGATACCCTCAGTAACAGGCATAGCCTGGTTAAACGGACAGGGATAGCCATAGTCCCCATAGCGGTTGAGTCTGCTAAAGAAGCAGTGCTCACCCCCGGCTTCTTTTTTTTCCTTGCTCTACTAAGGAACTGAAAAACAATAATAAAAAAAGCATCTATAACTCTCTCTCCCAGTCTGACATGCTGTGTCTCAACGCAACCTTCTCCCAGTCTGACATGCTGTGTCTCAACGTATCTCTCTCTCAGCCTGACATGCTGTGTCTCAACGCAAGCCTCTCCTAGTCTGACATGCTGTGTCTCAACGTATCTCTCTCCCAGTCTGACATGCTGTGTCTCAACGCAAGCCTCTCCTAGTCTGACATGCTGTGTCTCAACGTATCTCTCTCCCAGTCTGACATGCTGTGTCTCAACGCAAGCCTCTCCTAGTCTGACATGCTGTGTCTCAACGTATCTCTCTCCACTCTGACATGCTGTGTCTCAACGCAAGCCTCTCCTAGTCTGACATGCTGTGTCTCAACGTATCTCTCTCCCAGTCTGACATGCTGTGTCTCAACGCAAGCCTCTCCTAGTCTGACATGCTGTGTCTCAACGCAATCCTCTCCCACTCTGACATGCTGTGTCTCAATGCAACCCTCTCCCATTCTGACATGCTGTGTCTCAACGCAACCATCTCCCAGTCTGACATGTTGTCTCAACGCAACCCTCTCTCAGTCTGACATGCTGTGTCTCAACATCTTCACCACATCAGCTGCCGCAGTTTCAGGAAGAAGAAGCCGCGTAAAGTGACCAAATTATTTGATTCGCTACTTCCAGAGCAAGTAGTAGATTACTAGTGTTATTCTTAATCTTTCCCCCCATTGAGTTATTTCCCGTGTCTCTCTAAACACAGAGAAAACTTAAATATTTTTGACAAATTAAACGTCATGAGAATCTAGAGAAGACAGTCTTGGAAGGGTACATAATGGGAAAAAGAAAGAGAGGAAAACCAAGGCGAAGATGGCTGGGAAACATCGTTGATAATCTGCAAATGGATACATCAGCAGCAGGGCATCTTGCTTACAACCGAGAGGCCTACATGAAAGCTGTTAGGGACACAAGGTTCCGCAAGGGACATGCAAATGACCGACTCTCTAAACACAGGAAGTATAGAGCAAATACGATGTTTATGTATAATAAATACCAGAATCCAGCGCAAAATCTCGGTACAGGAAAGCATTTACTGATAACAAATGGTAATTGTTTTGGCGTAACTTGGCTAAAGAAATGCTATAAATCATTGACACATTTCGACATTGTATGAAAAAATGCCGACTCTTGCCCGACCATTCTTTGCTTTGGTCGATAATTCTCCTTGCTTTTTGTGGCCCAGTGGTGAGCTTGAGTATTTCTGACATTGTGACATTAGCATGAGGTCTGCTCTTGAGTGGCATTAGCAGTTTGTGTAGAATTGATTTTGTTTGTCCCTTTTTTGTTGTCTAAAGAGTGAAACTGGGTCACACAAACGTCGCCATGTTGGCTTCCATCTGTCTCAGTCTTCATTTGTTTAAAGGGGGAAAAACCCGAACAAGCAAGTAGACTATCTCTCTCTCTCTCTCCCTCCTCCTTCTCTCTCCCTCCTGCCTCTTCTCCTCCCTCTCTCTCTCTCCTCCCTCCCTCTCTCTTTCCCCTCTCTCTCCCTCTCTCCTCCCTCCCTCTCTCTCTCCTCCCTCCCTCTCTCTTTCCCCTCTCTCTCCCTCTCTCCTCTCCTCTCTCTCCCTCCTTCTCTCTCTCCCTCCTTCTCTCTCTCCCTCCCCTCCCTCTCTCCCTCCTCTCTCTCCCTCTCTCCTCTCCTCTCCTCTCTTTCCCTCCTATCCTATCTCTCCCTCCTGCCTCTCCCTCCTCTTTTTCTCTTCTTCCTTCCTTTCCCTCTCTCCTTCCTCTCCTCTCTCCTCCTCCTCTCTCTCCCTCATCCCTCTCTCTCCCTCCTCTCTCTCCCTCCTCTCATCCCTCTCTCTCTCCCTCCTCTCTCCCTCCCTCTCTCCTCTCTCTCTCCCTCCCTCCTCTCCTCTCTCTCTCCCTCCTCTCTCTCCCTTAACCCTCTCTCTCTCCCTCCTCTCCTCACTCCTCTCTCTCCCTCCCTCCTCTCTCTCCTTCCCTCTTCTTCTCTCTCTCTCTCCCTCCCTCCTCTCCTCTCTCTCCCTCTCCCCCTCTCCTCTCTTCCTCTTCCTCCTCCCTCTCTCTCCCTCCCTCTTCTCTCTCCCTCCCTCTTCTCCTCTCTCTTCCTCCTCTCCTCCTCTCCCTCCTCCATCTCTCTCTTCTCTCGTGTTTATTTGTTTTCCTGTTGACATCAATAAATAAAGGCGAGAAAGCGTTTGTTTGCTGAACTGTATAAGGAAAATGACTGGCGAAATTACATGTCCTGCTTTTATTTTCTTTTTCCGTCATTGTTTTGAAGTCATCTTTTGGTGGTGGTTGGGGGGGGGAGGGTGGTGGAGGTTGGAATAAGGCATATCGGAAGTTGAAAACGGATGAAACAGAAATGTAAGCCAAATGTAAGGGAAAGATTCAAGAAAAATACAATTTATAACCAGTGTAAAGGATTTATTTATCAATTTTTTTTTCAAAAGTTATTGAAAGAGGATCAATGATAAACCAAGACCATAACGACAAAAGAAAACCAAATCTGAAAACAAAGATAAAGAAACAAAACAGAATCACTGAACATGTTATAATCTAAAAGTAAGGAAATTGTGATACACCAAAACCATGGGTAATCTTGAGAACATTTCTCTCTCTCTCTCTCTCTCTCTCTCTCTCAACCTTAAATGCCCAGGGCACATGGGGCTTCCGCAAGAGTTTTCCACAAATGCCTGTCCTTTGCCTTTTTTTCTGCTCTTGCCCAGGTGAGCCCTCTATTGCTCAACATCCTTTCTGTTGTTCTTCTCCATGTCTCTTTTGGTCTACCCTTACTTCTATTTCCCTGTGGTGTCCATCTTAGTGCTATTTTTGGTAGTGAGTTGTCAGTCATTCAGAGCACATGTCCCAACCCTCGCCAGCGTCTTTCCTCAATAATTGCTGTCAGTGGCTTCATCTGCATTTCTGCCAACAAGATGTTATTTCTTATGGTGTTTGGCCAACATATTTTTCTAAATTCTTCGTAAACATTTAGTCTGGACAGAATTCAACTTGTTTTCTATGGTTTTGGTGATTTTCCAGCATTCACTTCCATAGAGTAGTACACTTAGAACATCACTCTTAAATATCCTGATTTTCGTATTTATGCTTAGTTTTTTAGATTTCCATATAGTCTGCAGCACTGCAAAAGCCTGGTTTGCTCTAGTAAGCCTGCTGTTGATGTCCTCTGTGCTGTCTCCATTTTCTACTACTCTACTGCCAAGATATACAAATTCGTTGACCTCCTCCAATAGCTTGTTATCTACTCTGAGCACATTTATGTTGTTCACATTTTGCTTCATTAACTTTGTCTTTCCTATGATGATCTTTAGTCCTATGTTGTGTGCATTCTGAGTTAGCTTGTTTATTTTATCTGGCATATCTTTGTGACTGCTTGATAGTAGACAAATGTCGTCCGCAAAGTCAAGGTCCTCCAGCACTGTGTCAAGGGTCCATTGTAATCCTCTGCGTTTGTCTGATGTTGCTTCCTTCATTAACCAGTCTACTGTCAAGATAAATAATGTTGGTGATAGTACACATCCCTGCTTCACTCCTGTTTGTACCCTAAAGCTGCTGGAGGTATGTTCTCAGAGATCAGATCACTTTGCACTGAACTTGAGAACATATGGCATTCAAAAGTTATAAGCTCAAAAATCAAGTTAAGATCATTTTTAACAAATGTAATATCCAACCTCATTTATGCATGCAAAAGCTGGAAAACAACTAAAGAAACAGACAATAAATTAGACTCTTTAAAACAAATACCTAAGGAAAATACTCGGTACGAATTCAAGAACAGTGTAGGGGTAAAACAGATGAGCAGACAACAACCTGTCTCATCTGTGATCAGAAAAAGAAGATGGACATATGTCGGTCACGTGATGAGAAGAAACAGTCAGAGAATCCCAAACCAAGCTATCAAGTGGAACACAACAGGCCAAGAAAAAGAAGTCGACCACGTGAAACTCTAAAGAGGACATTGTTAAGAGAGGCCAGTTTAGTGGGCATAACAACCCTTGATGAGATTGAGAAGCTCATCGAGGACAGGAAAACTTGGGGAACTACCATGAGAGCCCTATGCAACGTTTAACGGCACGGGAAGGATGTAAGATGTAAGATGTAAAATGTAAGATGTAAGAAGAAAACCGTGGGCGCGTGAGGACAAAATATTATAGATTTTTTTTTTAAAACGGCAAGAAGGAGTGGAAAGTACAGAAGGAATTGAAGATAATGACTACCACGTAAAAGATAAAAGTAGTAGAAACAAAAGCAATAGAAATTATAGAAAGAACAAGTCAAATCAGGAAAGAAAAGACAATTCATACAAGATTAAAGGGAGAGCATCCATTTCTATAGGCCAGTGGTTCTCATTTGGTGGTACATGGACACCTGGGGGGAGGGGGGGAATGGATTCCCCCCCCCCCCTTTAAAAAAATTTCTTCGCTGTGAAATGTGCAGGAACTGTTTTCTGCATATTGTTACACGAAGAACAAGCACAGGAATCAGCTTCATGTTGCTCCAGATTTGACATTAAAAATAGGAAATGCCGAACCAGATGTGGAAGCGATTGGTCGGAATAATAAGAGGCATGGGAATGCTCGGAATAATAAGAGGCATGGGATTGCTCGGGCACTTAAGGTTCAGAGAGAGAGAGAGAGAGAGAGAGAGAGAGAGAGAGAGAGATAGGATTGCTCGGAATAATAAAAGCCATGGAATTGCTCGGAATAATAAGAGGCACGGGATTGCTCGGAATAATAAGAGACAAGGGAGGCAAATTTCCGCAAGGGACATACAAATGAATAAGAGCCATGGGATCGCTCGGAATAATAAGAGGCATGGGATTGCTCGGAATAATAAGAGGCATAGGATTGCTCGGAATAATAAGAGGCATGAATCAATGTTTAATTTTTAATTAATTTTCTTTAAGGTTTTTGGCAAATACAGATGAAAAAAATCTACAAATGGGCTCACATAAAGAGGCGGGACAGAGCGCTATAAACAAGAGAAGCCAAGGAAAAAAAGAAAAAAAAAAGCGCAAACTAACTACTATATGACCCGCCATTCTATTATCCTGTTAGTGTTATTAGGTTTTCTGGCTCCGAAATCTCAGATCATATTATTATCAGTAATAGAGTTATTGACCCCCGCGGTCTCCCGTAGAAGTGGGCTACGGCTTGTGCTGAATTCGATTATACATTAGGATAGTTGGAAAAAAAAACAAACCAAAAAAACAGTTAACGACGTCTGGGACATTCTCCTGAATATTCTGTATTCGATATGTCATATTACGTGAGATTCTTGATATATGATAGATTGTATAAAAACGCGAGACAGAGAAAATAAGCTAGATAGAAAATGACGAAGAGTGAGAGACAGAAAGAGAAAGAGAGAGAGAGGGGGGGCAGGAAGAAGCGAGAGGAAGAAGGGAAAGGGCAAGAGCGAGAGAGAGACAGAGAGAGAGAGAGAGAGAGAAACAAGAGAAGAGTGAGGGGGCAAGAGAGAAAGTGGCAGAGGGGGGAAGGGAATAGGAGCGAGAAATAGGGAAAGAAAGAGAGAATGAGGAGGAGAGTAGAAGAGTGCAAGAGAGAGAAAAGAGCAAGAAAAGGAAGAAGAGAGAGAGAAAAAGAGGAACAGAGAGAGTGAGAGAAAGAAGCGAAGAGACAGAAAAAAGAAAGATGGAAAGAAAGAGAAATATAAACAGAAAATGGACAGAGAAAAAGACACAGAGAGAGAGAGAGAGAGAGACAGAGAGAGACAGAGAGTGAGAGAGAGAGAGAGAGAGAGAAAATGTGTTCACATTTACTTTTTTAAAATAGCTGCCTGCCATAGATTAAACTGAGGATAAAGAACGCATAGTCTCACTAAGTTATTCTGTGTTAAGTTTTAAAACTATTTCTATTCCTCCGCTCTCTTCTCCTTTGTAGTATTTGCTACGTAAAATTAATGTACGTAGAAGTATCTTTTCTGCATAATAAAATCAATTTTTCGGGGGGTCTCTCTTGTGTGAGCCTCTGCCCATTCTGTTATCATATTCATTGTGCTGTTTTTAAATGATTATTATGATGATGATGACAGTGCAGAGACACACGTAAAGAAACGTCTGCTACTATTAAGAGTGCGAGTCAAAAAGTAACCGCAAATCAAAGGACATAACGATTGAAAAGTATGTAAATATTTGTTATGCTTTCGTATATTCTTCAGTGGTTATGTCCCTTGATTTACTCACCCTCGTACTAACAGTCAGAGAAATTATTTGGCAAAACTGAATGCGAGATGAGGTGAAAAACTAACAGATGTGAGGTAAAGATTACGTGATGATTATGTGATCTAGCCATCTAGCAGGGAATCGGCTAAGTTGATCAATACGCTGTTCTCTCGTGGCTAGACGGTTGCTCGTCTTTTCGGAGTCCGTGGTTCAAGTCTCAGGTAATTCTTTTGTCATTTTTTTTCTTTCTCTCAAGTCTAAAAGTGCTTTGTTTATGATTTTTTTTCTCTCAAAATCTAACCATACAATAATGTATTCTGTTGCTTTATTGTGCGAAAGCCTTGTTGTTTCCTGGTTGTACAGATCTGCATCTCTGCACAGAGTGCTTTATAAAGAGTAGGCGAAAGTGAAAACTGGAATTCCAGGTTAAAAAAAAATCAAATCTTTTAAAAAATCTTCTAATGGAAGATTAGAACGCATGATAAGGTAGTACAAAGAAGATATTCTTCAGTGAAAGGCAGTCAGGAAAGTTCGCAACATTTCTCTTGTAATTTTTGCAGTTATTTCCCATGTGCCATCCATGAAGACGTACAGTGTGACAAAGGAAATTATGTTTGTGCCGCGCTATTTCTCTGTGTGTGTGTGTGTGGGCGCGCGCGCGCGGCCGCGCGTATTTTCTTTTGACTGAGGGCGAAGACGATATCCGTTCTGGTAATCAGCGACCCATAGCTGACATACTGGCGTCAGGGTTGGTGACCCATAGCTGACATACTGGCGTCAGGGTTGGTGACCCATAGCTGACATACTGGCGTCAGGGTTGGTGACCCATAGCTGACATACTGGCGTCAGGGTTGGTGACCCATAACTGGCATTCTGGCGTCAGGGTTGGTGACCCATTGCTGACATACTGACGTCAGGGTTGGTGACCCATTGCTGACATACTGGCGTCAGGGTTGGCGACCTGTAGCTGACATACTGGTGTCAGGGTTGGCGACCTATAGCTGACATACTGGCGTCAGGGTTGGTGACCCATAGCTGACATACTGGCGTCAGGGTTGGTGACCTATAGCTGACATACTGGCGTCAGGGTTGGCGACCTATATCTGACATACTGGCGCCAGGGTTGGTGACCCATTTCTGACATGCTGACGTCAGAGTTGGTGACCCATTGCTGACATACTGGCGTCAGGGTTGGCGAGCCATACCTGACATACTGACGTCATGGTTGGCGACCTATAGCTGACATACTGGCGTCAGGGTTGGCGAACCATAGCTGATCAAGACCCGGTCTCATCTCTGCGTTCGTACCCCCTTCCCCCCTAGTAACAGGGTTATCTTGACTAACGGGGTTGGGATCGCCATAGCCTCCATGGCTAAAGAGTTCTTATCCCTCCTTGCATTTTAGATCCATTAAGAGACTGAAACCCCCCCCCCAAAAAAAAACAAAAAACAAACCTAATATAACCCAATCCCAATCGGACACGATGCTGTACCTCAACATCTTCATAGCATCGGCTGCAAACACCAGCTCGCAGTTACAGGGAGACAGAATACAAGACAAGAGAAGACAATGTGTGTTGTTGTTGTTGTTGTTGTACGGGATTAGAGACATGCGTAAAATTGAAATAGTATAGTATAGTTCGTTAATGGAGCGACATTTAATTTGGGATGGAGTAGGGATTTGGGGAGGAGGGGGGGAATAGTGAATAGGAGACAACTCTGGCAGCGCTTCTTTCCGAACTTGCGTTAAAACATGGATACCATCGAGTCTGGGAGCAAAGACTGCGAACTGCACAGACGTGCTAGACTGATGTCAGTGCATTGAGAGATGTATTAGATGTCCAACATAATAGTCAGCATACAGCTGTAGAAGCAAGCAGACAGAGACGAACAAAGGAAAGTCGTCAGATAGTTTTCTCTGTGGGGACGATTATGAATTGGTAGTGAGCGAGAATATTCTAAGAACAATCATCACAGAACCAGGCATAAAAGTCGGTATGCTGACGACACAGTACTGATAGCTGAGAACCAACAAGACCTGCAAAATCTCTTGGATAAAGTCGCCAAAGAAAGTGAACAGAAAGGCCTTACTTTGAACATCAAAAAGACAGAGACTATAGTTATATCTAAGAAACAGAATCCACCAGCATGCAGTATTAGATTAAACGGAACCATTCTAAAGCAGGTGCAGAAATTCAAATACCTTGGAGCAGTAGTAACTTCAGATGGGAAATGCAGAACAGAAATTGGGAACAGAATAGGCCAAGCAAAGACTGCATTTCAGAGAATGAGAAACATATTAGCTAACACATCTTTATCAATGTATGTTAGAAAACGAGTCCTAAAATGCTATATTGAACCTATCTTATTATATGGAAGTGAATC
The DNA here is from genome assembly GCA_009760885.1 of Achatina immaculata. NCBI lineage: Eukaryota > Metazoa > Mollusca > Gastropoda > Stylommatophora > Achatinidae > Lissachatina > Lissachatina immaculata. The sequence goes on from CM019700.1 coordinate 1,265,367, forward strand.
ATGGACAATAGGCAAGTCTGCACAAAAATCATTGGAAGCAGCAGAAATGTGGTTTATTAGAAGAATGTTGCGAATCCCCTGGACAGCAAAAATAACTAATGAGGAATGTATGAGAAGAGCTGGAGAGACAAAAAACCTTGTCAAAAAGATAAGAGAGAGACAATGTACTTTCATAGGACATGCAATGAGAAGAGGGGGCATTGAAAATATTATAACAACAGGAAAAATAGAAGGAAGAAGATCAAGAGAAAGACCAAGAGAAATGATACTGGACAGTCTGACGGGATGGTGTGAAAGGAGATCACCAACTGAACTGATGGCCTGCATGAGGGATCGGGTACTCTGGAGAAGCATAATAGCCAACGCCAGTCGGCACGGCACGGCACCTGATGATGATGATGATGAGTGAGCAGTATCGTCCATGTTACCTCTCCTTTGGATTGCATATACGTTTTTTTCTGTTATATTTTGTTTGTTTTTTTTAAAAATCCAGTTAAGTGCAATAATGCTAACATTTTGCAAATATTCTGGGGACATGAAGTTCTCAGTATGGAAATATCCATTGATTTCTTTCTCTGATAAAATGTGGTATGGTATTCCCAACAGCGTGGATGAAAGCAAAGAAAGGGGAAATTCTTTCTGTTGTTCTCGACTGTTGGAAGAAGCGCTGGAATATTACAGCCAATCAATACTCGGGTTCCCTTGTTGGCTATTTCAGGTAACAAGGGCAAATAAGCGTAGCTCATCCCGAGCTAGGGATATGAGTTATCCGCATGACATCAGAATAGATTGTTCCCTCACAACCCCATGTTTCCGGTGAATGCGATTAAGGAGCGGACGAAATACGGGCAAATGAGTCTTTTGTTTGACAGCCTCGTGACATCTGGGACTAGCGGGGACAAGATTACTTCTTGGAACAGCGGAGTGTCGGTGCTAAAGATAAGACACGCAGGGAGATAAATAAAACAGAGCGGTTCTATCCTCTGCGTGCGTTTTGTGAAACTTGTTTAGGTAAAGCCTGCTATAATGACAAAATTGCCCTTGTGCAGGTGTAGCACGAACTTGTTACTTGCCTCCATCTGCGTCTAGTCCGCTAACATCAAGTTTACCAGATATGCTGAAAGAATCTAAATTTGTAAAAACATTTGTTTTTGCTTAATTGTCTTTCAATAATTTTATTCCGGGACTAATAAAAAAAAAAGCAACAACTCACAAGTCCTCTGGGAGTCAAAACCCCATTTAGAGTGCCAGGAGTTTAATAGGGCCGAAACATTTGTCTGGCGGGGGGGGGGGGGGTTACTTCTCTGATGATCTGAAGGAGTTGTGTTGTCGTTCCGCTTTCTACAGCAGAGAGTTTCTGCATCTCTCTCTCTTTCTCCTCTCTCTTTCTCTCTATCTCTCTTTCTCTCTCTCTCTTTCTCTCTCTCTCTCTGTATCTCTCTCTCTCTCAGTCTCGTAGTATTTTCATGTTATTGAGACCTGGACACTTAACAAAACAGCTGAGAAACACATAAATGCCTTTGAATGTAAATATTACAGAAAAGTTCTTCAAATATCATGGACACAGAAAATAACAAATATATCCATACTACAAGAACTTAATACTGAAGAAGGTTGGCTAGTGAGGAAGATTAAACAGAGAAAACTTAGATATTTTAGGCATATTAAACATATTAAACGTCATGATAATTTGGAGAAGATACACTTGGAAGAGTACATAATGGAAAAAAGAAAGAGAGGAAGACCAAGGCGAAGATGGCTGCAAGACATCGTTGATGGACGCATCAGCAGCAGGGCATCTTGCTCACAACCGAGAGGCCTACAAGAGAGCTGTTAGGGAGGCAAAGTTCCGCAAAGGACATGCAAATAACTGACTAACTGAGGTGTGTGAATCGTTAGTGCAATCATATATCTAGACCACTACAGCATTTGAGGCAGGGTTTCCTTGCTGTCTTTGTTTTTGTAGCAAAACCCCAGGTACCCATTTTCCGAGGCTGGGTTGATCCCATTGCTGGTGGTTCCGAAAAAATTCCGCCAGAGTGCGATATCGAACCAGGAGGACCTTCTGATGGGCAGTCTAGTGCACTAACTACACCACTACGGCACCGGTTTAGTTTTATCTATTGCTTATCAATATTTTTATTTATTTCGTTTTTCGTATAATTGTGACTGATTTTTAGATTTAAATGTTGCACTTTATTGCTTTCTGCTCTTTTTTCCCCTGGATTAATAATTTATTAAAACGTGATATTTGTCGGTCTTCACGTCCATGTTTGTCTTCTGTAAGTCTGTTTTTTTTTGTTTGTTTATTGTTTGTGATTTGTTGGTTAGTCTTCTGTGTGTGTGTGTTTTTTTTTGCTGTTTATGGTTTGTTGGTTAGTCTTCTGTGAGTCTGTTTTTGTTTGTTTGGTTTTGTTTTGTTTGCTGTGTGTGGTTTGTTGGTTAGTCTTCTATGAGTCTGTTTTGTTTTGTTTTGTTTGCTGTGTGTGTTTGTTGGTTAGTCTTCTGTGAGTCTGTTTTGTTTTGTTTTGTTTTGTTTTGTTTGCTGTGTGTGGTTTATTGTTGGGGCCAGAGATGCTCCTTCTTTTAATTAAATAAAGAAAATGGGCAGTTTGGAAAGAAAAGATCCTGATCTTCTTCTTCTTCGTCTTCTTCTCCCGCTTCACGTATGAATAATATTGACTCCAGTGAAACATTCTTTATGGCAGTCATCATCATCATCATCGCCGTCGTTGTCGCCATTTTTTTCCTTCGTTCTTTTTCGAGAAGTTTATAAATATCTCCAATCTCTTTCTGTGGAAAAAAGGATATCATCACGGTTCACTAACTCCGTAGCACTGACGAGGACTCAAACGAAAGGAAACTGCAGTGGAAGGAGTTGAGCTCGTGACCGTTAACCGAAGAAGCCAGATCGAATTCGTTCCGGCCATTCCTGCTTTTTTTTCTATAGTAAAACTTTGACATATTTAAAAGCACATCTGTTTTTCACCTGGTTATGGCTTCCAGTTACCTGTGCTGCTATCTTATATTCGCTTTTAAGTTCTGAATGATTTTTACTCACCTTAGTAACCACTCACCTGAAGCTTTTTTCTTTGTATTTCGCAGCAAATGTTGAGCTTCTGTGTTCACTAGTGGTTTATCTGTTCTAAGATACACAATCTGTTCAGTGCTGGCTAATATAATATGTTCAAAGTTCTGTCTGTGCTTCAAGGGCCAAGGTCAAGGAGAAGGAGTTATCGGACCTGCAAACCAATGCTCGCCAGGGCACTTTTTTCTTTTCTACATGGTACAGATAGTAGCAAGATGGTGCACGTCTTCTGGCTGGCTACCTGGACGTAGGACCTCTCTTGCCACGTATAGTGGTGGAGCTAGCGAAGAAGTATGTGTCTTGGATCTAGGCCGCGATGTCATTCAAAATGGTTCATGAAGTATTCAGACAGAATAGTTCATGTGGTGTTCATCTGAATAGTTCGTATTGTATTCATACTGAGTAGTTTGTGTTGTATTCAGACTGAATAGTTCGTGTTGTATTCATACAGAATAGTTTGTGTTGTATTCATACTGAATAGTTCGTTTGCTATTTATCCTGAATGGTTTGTGTTTTAGCCATCCTGAATAGTTTAAATAGCATTCATCTTGAATAGTTCGTGTGGTATTCATCCTGAATAGTTTATGTGGTATTCATGATATACATGAATAGTTCATGTGTTATTCATCCTGAATAGTTTATGTGGTATTCATCCTGAATAGTTTATATGGTTTTCATGATATACATGAATAGTTCGTGTATTATCCAGCCTGAATAGCTCATGAGACTTTTGTTCGGAACAGTTCACGAAGTATCCAGCCCTGAATAGTTCATCAAGTTTTCATTCTTTTATGGCTTGCACCAGAAAACTCATTACACTAGAACCGATTGAATTATTGGCCTTTGAATGACAGGGACATTATAAGACCATCTGTCTTGGCCGATCTGTTCTTTCTAGTTCGTTATTAAACGACCCAGGCGAGTCTCATTATCAGCTTATCTGTCTGAGCCGGTGCGTTAGATAGACTGATGGTTTTAAAACTGGGAGGGGTTTGAGGGGAAGTGAAAGGGGCTGGTTTAAGTAGGATACAGAGAGCTCTCTGAGATGGCTGCAGTATTGAACCATGTGGATGTTAACCTTTAGTGGTTTTAACCTTTAGTGGATGTTGCTGCGCAGTATTTTCCTTGAGAAATGTTTTTTTGGTTTTTGTTTGTGATGACTGATTCTAAGAAATACATACTTGCTTCGTATAATCGGCTATAATAGATGGAGGATGGAGGAGTTGGCCATGTTTTATGTCGAGATTTGTGAAGGTGTTACAAGAGGACTTTTTTGTTTCTTCTAATGTTCTTGTTAGTTAGTTTTAGTTAATCTCTTGATCCATCCAAAAGAAGTTCGTGAAATAGTATTTTATTGGGGGTTACTGGCGTTATTTCTTCACCTTCTTGCTCTATTTCTCTGGAGCCAATGCGGTTCAGATATTGAGGCCTAGCATCGTGTTGGCACGGGAACGTGTTACGACGGAGTTTTTTTTAAGTCCATGCGTAAAGCTAACAAAAAAATCAGAGGATATACTATATTTCCTAAGCAGCCCCCCCCCCCCCCGCTATGGAAACTGTAACGATCCCTGCCCTGTTAGCCAGGGTAGGCCTGCTTGTGAGAGTATCAACGGAGAGGTGAACAGGGACGTTCTGGCATCGGGGGTTGGCGAACCATAGCCGACCGAGATCCAGCTCCACTTCCGAACGTGGAATGATTCACCAAGGCCGTTACATTTATTGAATGGCTCAGGATGCTGATCAATCAGTGGTGGTGGTGGTGCTGGTGGTGGTGGTGTTGGTGATGAAGAACATCAAGATACATATCAAACTGTTCAGGACGAAACGGAGGTAACATTTCCGTGTGGCTCAATCTAACGGCAACAAGTGGAGCCACCAAAGCAACACAAAATGTAAGCTGAGAGATGACAATACATTTTCTTTCATTCTGATGACACGTATAAGTTCACAGCATAGGACTTTTATCGTCATAGTGCGAAACCTCAGACTATGCCAGCACAACTCCCAGACTTCCCTCAGTCCTGCCTCGCGCTGTTGAGTGCCCACGAAGACCATCCCAGTTCTCTCGTGTGAAACATTCCTTCGCGGAGTGTCTGAGGATATTAGCTCAAGGGCCATCACCCAGTATGACCAGGAATGTAAACAGCCGCACAGGGGCGTTAATTAGCTAACACGTGTAGGATTGTCCATCACCTATTCTGTTTCAGTTTGTCATCGGGGCAAACTTTTTGTTTTGTTTTTGTTTTTAAAATCCTTTTTTTTTTCCTCTGAAAGTCGTGTCCTCTGAATTTACAAAGTAATGTACAAGTAATATACACGTTTACTCCCAGCATCAGCATTCATCAGATTTGAAATTACGACAAAATAGGTTAAATTTCACAATATAAAGGCTTCTTTACTGAAAATTCTATTTTCTTCTCTTTGTTCTTTTTTTGGAATTTCACTCCTTACATCAACAGGTCAAATAAAACCAAATAATCGTAAATGAACTCAATGTAATATCTCCTAAAGCTTTATACCGAAGTCCAACACGACACCAGTGGTTCCCAACCCGTGGTCCGGGGCACCCACGAGGGTCGACGGAACTTCCCGTGGGAGTCCGCGAGGAAAACTCAAGGTCCTTTTTTTCTATTGTTATTTTTACAGTGAAATGTTTAACAACCGATGTTAATGTTGGTCCGGATCTGAAATTTAAGAAAGGAAATACTGAACCAGATGAGGAAGTGATTGTTGGGAATAAAAAGAGACACGATTTCTCTCACCATATTTAGGTTGGTTAGCTGTCACATATTTCATTTTCTGTTCATTTGCCAGAACAAGTAGGAATGTTAATTGTTGTCTCTCTTTTTTTTTCTTAAACACACTATTGTCGTTTTGAAAATTCACCAAATTTGTACTGTTTTTTTAAAGCGTAGTGTAGTATTTACATGAATGAACAATAGAATGAACAACATGGACAATAGGCAGATCTGCAAAAAAAAAACAAAAAAATCATTGGAAGCGGTAAAAACGTGATTTATTAGAAGAATGTTGTGAATTCCCTGGACAACAAAAATAGCTAATGGAGAATGTTTGAGAAGAGTTGGAGATACAAAAAATCTTGTCAAAAACAAATAAGACAAAGACAACGTACTTTCATAGGACATGCAATGAGAAGAGGGGGGGGGCATTAAAAATATTATAACAACAGGAAAAATAGAGGGAAGAAGAGGCAGAGGAAGACGGAGAGAAATGATACTGGACAGTCTGATGAGATGGTGTGAGAGGAGATCACCAACCGAGCTAATGGCCTGCATGAAGGATCGTAAAAAGCATAATAGCCAACGCCAGTCGGCACGGCACCTGATGATGATGAGCGCTTACTCATGAACAGTTACCCACATTAAAAAAAGAAAACAAAAAACGTACAGATATGAACATTTTCCGAAGTATGAGAGGTCTGTGGCCTGGATATTGAAACAGCTGGGGGTTCGCGGACTTTCGTTAACTGAGAACCACTGCTCTACACTATCTATCGACCCTGGCGCTTAGACTTGGCTGCCTGCAGCTGTGTCTACACTTACATTCCTTACCAACTCAATCAATCCGCAATTCTGCTTCTCTCATCCTTTATACTTCAGTTTCCATCCATTTTTCCACTTCCCATCCCTCGAGTTTCCTCTGGTAAAATTTTTATCACGGTCAAATCCAGACTTTATTGCAAGGTTTCTAAAAATAATTACGTCAAGTGGTCCATACATTTATACTATCCCAACATTAACTGCTTACTTAATCTTATCCCATAATTTTAGAACTATCCTTTTCATCTTATCGTTTATATGCGGACTTGGAGATGTTTAATACCTGCCGTTGGTTGCTATTCCCACTTTAAAAAAAGCAAAACATGCCTTTAACTGTGCTGTCCCATGGACTAAAATGTTATTACCAGAGGGTCTTTTCAAAATCTAGGGATTAGAAGTGAAAATAAATTCTGTAAAACACTCTTTATTCTTACAATACGAAGTGTATTTTTTTAATGTGACCTTTATAATTACCATTAAATACTGATTTTCGCCTTCAAGGTCACAAAATTCAATAATTTAATTTAAAAATTATAGAAAATATAACAAAACATAACATACATATCAGTTCCGGGTGGAGGGAGGGGGGTGCCACGTGAAGGCGCTGTCCATTTTGGCAATCAACTATAAATACCTGACATTCTGGAGTCAGGGCTGGCGAAGTATAGCTGAGTTTCTGGAGTCAGGGCTGGCGAAGCATAGCTGAGTTTCTGGAGTCAGGGCTGGCGAAGCATAGCTGAGTTTCTGGAGTCAGGGCTGGCGAAACATAGCTGAGTTTCTGATCAGGGCTGGCGAAACATAGCTGAGTTTCTGGAGTCAGGGCTGGCGAAACATAGCTGACATTCTGGAGTCAGGGCTGGCGAAGCATAGCTGACTTTCTGGAGTCAGGGCTGGCGAATTATAGCTGATATGTTGGAGTCAGAGCTGACGAAGCATAGCTGGTATGTTGGAGTCAGAGCTGACGAAGCATAGCTGATATGTTGGAGTCAGTGCTGACGAAGCATAGCTGATATGTTGGAGTCAGATCTGACGAAGCATAACTGATATGTTGGAATCAGTGCTGACGAACCATAGCTGATATGTTGGAGTAAGAGCTGACGAACCATAGCTGATATGTTGGAGTCAGAGCTGACGAACCATAGCTGATATGTTGCGATCACTGCTGACGAACCATAGCAGATATGTTGGAGTCAGAGCTGACGAACCATAGCTCATATGTTGGAATCAGTGCTGACGAACCATAGCAGACATGCTGGAGTCAGAGTTGACTGATCAAGACCCTGTCCCACCTCCTCCTTGGAACCCTCAGTAACAGGCTTAGCTTTGCTAACGGGGCTAGGATCGCCACTGACCCCTGGCGGTGGAGGCTGTTGTTGCACACCCTCTGCTTCTTAACTGCACTCAAGAACTGAAGAAAAAAAAAGTAGCTGTCATAATCCGCTCCCAATCCGACACGATACTGTGCCTGCACACCTTTCACAGCATCGGCAGCAAATGTTAAGAATACTGCTCATGGTTAAGGAGATGAGACTCGCGTAAACTTTCTGAGTGATATCATTTCTATATCCCCCTGAATACTAATGATTTACAGTCGAGAAAATTATGCATGGGCCACGCGGGTGGCTCACGTTGTTCTAGAAGGTCCAGACAGTGGGGATGTTAGAAGGTGAGTAGATTTTTGATCAGTTGAGAGTTAGGTTTTGTCGTGTTATTGAGTATTGTTTTAGTTTGTAATGTAGAACTAGTGATTGTCAGCGTCGGTTAGAATGTTTGTGATCAAAGAGTTTTTCTTCTGTAGGAATAGTGTCTTATTTCAGTTAGTATCCCGTGGCGGGTATCTTATATTGAGATACAAGCCGTCTGGAGTCCTGTTCTTGTTTTTGCTGATCAGTTTGAGGTATGACATGATATATTTCACCAACATGAATTCATTGGCCAACATCATCATCATCATCATCATGTGTCGTTAAGTATATGTTTATATGATCGGTATTGGATGGACTTAGTTGATTGATTCAGCGTTATTGTTGAGTGAATTCCTCGGTTGACTGTTGAGCATCAGTACAAGGAGTTATGTACGAACGTCCCACAAGTTAGAAGTAGCATGGAGTATTGAAGATCGAAAGCCTACATACAGCACCTTCTACCATAGTACAGTAGTACAAGTGAGGTAGAGAAGAACGAAAATGACATTATTATCATTCAAGTGCATTCATAATTAAATCAGTGATCATAAGTTTCAATCAACAGCACCTGCATCAATCAATGCGATAAATACAAATATACAAAATAAATATATACCAAATGTTTTCCACGAAGAGCACTAGCTGGCACTTACAGGGATATAGAAGACAAAACAAGACAAGGGTATCATTTCTCCTGTAAAAGTTCATATTAACTACAGATGAATTAGTAATCAATCTATCCAAGAGTATCATTTCTCTTGTAAAAGTTCATATTAACTACAGATGAATTAGTAATCAATCTATCCAGCTTTTAAGAATAACTGGCGCATGATGACACTTACAAGGTTACTCGGTACCCCACTGCAGTCACGCAGGAAGTGTCTTTCACGAACTGTTTTAACAATGCGATGACAAATGAGCCCCGAATCTGGTGCGAAGGCGTCAGTGACTGATATGTTAACCCCTAGTATACCAAAAATAACTGGTTCATCCATTCTGTTGCAAAATGAGAGCAAACTATAACATTTATTACTGTTCCAAGTCCTTTCTCTTTAAAAACTCTTTTGCTCCAAAACCACCACTGCCAGTTTAGGTAGATCTTGCACAGCTATACGAATACTTCCTCAGAGCGATGTTTAGGCAGTCAAAATGAAAAGTGGGACATTTCCAACCCAACCCATTTTTTAAAAAGTATAGAGTAACTTCCCTTCTTTCCTATCAAAATTTCTCAACAAAATTTAGTCAGGCGAAACATGGAAAATAACTCAGGAATGAAAGAATTAACACATTTGTTCGAAAAAGCTCGTAACAAGAATTTAAACTAAATAAGTGAGGGGATCGAGAAATAGGATTCAATATTCAGTATTATGTTCCCGGTATCATCGCGAATTAGATACTCCCATAATCACTGCACGGGCTGTGCCAGTGAGTATCGCACAGAAAGTTCATCAACGATCCCTCGCATCAGTCCTTGATAATGAGCCACATGGGGATGATGCCATTTTTTAAACTACAAAAGTCCAAATTCGAAACTAGTCAGCGTCGCTCTCACACCACGAACTCCGTAGCTAAGGCGCCAAGCCGAACCAGGCCACACAAAGCTGACATTGGTAGTTCACAGCTGACCGAGCAGACATAACGGAGAATTATTAGTAATGTCAGCGCGAAGTTCATAGCTCACGGTGGTGCCATAGCACTAAGCTCAGTAGCAGGGCACACAGAACCGACCTGCATAGCATTAAGCTCAGTAGCTGGGCATACAGAACGACCTGCATAGCACTAAGCTCAGTAGTTTCGCACACAGAACCGACCTACATAGCACCAAGCTCCGTAGTACGCACACAGAACCGACCTCCATAGCACCAAGCTCAGTAGTACGGCACACAGAACCGACCGACCTCCATAGCACTAAGCTCAGTAGTACGGCACACAGAACCGACCTGCATAGCACTAAGCTCAGTAGTTCGGCACACAGAACCGACCTCCATAGCACCAAGCTCAGTAGTTCGGCACACAGAACTGACCTGCACAGCACTAAGCTCAGTAGCTCGGCACACAGAACCGACCTGCATAGCACTAAGCTCAGTAGCTCCGCACACAGAATCGACCTCTATAGCACTAAGCTCAGTAGCTCGGCACACAGAACCGACGTCCATAGCACTAAGCTCAGTAGCTCGGCACACAGAACCGACCTCCATCTTGAAAGAAATGACGCTGTTGCTATTTGACACGTTCGTGTGTTCCTGCTCCCACCACACTCAGTCAAACTTCCAAGATCCACCATGGTCAGAAGCACTATCAACGGAAATCGCCGAAATGCAGATCCAAGTTGAATTTCATGACAGTCGGTCGGGGTGTCGCTTGTGGGAAAGTTAAACGGTCAAATGCGACCTACCGCCATTACTGAACCGGAAGTCAAGAAAATGAGTTGCATCACGGTAATAAAATTTACGCCTCGTCTCAGATTTCGTCAAAAATCAAAGAGTAGGGTATAGCACAATAATTTAATCGTGACTTCAGAACTGTATGTAGTACTTTGAATAACAGCGTTTGAAATGAAATATTATAGAAGATCATTTAGAATGTTATGGTATTAAGAAAATCAAGTAAAGAGATACTAATGGGACTAGGTGTCGCAGAAAACTGATGTGTAAACAGTACCAAAATTAGAAAGCTGAGATACTTCGGCCACAGCAAGAGACACAATAGCTTGGGGAGGTTGGTAGCAGAAGGCATGGGCCCCAGCAAAAGAGAAAAGGGACGACCTGGCCGCAAGGTGAACTCAGGACATCACGGAAATGTCATTCCGAGAGGATCACATGTAAAAATAACACACCAGACAAAGACACAGTGGAAATGGATAAAAAAATATATGGACATAGCTTTTTTGTCCTAAAAAATACAACAAGGAAGAAAACGACACAGTCGCACAAGAAATAGAAAAATAGACAGACAGAACGTCACAAGTCAACGAAAATTGACGAAAATCTACATATTTTTTTAGGCCAAAAAAAGCCATGTCTATATTTTTCATGAATATATTGAACCTATCTTGTTATATGGAAGTGAATCATGGACAGTAGGCAAGTCTGCACAAAAATCATTGGAAGCAGCAGAAATGTGGTTTATTAGAAGAATGTTGCGAATCCCCTGGACAGCAAAAATAACTAATGAAGAATGTATGAGAAGAGCTGGAGAGACAAAAAAACCTTGTCAGAAAGATAAGAGAGAGACAATGTACTTTCATAGGACATGCAATGAGAAGAGGGGGCGTTGAAAATATTATAACAACAAGAAAAATAGAAGGAAGAAGATCAAGGGGAAGACCAAGAGAAATGATACTGGACAGTCTGACAGGATGGTGTGAGAGGAGATCACCAACTGAACTGATGGCCTGCATGAAGGATCGGGTTCTCTGGAGAAGCATAATAGCCAACGCCAGTCGGCACGGCACCTGATGATGATGATGATGTTTTTCATCCATTTTTCATGTTTTTATCTGTTGCGTTGTTTTTGTATGTGATCCTTGAAAAAGACGTTTGCCGAAATATTGAATTGTCGTTTTTCATTTGTATGTACTCATCTTGCTTTCTGCCATTCTTGTTTCTGCCCGCTTTCCTCATTCGTTCTATCTTTTTTTGCAGAACGGAACCTCTTTCTATGTTTTTTTTTTTTTTTGCAGAACGGAACCTCTTTCTATCTTTTTTTGCAGAACGGAACCTCTTTCTATCTTTTTTTTGCAGAACGGAACCTCTTTCTATCTTTTTTTTTTGCAGAACGGAACCTCTTTCTATCTTTTTTTTGCAGAACGGAACCTCTTTCTATCTTTTTTTTTTTTTTTGCAGAACAGAACCTCTTTCTATCTTTTTGCAGAACGGAACCATACACACTTCTATTTTCATGACCTTCTGCTAGAACCAGTTTCACCGCCGTACTCACCGTGTGCACAGATGGCGCTCTGTTTCGTTACAACTCAGAGCAGAATATGGCAGGCTGATTGAATTAAAGAGAAGAATAGGCTACGAAGACAGGCCAGAGTATTTGATTATGGCTGGCTAGACATTGGGTCTGAGAAATACTTCACAAGATGTCCTAAGTCGTGTAATTAAGTTGAAACAGTTCTGTGATCCTAGTCGATACAAAAGAAGTGGGCAATTCTTCTTCTTCTTCTTTCTTCTTATTCTTGTTTCTTCTTATTCTTCTTTCTTCTTCTACTTTCTTCTTCTTCTTTTCTTTTCTTCTTTCTTTGTCTTCTTCTTTTTCTTTCTTCTTCTTCTTTCATCTTATTCTTCTTTCTTCGTCTTTTTCTTTTTCTTTCTTCTTCTTCTTTCATCTTATTCTTCTTTCTTCGTCTTTTTCTTTTTCTTTCTTCTTCTTCTTTCATCTTCTTCTTCTTTCCTCGTCTTTTTCTTTTTCTTTTCCTTTCTTATTCTTCTTTCATCTTATTCTTTTTCTTTCTTCTTCTTCTTCTTCTTTTTCTTTCGTCTTCTTCCTTCATCTTATTCTTCTTTCTTCATCTTATTCTTTTTCTTTCTTCTTTTTCTTCTTTCTTCATCTTATTCTTTTTCTTTCTTCTTCTTCTTTTTCTTTCTTCTTCTTCTTTTTCTTTCTTCTTCTTCTTTCATCTTCTTCGTCTTTCCTCTTATTCTTCTTTCTTCTTCGTCCTCTTTCTTCATCTTCTTCTTTTTCTTTTTTCTTCTTCTTTCCTCTTCTTCTTTCTTCGTCTTCTTCTTTCTTTTTCTTCTTCTTTAGTCTCGAGTAACTACGTTCTGTTGTTCTTCGAAATCTATGTGATAAAGATGTCCAGACGCAGCATCTTGTCGGATTGGGAGTGGGTTGTGGCAGCTGTTTTTCAGTCCCCGACTGGAGCTAGGAAGCAGTGGGTGCGCCACGCAGACTCCACCGCCACGCAGAACTCCACCTCCACGCAGACTCCACCGCCAGGGCGAGTATGCCCCGTTAGCCATGCCAGACCTGTTCCTGAGGGTACTAATGGTCATCTGTTGTTCTGCAGCCTTGGCACAGCAGGTCAGCTGTGGGTCGATGGCGACTAAACCGGACAGCATCTTCGCCCTAGAAGGTGGACGATACCGATTTCCTACCAGCCTCGAATACAGAAGAGACAAGACGATCCTGGTACAGCACGTCGCAGTCATCGTGATTCTGGGTTGAGTGATGTCAATGTTGACCCTGGACCTGGTCTCTGGAGATGATATATCCCGGAGGAAAAAAAAAAATGTGTCCCTGATCTGAGATGAAAGACAAGCACAGACAATCAAATTCTCTCAGCTCACCCACTTGGACCCGCCCCTTCCCTCCAGTCTGTCTAGAATTTGGTGTCATCTGCGGCATTGCAGGAGTTTTGCTTCAGAGAAAAATTATTGTGGACACATAATGGGTCTTAGTGTGTATTTGTGTACAGAAAACCTTTGATTTAACCGGTCCTGGTATAACGGATTTCAGATTTAACATATCGGACACATTTTTTTTTTAAATTTTAAAACTTCAACAAATTTTAAAGTCCGCACTGTGCGCGTTTCATACCGAACTTGTTTTGTAAAGCGTGGAGTAGACTTCCTTCGTTCTTTGTTGTACTTTAATAATTTTATGTTCTACAGAATTGTAGATTCTTCTTCTTCTTCTGCTCCTCCTCCTCCTTCTTATTCGTCTTCTCCTTCTCCTCCTCCTTCTTCTTCTCCTTCTCCTCCTCCTTCACTTCCTTATTCTTCTTCTTCTCCTTCTCTTCCTCCTCCTTCTTTCTCTTCTTCTTCTTCTCCTCCTCTTTCTCCTCCTTATTCTTCTTCTTCTCCTCCTCCTCCTCCTTCTTCTTCTTCTCCTCCTCCTCCTCCTTCTTCTTCTTCTCCTTCTTCTCCTTCTCCTCCTCATTCTTCTTCTTCTCCTTCTCCTCCTTCTTCTTCTTCTCCTTCTCCTTCTCCTCCTCCTTATTCTTCTCCTTCTTCTTCTTCTTCTCCTTCTCCTCCTCCTTATTCTTCTTTTTCTCCTCCTCCTCCTTCTTCTTCTCCTTCTCCTCCTCTTTCTCCTCCTCATTCTCCTTCTCCTCCTTCTCCTCCTCCTCCTTCTTCTTCATCTTTAATTTCTCTGGAATTGCAAGCTGGTGGTGTTCTTTGCAGCCGATGGGGTAAAGATATCAAGGCACAGCATCGTATCGGCTTGGGAGCGGGTATTGGCATCTGTGGCAGGCATTCTGCTGTGTTGTGTACAAGGAGGGATGCCGCAAAGCTAGACTTTTCGTTTTCATTTTTCTTCTTTTCTTTTATGTTGTGTTTGTTATATGTAATCCTTAAAGGCTCAGGCCTAAATATTGGATGTTGTATGTTTTCCATTATTTGTGTTTTTTTTTCTCACTTTTCTCAGTCCATCTATCGCTGTGTAAAACTATACCATACACCTCTATCTACCTGTATTATCCCTTATTAGTCTGCTAAATCGATTGTTTACTGTGTATATTTTAGGGAGGTCGGAGTTCCTTGTCCTGGCTGTCTTCTCACGCATCAAGCAATAGAATGTTGGCAGAGGAAGGTAAACTTAACGCACCTGTGTGTCTTCTGAGGGTGAGATTTGTATTTTGTATGATCTGTTCCATATGGCTAAAACATACAGAGATTATGTTGTAAGTGCTCGTAATTTCTGTGACCTATTCCTTGTCGCTGAAGCTAATTAGGAACGGAGTGTGTTACTGCCCATATTTTCCTTCACTTGAGAACGAACTAGATTGAGGGTTCTCAACCGGGGGGAAATTCCACCTCTCCCGGGGAATTTTAGTGTTTGGGGGGGGGGGGTGTGGATTAGGAATGAGTCAAGGTCATAGGTAACCTTTTTATGCCAGGGAGAACCTAGGGAGTATTAGGTTAGTGTCCATAGTGTCCTTGACCTGACAGCACACTACAGACATCAGGCCTGGCCGCATTTCCTTCCCTAGTTCCAGAAAAAAGAAAACAAGCCAGCTACCCATTTCTGTAACTGAGTGACAGAGGCGCTGTCCGGCTGGATTCGAACCGCCAACCTTCGCCATGATAGACTAAATGCACTGACCACTTTATCACCAGCGTACCCGGTAGAGATGAGCGGCTGGCCCGACGGTCTAGCCGTACTGCACCACTGTTAGATGTACCGTGCATCTGTCTGCTAGTTACAGACACGGCAATAATGAAAGTACTTCGCAATTGTGTAAAAGCCGCCACCCACATGGTAAACTGTACTACTTTTCCTTACTCTTATCTTCTGATTACATCTGAGGAATTTTAATGTGTAACTGAGGACGAACACATCTCAACAGTTTGAAAACCACTAGCAGTCAATTGATAATAGCAATTTCACATATTTATTATGGGAAAAATGAGTGGTGAATAAGTGATGATGTAGCAATAAACTGAGTAAACAGATGAATAATCAAACTCCTCTCCAGACGAGAACTAGTTCGCCATGTAGGGAGGGAGTGGCAACAGTCACTACTCTCAGCTAGGAAAAACAGGCATTCAACATGATGGAACAAGAGGCAACTTACTAACTCACTGAAAATTACATGGATCCTTATATACAACTTTACATCACCAAAAATATCGAACTTAAAGTCCTCAAAAAATCTCAATATTTCATATTTCTTCTGTTACAAACTATTTCTGACAAATCGTGGCTGCATCAAAAATGTACACATTGGATCCATGAGGAAGGAAAAAAAAAAACTAACAGTTCACATCCTATCGGAAATATCCTTCTCAGTCAACCTCTACATAATCAAGCTACCAATCAGTCAAATCCTAATTTCCTTTCTCTGCGTAAGAGTTTGGTCCTTAAATATCAACCACAATTCTTATTCCTAAATCTTCCCGAAGTTTGTATCCCGAGAGAATCACTCAGCCCGTGATTCTACCTGTTCACGACCTTCATCCCGAAAATAACTTTTCTGTTACTAACATGTCAAGGCTAAGTTCATAAAAAAATCTCTTGGAGTTTAAAGTTTCAACCCTCTTAATTGCACTCTTATACAACAACAATAACAAAACCCAAGGGCTTTAACTCAAATGGTCAAAATATTAAAATAACCCAGGAATATAACTATTTTATGACAATCTAAGCACCGTATTAGTAAATTTTCCAATATACTATTATAACGGTAGTTTCAGAAGGAGAAAGGGAAGATCTGTAATTTTGATTTATTTTAGGTTTCTTCTCTCCGCTGTCCTCAAGCTTCTACGCGCTTGGAGATAAATATATTTGCTTTTTAATAATATAGAGAAAGAGAGGGAGGGGGAGACTGACGGAGAGATGGGGAAAGAGAGAGAGAGGGGAGGAAGAGAGAGACAGAGTGACAGAGAGGAGAGGGACAGAGAGCAGGTGGCAGAGGAGAGGGAAAGAGACAGAGAATGACAGAGAGGAGAGGGAAAGAGACGGAGAGGAGAGGGGAAGAGACAGAAAATGATAGAGAGGAGAGGGGAAAAGAGAGAGTGAGAGAGAAGAAAAGAGAGAGGATGGCAGAGGAGAGAGGAAAAGGGACAGAGAATGAAAAGAGAGGGTGATAGGGAAAGAGAGGGTGATAAGGAAAGAGACAGAGAATGACAGAGAGGAGAGGGACAGAGAGAGGATGACAGAGAGGAAAGGGAAAGAGAGAGAGAATGACAGAGGAGGGGGAAAGAGAGAGGGTGGCAGAGAGGAGAGGGAGAGAGACAGAGTTACAGAGGGGAGGGAGATTGATTGATTGATTGATCTTTGTTTCAAAAGGGTTAAAAATTTGGCCCGCAGGCCCGTCTGACATTCTGCCCTTTATCATACATCTTTCACTCTACTCCAGACATTCTACAAATTTGCTGTACATGTAACAATCATAATTAACATTGAAGCTGAGAGGCATAAAATAAAATATAACATTTACGTTTCGCTCTTAAACATTCACTCAGTACAGGAGTAACTACATACATATATAAATCACTATCTCATTCAGTCATTTGCATGTCCCTTGCAGAACTGTGCCTCCCGAACAGCACTCCTGTAGGCCTCTCGGTTGTGAGCAAGATGGCCTGCTGCTGATGTATCCATTTGCAGATCATCAACGATGTCTTGCAGCCATCTTCGCCTTGGTCTTCCTCTTTTTCTTTTTCCCATTATGCACACTTCCAAGACAGTTTTCTCTAGATTATCGTGACATTTAATGTGTCAAAAATATTTAAGTTTTCTCTTTACTAGCCAGCCTTCTTTAATATTAAGCTCTTGTAGTATGGATATATTTGTTCTTTTTTGTGTCCACGATATTTGGAGAACTCTTCTGTAGCATTTACATTCAAAGGCATTTATGTGTTTATCGGCTGTTTTGTTAAGTGTCCAGGTCTCGCAGGCATATGTTGCGATGGGAAAGATGCATGCCCTTAAAAATCTTATTTTTTGTAGTTCTGTCTGCTCCTCTGCACAGATTCTTTATTTGTTTACTTTCTGAAGAGCGATAGATGTCCTCCTTTTAATTTCCCTCATTGTATCTCCATTATTAATTAGCAGTGATCCAAGATATTCAAAACTCTCCACTTCTTCCAGTTTTTCCTCATTGATATATATTTCAGCTGGCTTGTTTGTTTTGTCAGTTGTCATCAATTTAGTTTTCTTTGCATTAATATAGAGGTTCTGTTCTTCGCTGTTCTTACGGACTGACATAATTAGTTTTTCCATTCCTTTTTGTGTTGTGGACAGTAATACTGTGTCATCAGCATATCTAATCTCTGGTATTTTTGGAAAAATTCCTTAAAAATCTTATTTTTGTAGTTCTGTCTGTTCCTCTTCACGGATTCTTTAGTTGTTTTACTTTCTGAAGAGCAATAGATGTCCTCCTTTTAATTGTCCTCATTGTATCTCCATTATTAGTTAGCTGTGCTAACTATCTAATAAAAAAAAGCTGTGCTAACTATCTAATAAACAAAACTTTCGGGACTATTCAGAATAAACAATTAATTGTATTCGGTGTCTGTAAGAGCAGTTTAAGATAACTTTTAAGTTTTATGATTCATGGAACATGTAGTCGACATCAAATAGATATTGGAAAAGTTTGTAGTTGTAGGAAGGAGTATAATTTATATTTTTTATACAGGATGCAAGGGTATTCCAAAGATGAGCAGCAGAATAACCAAAGCTTTTCTTGTAAAGATCAAGTCTAGGTTTTGGATGACATATGTTGTTCAAGCGTTGACTACACTTTGGGATAAATTTAAACAGGTTCCATAGATAGGGCCGTGAATGAATCTGATGTACTAACTTAACTTTGTTGAAGAGGAATCTGCCCTTAAGAGGCAGTATTTTGATACGTTTGTGCTGGTTAGTTGTTTGTTCTTGATCTTTGTCACTAATAAGCTTTACTACTCGCTTTTGGAGTGCGCAAAGCCTCTTTGTATTTGACACTGAGCAACCACCACTGATTGTTGAGCAATAGTCTAAATATGTTTGTATGTGGGATATGTAGTATGTAGTATGTCTTCCTTGTGTCTTGATCGATGAAGTGCTTAATTTTGGCTAAGTGGTATACTTTTTTGTGCGATGAGTTTTGTTAGACCTTGCACATGAGAGTTCCAGGTCAGATGTTGGTCAGTAATGAGACCTAGTGTTTTGCGCTCGCTAAGGTTTTCTATCTGTGATGTTTCCGTGCTGAACCGAAGTGTTGTTTTTGCTGCATTTTGTAGTTTCTGTCTTGTTGTTGTGAGCATTGATTTTGTTTTATCGGTGTTTATAATCATGCCATTGTTTTTGCGCCATCTAATTAAATTGTATAACTCGACCTGAAGAGTTGATTCTTGATTAATACAATCGTAGTCACTGGTGTAGACTGTGCAATCATCGGCAAAAAGGTCACAGGAAGAGAGAGAGAGAGACAAAGAGCAGCACAGAGAGAGGAGAGAAACTGATAGAGAGGAGAGGGGAAATAGAGAGAGGAGAGGGAAAGAGAGAGAGAGTGGCAGAGAGGAGAGGAAAAGAGACAGAGAATGACAGGGAGGAGAGGGAAAGAGAGAGGGTGACAGAGGGAAAGAACAGATGATAGAGGAAAAGAGACAAAGAATGACAGAGAGGAGAGGAAAAGAGAGTGTGATAGAGTGGAAGAATGGAGAGGGAAAGAGAGAGGGTGACAGAGAGGAGAAGGAAGGAGAGAGAGTGAAAAAGAGGAGAGGGAAGAGAGAGAATGACAGAGGAGAGGGAAAGAGAGAGGGTGGCAGAGAGGAGAGGGAGAGAGATAGAGTTACAGAGGGGAGGGAGAGAGAGAGAGACAAAGAGCACCACAGAGAGAGGAGAGAGACAGAGAATGATATAGAGGAGAAGAAGAGAGAAGGATTAACAGAGAGGAGGGAGGGAAACAGTGAGTTACGGAGAGAGAGGAGGGAGAGAGACAGAGTGACAGGAAGAGAGAAGGAGAGAGATACAGAGAAAAACAGAGACGGGTGAGAGAAAGACATACTGTCATTGATAAATTTTTCGTTTATGTGAATTAACAATGTAGCGTCATTTATACAAGAACTGAATTACATAACAGATTCACTTTAAAGATAATATATTCACTTTAAAGAAAAAATACAACCTAAATACGTAACTCAAGAAGAGAAGCAAACACTCAACTCGAAAAGAGAAACAAACGCTCAACTCAAGAAGGGAAGCAAACATTCAACTCAAGAAATGAAGCAAACACTCAACTCAAGAATAGAAGCAAACACTCAACTCAAGAAAAGAAGCAAACACTCAACTCAAGGAAAGAAACAAACACTCAACTCAAGAAAAGAAGCAAACATTCATCTTAAGAAGAAAACCCAAACACTCAACTTTAGAAGAGGAGGAGACACTCAACTCAAATAGAGAAGCAAACACTCAACTCAAGAATAAAAACCCAGACTCTCAACTTTAGAAGAGACGCAAACAATCAACTTAAAAAGAGAAGAAAACACTCAACTCAAGAAAAAAAAACCACAGACACTCAACTCTAGAAGAGAATCAAACACTCAACTCAAAAAAAAGAGAAGCAAACACTCAACCCAAACACTCAACCTTAAAATACGTCTTCGAATTTGTAGAGCGTTATTTCTGTCGTCATTTTCATTAAAAAAAGTTAATCTCGTACAGACACGTTTCCCAGAACAATAAACGAGTATAAGAGATGCCAGACCACGTTCCTGGCCTTTCTTAACCGAATACAGCAATATCTGGGTTCCGGCCTGTCTCATCACTGCCCTGAAAGCAACATACATGAGGCCTGTGGCCTAACTAAAATTATCTTTATCTTTTGTTTTTTTCCTAAACCACGTCTCCAAGTAGCACAAATAATAACGTGATGAACGTTTATACAGATTTCCCTTCTGTCTGTTTGGCTGGGAGGTTAGGCGCTTGGTCTACTAATCCCGTGGTAGCAGGTTCAAGTCCCAAGGTACCAGTGCACCAAAAAGGCCCTGGAGTCCGCCCAGCCTCTAAAAAATGGGTGCCAGAGAAATTTGGGAAGGTAAATGAGGGCAGGCGTGATACTGACCTACATCAGACTTTCATGTCCCGAAGGTCGTGGAAATACGGGCCTAACACCGTATCCCCGGTGTGCCTTGATGGCTTGGGTTCGGGGATCTTAGCTTTATGTTCAGACAACTGACTTATGATAAACAAGTTGTTGAAAAAAAAGATGACTCATTTATCTCCAGGGCGACCCATAGCTGACATGGTTTCTCACTCACACCGGCATAATTAACGGCAGCTGAATTCTGTTTTCCTATTTATCTCCTGGACTTTTTTTCCTTCTGTTTTCATGACCACCTGGAGTTTTATACTTCCGTCTTTTTCTCTTGTTTTCATGGCCAGCTGGAGCTTCATACTTCATCTTTTTTTTGGTCCTGTTTTCAAACCACATGGAGTTTCATACTTCATCTAGTTTTTGTCCTGTTTTCATGGCCACCTGGAACTTCATAATCATCTAGTTTTCATCCTGTTTTCATGGCCACCTGGGGTTTTATACTTCTTTTTTCCGTCCTGTTTTCATGGCCACTTGGAATTTCTTACTTCATCTTTTTTTCTCCTGTTTTCATGACCACCTGGAGTTTTATCCTTCATCTTTTTCTCTTGTTTTCATGGCCACAAGGAGTTTCATACTTCATCTAGTTTTCATCCTGTCTTCATGGCCACCTAAGCTTCATGCTTCTTCTTTTTTTTCCTCCTATTTTCATGGCCACCTGGAGCATCATACTTCATCTAGTTTTCATCCTGTTTTCATGGCCACCTGGAGTTTCATACTTCATCTAGTTTTCATCCTGTTTTCATGATCACCTGGAGTTTCATACTTCATCTAGTTTTCATCCTGTTTTCATGACCACCTTGAGTTTTATACTTCATCTTTTTCTCCTGTTTTCATGGCCACCTGGAGTTTCATACTTCTTCTGTTTTCTTCCTGTTTTCATGGTCATCTGAGTTTCATACTTCTTTTTTCCTCTCGTTTTCATGGCCACCTAGAGTTTCATACTTCTTTTTTCCTCCTGTTTTCAGGTCCACCTGGAGTTTCATACTCTTCTTTTTTCTCCTGTTTTCACGGCCAGCTGGCCTTTTGTCTTTCAACAACTTTTTTTTCTCCTGTTTTCATGGCCAACTGACCTTTCGTCTTGCAACAACTTTTTTCCCTCCTGTTTCCATGACCATCTGACTTTTTATGTTTCAACAACTTTTGTTTCTCCTGTTTCCATGCCAGCTGACCTTTTCATGATTCGACAACTTTTTTCTCCTGTTTTCATGGCCACCTGACCTATCGTCTTGCAATAACTTTTCCCCCTCCTGTTTCCATGGGCAGCTGACCTTTTCATGATTCGACAACTTTTTTTCTCCTGTTTCCATGGCCACCTGACCTTTTCATGTTTCAGCAACTTTTCTGCTGTTTCCATGGCCACCTGATCTTTTCATGTTTCAGTAACTTTTCTCCTGTTTCCATGGCCACCTGACCTTTTCATGTTTCAGCAACTTTTCTCCTGTTTCCATGGCCACCTGACCTTTTCATGTTTCAGCAACTTTTCTGCTGTTTCCATGGCCACCTGACCTTTTCATGTTTCAGTAACTTTTCTCCTGTTTCCATGGCCACCTGACCTTTTCATGTTTCAGTAACTTTTTTCTTGTTTCCATGGCCACCTGACCTTTTCATGTTTCAGTAACTTTTCTCCTGTTTCCATGGCCACCTGACCTTTTCATGTTTCAGTAACTTTTCTCCTGTTTCCATGGCCAGCTGACCTTTTCATGTTTCAGTAACTTTTCTCCTGTTTCCATGGCCAGCTGACCTTTTCATGTTTCAGTAACTTTTCTCCTGTTTCCATGGCCACCTGACCTTTTCATGTTTCAGTAACTTTTTTCTTGTTTCCATGGCCACCTGACTTTTCATGTTTCAGTAACTTTTCTCCTGTTTCCATGGCCACCTGACCTTTTCATGTTTCAGTAACTTTTCTCCTGTTTCCATGGCCACCTGACCTTTTCATGTTTCAGTAACTTTTCTCCTGTTTCCATGGCCACCTGACCTTTTCATGTTTCAGTAACTTTTCTCCTGTTTCCATGGCCACCTGACCTTTTCATGTTTCAGTAACTTTTTTCTTGTTTCCATGGCCACCTGACCTTTTCATGTTTCAGTAACTTTTCTCCTGTTTCCATGGCCACCTGACCTTTTCATGTTTCAGTAACTTTTCTCCTGTTTCCATGGCCACCTGACCTTTTCATGTTTCATTAACTTTTCTCCTGTTTCCATGGCCACCTGACCTTTCGTGCTTCAAAAATTTTTCCTCCTGTTCCCATTGCCAGTTGGCCTCTCATACTTCATCTTTTTTTTTTTCACCTAATGTTTCCTTGGCCAGCTGGTCTCTGATACGTTCGCTTTTTTTCCCCCTGTTTCTTTGGCCAGCTGGCCTCTCATACTTCAGCTTTTCTTTTTCCTAATGTTTCCTTGGCCAGCTCATCTTTCATGTTTCAACTTTTTTTCCCTCGTGTTTGCATGATCAACTGACCTTTCATACGTCAGCTTTTCCTGCTCCTGTTTATTTGACGATATGGCCTTTCATACATAAATCCCGACCGACGCTTATAATGACCTTTGACATTTGTTTTCTACGTGATTGGTAGGGAGTTAGCGAAGGAAGCATTTACTGCGTGCGCATATCTCGCGTGTCTGCGTGCATGTACGAGTATGTGTGAGTATGTGCATGTGCGTGTTTGCGTGTGCGTGCGCGCACCAGTTTTCTGGAGATTGCGCAATGATCAAACAAATAAATTACTGATGTTGAACGACAACTGATGAATGGCTGTGACTGGGGACTTCTTCGTCTTGTCATTGACTGGGGATAGGGAAAATGAAGGGTCACCGAGATCGGAGTTTTGTTTGTTGCTTTTTTTTTTCCTTGGACACAAGAAGAGTTTGCGTGCTCACGCAAGTATTGATGTGTACGTGTTTGAGTTTGTTTGAAAGATGTAAAATATGCACGCGGGTTTGCTGGTTTAAGCTGGTGTCTACGATTTATAGTATGTGTGGGAGTACTTTGACAAGACTATAATCTTGTGAAAGTTTTAAAATGTGCGTTTTGCGTTTCTGGACTTAAATACGCAAACTTTATAATATATATCCTGGTTTCCTGAAATATGACTGTTTGCGAGGTTTATTATACATGTCAGGGTTTGTAAGGTTTATAACATATGTGTGGGTTTGCATATAATAATTTGTTAGTTTGCCAGATTTGTAGCTTATGTTTGGATTTGTGGACAAGAGTGGATTTGCATACAAGAAAGATGTTTGGCTTTTAAATAAATTGTAAAGCTATATAGGGCGCCAGGACGCTGTCCGTTTTTGGCAGTCCCAGAGCTGACATGCTGGCATCACGGCTAGCGAAACATAGCTGATCAAGACCCTGTCCCACCTCTCCGTTGGTACCCCCACTACCAGCCTGGCTTGAGGGGGCGGGGATTGCCATGGTCGCCATGGCGGTTAAGTGTGCACCCCCCGCCCCCCCCTTCTTCCAAGCTGCACCCAGAGACTGAAAAAAATAGACACCGTACTCTCTCCCGAGCCGAAATGATGCTCATATGTCTCAACATCTTCACAGCATCGGCTGCAAAGAGCTCCAGCTCGCAGTTTCTGGGAGACAGAAATAAAAGAAAATACTGACTTTTGTCAGTACTGACCTTCGAATAGCACATTCATTCCTCATTCATGTGACATGACTTTTGCAGACGTTGTCCCTCTCACAGCCTCCCTGAATGCAGTGCAGTCTTACGTAAGTTGGCCGGTGTCTCGCAATGACGTATTCAGGCTTTCCGTGATGCCCTGAGTCCACCTGTGTCTCTTTTCTCTTTTGCTGGGCACTATGCCTTCTACTACCAACCTCTCCTAGCTACTGTGTCTCTTGATGTGGCCGAAGTATCTCAGCTTTCTAATTTTGATGGCGTTAACGAGCCAGTTCTCTGCGGCACCTAATCCCCATCAGTGTCTCTTTATTTGATTTTAGTTCTGTCCATGATATTCTGAGTGTCCTTCTGTAACATTTCATTTCAAATGCTGTTATTCTCTTTTCTAATGATTTATTAAGCGTCCATGTTTCACATCCGCATGTTGCCCCTGGGATTATGTAAGCTCTTAGTAAACATAACCTTGTTTTCTTGTTGGTACCTTGCCACATACTCTTCATTTGTAATAGTTTCTGTGATGCAGCTGCTTGTCTAATTTTTAGAACTCAGCCTTGCCAAAGTCGCCAGACACTAAAACTAGGCACACGTAAGTCTAAACCTTAGAATATTATCGTGTGTGAGCGCAGAATCTCGGAAATTCAGAGACCGTCATTTTTTTTTTTTGGGTCTCCCTGTTTGCAGAATACATCTATCTCACGTTCCCTGGACTGTCGCAAAGCCCTCGCTGTATGTTGTAATTCCTGTCCGCCTCGCCTAGTCACAAAACAAATAAGTCTTGTCTCCTTGGGGCTAATCTGAGCTCGTATAAGACAAAGTGGACAAAAAATGTATGGAACACGAAGAGGACACAGAAAGCTGAGCAGTAAGGCAGGACACGTGAATATAGAAGAAATATGTTAATAAATAAAAGGAAATGCTTTTTGTGTAGCAGAGACAATGACCATGAGCGACAACTTATACTATGGGAAAATAGAGAGCAAGAAGCACCCCTGAAAACAGTAATCCTGTATGTGGCCCACTAGACCCCTGATCTGACGCCTTGTGGATTTTTCTTGTTGGGGTACATTAAAGACAGTGTTTATGTACCCCCATTTCTCAAAGAATCTGAACATTCCGAAGGAGCGAAATCACAGACCTCACATCCCCCCGGGAACAACTATGCTAGGAACACACTTATCTGAACATAGTCTTTGTGAGACAGGGAACATAGATCTGATTTCTTTAAAACTATGACCTACTTCTGTAGTCCGGAAACCTGTAGCAATCAACACTAATTATAATTGGGTCATGGAGATCGTCGGCGCGGGGAAAGTCTGATTGAGACAAGTGAATCCAGGTCGTGACAAGCCTGTGGGTCTCTACAACAATGGCTATCAGAATTAGGTAAACAAAACAGAAAGGCCTTACTTTGAACATCAAAAAGACAGAGACTATGGTTATATCTAGGAAAGAGAATCCACCATCATGCAGTATAAAATTGAACGGAACTATTCTAAAGCAGATGCAGAAATTCAAATACCTTGGAGCAGTAATAACTTCAGATGGGAAATGCAGAAGAGAAATTAGGAACAGAATAGGTCAAGCAAAGACTGCATTTCAGAGAATTAGAAACATATTATC
Organism: Achatina immaculata; assembly: GCA_009760885.1. Classification (NCBI taxonomy): domain Eukaryota; kingdom Metazoa; phylum Mollusca; class Gastropoda; order Stylommatophora; family Achatinidae; genus Lissachatina; species Lissachatina immaculata. Next base: position 1,291,478 of record CM019700.1, read on the forward strand.
CAACACATCCTTATCAATGAATGTTAGAAAACGAGTCCTAAGATGCTATATTGAACCTATTTTGTTATATGGAAGTGAATCATGGACAATAGGCAAGTCTGCACAAAAATCATTGGAAGCAGCAGAAATGTGGTTTATTAGAAGAATGTTGCGAATCCCCTGGACAGCAAAAATAACTAATGAAGAATGTATGAGAAAAGCTGGAGAGACAAAAAAAAATCGTGTCAAAAAAAAAAAAAAGAGACAATGTACTTTAATAGGACATGCAATGAGAAGAGGGGGCATTGAAAATATTATAACAACAGGAAAAATAGAAGGAAGAAGATCAAGAGGAAGACCAAGAGAAATGATACTGGACAGTCTGACGGGATGGTGTGAGAGGAGATCACAAACTGAGCTGATGGCCTGCATGAAGGATCGTGTACCCTGGAGAAGCATAATAGCCAACGCTAGTCGGCACGGCACCTGATGATGATGATGATGATGATGATAAAACAAAACAGAGCCAGTAGACTATAGGTGTAGGGGAATGGGTATAATTGAAACACTCATTGGATTCCTCATCCCAAAGTCAGAATGTCTCTGCAGAACTGCCTCAGAGCCGTTGGATCTGATGTGGAGAAGGGGCTTAAGTACAGCCATCAGAGGCTGGAAAACAAAGTTTTGGCCAGGCCAGCCTATACCACTGCCTTCATGGCAGTCCGACCAAGACCACAGTCTGCCCTAGCAAGGAAAGGTGCTGAAGTCGGAGGCACCCAGCCAGAAGGCGCATCGCAAAAATCAGGGTACCACGCATTATCGCTAAATGCGTAAGAAGAAGAAGAAGAAGAAACATACCTCACACTGAGACCCTGTAAGGTATGTAAAAAGCATTTAGAATTTCTCTACAAAATAACACACACCTTCTCCATGTGTGGCCTTCCAAAAGTGTGATGGAATTTTTGGAACACCCTGTATGTAAATTATGCCGAACTGAAAAGGCATTGTCCAGATAAGATCTAATGGAAGAAATGTGTCTTCATTTTTCGCTCCAGACAAAAAAAATTGTAACGAACATGAAACAGTTATAAATTGGTGAATGCATTTGATGAGGATATTGTGTTGCTTTTGTTACATAAGTCGTTTTAGCTTCTATTCTTGTTCAGAAACAACGCAAATTAACATCTTACAAAAAATGAATCAAATAAAGATTGAAAACATTACAAATGCAATAAAGTAGTAAGCTAAAACAGAAGTACCCTTGCAGTGCCATGCGCACTTTCTAGAGGACATGGTGTTAGCTCTCATATTGGGGTTGAAGACGCTGTCTGTTTTTGACGTGTTGACAGCCCGTAGCTGTCATGATTGCGTCAAGGTTGGCAAAATCATAGCTGACAAAGACCCTGCCTCATCTCTTGTTTTGTACTCCAGATAACTGGCTTAGTCATCCATGATGGTGGATTCTGCAAAAGAAGTATTGCAAACCCCACGCCCCCCCCCCCTTCTGCTCCACTGAGGGACTAAAAGTAACAACAACAAAAACAACAACAACAAAACCGCCATAAGTCACTCTCAGTCTGACCCGATACTGCACCTCAACACCATCGGCTGTAAAGAACATCAGCTTCCCAGTTCCAGCGAGATGGTAGTAATAATAATAATAGTAGTAGTAGTAGTAGTAGTAGTTGTTGTTGTACTAGTAGTAGTAGTAGTAGTAGTAGTAGTAATAGTAGTATTTGTAGTAGAAGTAGTAGTAGTAGTAGTTGTTGTTGTTGTTGTAGTACTAGTAGTGGTAGTAGTAGTAGTAGTAGTAGTAGTAGTAGTAGTAGTAGTAGTAATAGTAGTAGTGCTGCTTATATTTTCCTTGATCTGTCGACACATGGTAACAGGGCGAAGTTTCCTCCTCAGTTCCAAGAAAAAAAAAATAACATAAGTGCCAGTTTCTACACCTGCATAATTTGGGACACTCCAGTCAGACGTGGACCATGCCCTCTCAGTGACAGACGAACTCTCTAACCTCTACGCCACTCAGACCCCCCCCCCCCCCATGTTGTAAACTAATTTGCGGCCATGTGAACATAAACAAATGCATGTATAAATAAAATATGGCTTTTTCGTGTCCTGCCGGTTCAACGCAGTTTTGATTCTTAAATATCAAAAACTGATACTTCCGTTATAAATGAGCAGTTGGTGGTTTGATTGTTGATTTTTCAGACTACCTTGGACTATTTAAATAATGTTTTAAAATGTATCATACCACTGCCAAAAAAGGGTAACCTGAAATTATGCACCAACTACAGAACTGTTGCCCTGATTAGTCATGCCAGTAAAATTCTGTTAAAAATCATAATGGGTAGACTTCGAAAGAAAATAGAAGAAGAAGTCAATATGGTCCAAGCTGGCTTCAGGCAAGGAAAAGGATCAAGAGATCATATATTCAATCTAAGATTAATAATAGAGAAATGCAGGGAGTTTAATGTGAATCTATATTTATCCTTTATAGACTACTCAAAGGCATTTGATTGTGTACAACACCAGAAACTTTGGGAAATAATGGAAAAAATGGGATTTCCAACACATTTGATACAATTAACATCACTGCTGTATTTAGACCAACAAGCAGCAGTAAGAATAAATGGTGAAACAACAACTTGGTTTGACATAAAACAAGGGGTCCGTCAGGGGTGCATATTGTCACCCTACTTATTTAACTTGTATACTGAAAATATAATGAGGAATGTTAGAGAAGATGTAGACAAAGAATATTACGATGCCATAACAGTTGGAGGTTATGAAATACCAGAGATTAGATATGCTGATGACACAGTATTGCTGTCCACAACACAAGAAGGAATGGAAAAACTAATTATGTCAGTCCGCAAGAACAGCGAAGAGCAGAACCTCTATCTTAATGCAAAGAAAACTAAAGTGATGACAACTGACAAAACAAACAAGGCAACTGAAATATGTATCAGTGAGGAAAAACTGGAAGAAGTGGAGAGTTTTGAATATCTTGGATCACTACTAACTAATAATGGAGATACAATGCGGGAAATTAAACGGAGGACATCTATTGCTCTTCAGAAAGTAAAACAAATAAAGAATCTGTGGAGAGGAGCAGACAGAACCACAAAAATAAGATTTTTAAGGGCATGCATCTTTCCCATCGCAACATATGCCTGTGAGACCTGGACACTTAACAAAACAGCTGAGAAGCACATAAATGCCTTTGAATGTAAATGCTATAGAAGAGTTCTCCAAATATCGTGGACACAAAAAAGAACAAATATATCTATATTACAAGAGCTTAATATTGAAGAAGGCTGGCTAGTAAAGAGGATTAAAGAGAGAAAACTGAAATATTTTGGCCACATTAAACGTCATGATAATTTAGAGAAGACCGTATTGGAAGGATACATAATGGGAAAAAGAAAAAGAGGAAGACCGAAACGAAGATGGCTGCAAGACATCGTTGATGATCTGGAAATGGATGCAGCAGCAGCAGGCCATCTTGCTCACAACCGAGAGGCCTACAGGAGTGCTGTTTGGGAGGCAAAGTTCCGCAAGGGACATGCAAAGGAATGAATGAGTTATATAGTTTTGTTTCATGGACAGAGGTTCAACTTTAAATTGCCATAAATGATAAAAATAGGTATTGCGTCATATCCCCCTCAAACAATTGGCTGTCATAAAGAATAATAGTTTTAAAAAAAGTGTTTAGGGGCTGTAGTTAGTGTTTAGTAGACTTATGGTTAATAAGCATTTATCTGTTTGATAGTCTAAGGGTTAATAAACGTTTATCTCTTTGATAGTCTAAGGGTTAATAAACATTTGAACATTGGATAGTCTAAGGGTTAATAAACATTTATCTGTTTGATAGTGTAAGGGTTAATAAACATTTATCTATTGGGTAGTCTAAGGCTTAATAAACATGTATCTCTTTGATAATCTAAAGGTTAATAAACAGTTATCTGTTTGGTAGTCTAAGGGTTAATAAACATTTAAGTATTCGATAGTCTAAGCGTTAATAAACATTTATCTGTTTGATAGTCTAAGGGTTAATAAAAATTTATCTGTTTGATAATCTAAGGCTTGATACACAATTATCTGCATGCTTTATGTTAGAAAGGACGTAACCACAGTGATATTGATCTTAGCGCCACAAACACTATTTGCTATTCATCATCATCATCTTTCTCTCCCTTGAGAGTATAGGCCACAGATAAAGGCTCCTTCCTTCCATGTGCATCCCTTGTCTCTGAGCACTGCCATAATTTCTCTTCTCCAAATAAGTCTAGGTCTTCCTCGTTTTCTATTTCCTTGAGAAGTCCATGTCAGTACCTGTCTTGCTATACTGGTGTCGGGTTTCCTTAGATTGTGGCCAATCCACCTCCATTTCCTAAACATGATTTGTAGGTTCATAGGTTCTTGTCCTGCCCAAGACCTCCTCATTCCTGATCTTGTCCTGCCATTTAATGTTTAAAATCCTCCTCAAGCAGTATTTCATGAATGTTTGTATCCTCTGTTGTATTGTCTTGGTCATAATACATATCTCTCCACCATATAGCGGGACAGTCTTTACGTTTGTATTGAAAAGCCTAAGTTTGGTTCTTGTTTTGATGTTTTTAGATGACCATATTTTGTTAAGCTGGATAAATGCTGTCCTTCTTCTTCTTCTTCGTTCGCTTCTACCATCAAGACCGCCCCGTGATCCTACTGAATTTACTCCTGTGGTCCTCATGTGGTCCCCGAGAAGACCACAAGAGATCTCCAAAAGGACCATAAGAGGTTCAGAGTATCGCGGGGCTTGGGCCTGTATTCTTGGTGGGTCTCAGAAGCGGGATTGCGTGACACCGTGGTTTTCGTTGCACCAGTTTAATCTAGAATGGACTTTCTCACCGGAAAACCTCGACGTGTTTTAGATATCAGTACATTCCCGCCGGGTGAGAGGTGGTTGCCCATCCAGTCCAGCGTTGGACTTTCTCAACCGAAAATCTCAGCGTGATTAGGATACGCATATATCCTCCTCGGTTGAGAGGTTGCCTATCTAGACTGCACTGGTCCAGTGTCTCCGACTTCAGCATTTTGTGGTCGTGGGTGCTAACCTTCCTAGTTGTGACCAGGACGGAACTGTTGTTCAGGATGACGAATTCTAGCTACTAGTAAGTTTCACTCCTGGGGTAAGCCGGTTTAGGCGTATTATCCCAGTATGGGTGTATTTAGGACGTGACCGACCTCTAGAGCGGAGGTACCGTGACATGAGTAGTCATCAAGTTTCACCCCTGGGTTAAGCCGGTTTAGGCATATTTCACCAGTATATAGGACGTGGCCGGCCTCTAGAGCAGAGGTGCCGTGGTATGAGCAGCTCTCGCCGCGAGACTACTGGACATACCGATTAAACGTCACTTTATCATTTCCATCACCTTTTTCACAGCGCGCCGCACGGCAACCCTAATTGCATTTTCGCATTTCCTTCATTGGCGGGGAGAAGTTTCACCCCGTGCGCGGCAGCCGGAGAATCTCGCCAGCAGCGGGTTTTAGAGTTTTCCTTTTCCTAGATGAGTTATCAACCAAGACTCTCATCTACCGAAGCGTCTAGTTTTCAGGCGCCAGATATTCACCTTTCGTCCTTTCTCCTGTCAGTTTAAACAGTTCCGCCACGAGAAGGCCAGGAGCTGGACTTGGACTGTCAGAGGCTATTTGAGACGCATACATTGGAGACATTTAGTTGGAGTGGATATCGTTATCCCTCATCCCACCTCAGGCTATAACAGTCCTTAGAACCAAATGCTGTCCTGACCTTGTCTATTCTAGCTTTAACATCCTTTTCCGTTCCCCTGTATTTATCCACTGTGCTGCCTAAATATGTGAAATACTCTACTTCCTTAATTGGCACTCCCTCAGTTACCATGAGGCTATTGCTTGCATTATTACTTTTCATTGTCTTTGCGTTTTTTGTCTGTTAATATATAGTCCCGGTTTAGCTGCATTATTGCTTAAGATCTGAAGTTTCTCTTGCATTTGTGTGTGGCTGTGTGCCAGAAGTGCCACATCATCTGCGAACTCAAGATCTTCCAACTGGTTCACCACGATGAAGCTCAGAAGCGCTTCAGTATGTCCTAAGAAGTTTCGCAACAAGAAAAACTACTTAAAATTATAAGAAAAAAAGACAGTGGAGATTTTCTTGAAAATTCCGTGAGAAGACAGAAGTTGGAGAACATTGTACAGACTGGAGGTGTCAGGGAGAAAAAAAAAGGGGGGGGGAGGAGGAGAAAAAGGGAAAGAGAAAAGGAGGGGGGGGGGGCAGGGATTTCGAAGCACTGACCACGTGAGTCAGAGAAAAGTAACGCATTTGTATTGATTGAAGAACCAAAGATGACAGCCAATTGTTTGGCAGGGAAATGACATAATACCTATTTTTAGTACTTATGGCAGTTGAAAGTTACGAACTGTCTATGAAACAAAACTTTATGTCTACATTTGAAAAACAAAAATACATTATAAAAACGCTCATTAAATAGATCAAGGTAGTCTAAAAATAACCCACCGACTGCTGATTTATAACAGAAGTATTACTTTTAGCTATGTACACGTGAAAAGCAAAACTATGTTCAGCCTGCGGGACATGAATACACTATAATATATTTTATTCGTCTGGCGCGGCAGGGCATCTAATGAATGAGTAAATACTGTACTGATATAGCACGACCTGACCTCGACGACGACAACAACAACAACAACAACAATAATAACTGATGACAAATGCGGCTATGAAATAAAGTTAGAAAAAACATAAAGGATGAAAAACTATCAATTACTTCTCCAACATAAGGAAGTCTTAACCACGAAGAAGCGAAACAAAACTATTGTTAATAATTAAAACAAAACATGGCAATCTCTACAAAGAATCTTAAGTTTCATGTATGTAGTTCGTTGAAAGTAAACAAATTGAAAAAAAATCACAGGCACAAAACAAAACAGAGAACACGGAGGGCAGATCAGAGAAAAGATTTTAAGCAAAACGAGGGAGATGGCTAAAATAAAAGTTCTGCGGATGTTATGTAGGACCACAAAGCAAAACAAGCAAACAAAAAACAAAAAAAAAACTTACAAAAAAAAGAAAGGAATGAAGAAGAGCAGAATCAGAATATCTCTGATCAACTAAATCTACATACTCCCAAGAAACGGCCAAGCCATAATCTTCCGACGTAAGAACAGGACATTACACGCTGAGACATCGTCTATGCCAGAAGCTGGAGATCGGCCCAAACAGACCTATGTGCCTGCAGAGAAGAGCAGCAGAAACCACATCACATTGTCCAGGGTTTTCTGCTACATAGCCCACTCGGAAAAAGGACCAGACCACCCAAACCAAACAGGGGAAGCTCAACATGGATGCTGAAAACCTGAGACGAGCCATTGGGGGGGGGGGAGGAGGGTGGTGGGGGGATTGATGTGGTCTCCTTGCCTGGGAAAACTCGGAAGAAGAAGAAATCTACATCAAAATAAAACAGAAATTTCTTTTAAAACCTCGGATGTGTTAGGGAAATAGTTCGGTTAGACAAACTATGAATTGTAACAAAAGTGGTATTAGTTCAGTTAGACAAACTGTGAACTGTAAAAAAAAAAAAGAGTTGTAATAGTTCGGATAGACAAACTGGGAATTGTAATAAAAGTGGTAATAGTTTGGATAGACAAACTGGGAATTGTAATAAAAGTGGTAATAGTTCGGATAGACAAACTGGGAATTGTAATAAGAGTGGTAATAGTTCGGTTAGACAAACTGGGAATTGTAATAAGAGTGGTAATAGTTCGGTTAGACAAACTGGGAATTGTAATAAGAGTGGTAATAGTTCGGTTAGACAAACTGGGAATTGTAATAAGAGAGAGAGAGAGAGAGAGAGAGAGAGAGAGCGGAAAGAGAATGAATTCCACAATTTGAGATGCATTTCCCATAATTTATTGGAATAAGAATACGCCTGATAAGACACCAAGTAGGCAGCCTGGTTGGCTGAGTGGTGGGGCGCTCGGTCTGCTAATTTGGTGGCACTGGGTTCAGGTCCCCGCAGTGGGGATTTTTTTTTTGGTACCACCACACCAGAAGGGCCATGGGGTCAACCCAGCCTCTAAAAATAGGTACTGGAGAAATCTGGGGAAGGTTAATGCGACCAGGAGTGATACTGACCACATCAGACTTTCATGTGCTTAATGTCATGGAAATACGAGCCTAACACCGTTTTTCCCCCAGTATGCCTTAATGTCATGGAAATACGAGCCTAACACCGTTTTCCCCCAGTATGCCTTAATGTCATGGAAATACGAGCCTAACACCGTTTTTCCCCCAGTATGCCTTAATGTCATGGAAATACGAGCCTAACACCGTTTTTCCCCCAGTATGCCTTAATGTCATGGAAATACGAGCCTAACACCGTTTTTCCCCCAGTATGCCTTAATGTCATGGAAATACGAGCCTAACACCGTTTTCCCCCAGTATGCCTTAATGTCATGGAAATACGAGCCTAACACCGTTTTTCCCCCAGTATGCCTTAATGTCATGGAAACAGGGATTTTACCTTGACCTAACTGACACCAAAAACGCACGCCATGTCAAGAAATATGTCTGATCCCATGCAAATCTGTTGCTTCTTTCCCACCCCCCAATTCCCCCCCCCCTTTACTATTTTGATTAGCCGTTTCTCTCCCCGTCGGTATGCTGACGACACATTACTGACAGCTGGGCTGACGACACAGTACTGACAGCTGGGCTGACGACACATTACTGACAGCTGGGCTGACGACACATTACTGACAGCTGGGCTGACGACACAGTACTGACAGCTGGGCTGACGACACAGTACTGACAGCTGGGCTGACGACACATTACTGACAGCTGGGCTGACGACACAGTACTGACAGCTGGGCTGACGACACATTACTGACAGCTGGGCTGACGACACAGTACTGACAGCTGGGCTGACGACACATTACTGACAGCTGGGCTGACGACACATTACTGACAGCTGGGCTGACGACACAGTACTGACAGCTGGGCTGACGACACATTACTGACAGCTGGGCTGACGACATTACTGACAGCTGGGCTGACGACACAGTACTGACAGCTGGGCTGACGACACAGTACTGACAGCTGGGCTGACGACACAGTACTGACAGCTGGGCTGACGACACAGTACTGACAGCTGGGCTGACGACACAGTACTGACAGCTGGGCTGACGACACATTACTGACAGCTGGGCTGACGACACAGTACTGACAGCTGGGCTGACGACACAGTACTGACAGCTGGGCTGACGACACATTACTGACAGCTGGGCTGACGACACAGTACTGACAGCTGGGCTGACGACACATTACTGACAGCTGGGCTGACGACACATTACTGACAGCTGGGCTGACGACACAGTACTGACAGCTGGGCTGACGACACATTACTGACAGCTGGGCTGACGACACATTACTGACAGCTGGGCTGACGACACATTACTGACAGCTGGGCTGACGACACAGTACTGACAGCTGGACTGACGACACATTACTGACAGCTGGGCTGACGACACAATACTGACAGCTGAGCTGACGACACAGTACTGACAGATGAGAACCAGCAAGACCTGCAAAATCTCTTGGATAAAGTTGCCAAATTTCGTGAAAAGAAAGGCCTTACTTTGAACATCAAAAAGACAGAGACTATGGTTATATCTAAGAAACAGAATCCACCAGCAAGCAGTATAAAATTAAACGGAACCATTCTAAAGCAGGTGCAGAAATTCAAATACCTTGGAGCAGTAATAACTTCAGATGAGAAATGCAGAAGAGAAATTAGGAACAGAATAGGCCAAGCAAAGACTGCATTTCAGAGAATGAGAAACATATTATGCAACACACCCTTATCAATGAATGTTAGAAAACGAGTCCTAAAATGCTATATTGAACCTATCTTGTTATATGGAAGTGAATCATGGACAATAGGCAAGTCTGCACAAAAATCATTGGAAGCAGCAGAAATGTGGTTTATTAGAAGAATGTTGCGAATCCCCTGGACAGCAAAAATAACTAATGAAGAATGTATGAGAAGAGCTGGAGAGACAAAAAACCTTGTCAAAAAGATAAGAGAGAGACAATGTACTTTAATAGGACATGCAATGAGAAGAGGGGGCATTGAAAATATTATAACAACAGGAAAAATAGAAGGAAGAAGATCAAGAGGAAGACCAAGAGAAATGATACAGGACAGTCTGACGGGATGGTGTGAGAGGAGATCACCAACTGAGCTGATGGTCTGCATGAAGGATCGTGTACCATGGAGAAGCATAATAATCAACGCCAGTTGGCACGGCACCTGATGATGATGATGTTCTTTCTGAAGCCGCCGCTGCGCCACCCACCAAAACAGAAAGTCATCGTCTTGGAGCGATGCATGAACTGTACCCCTCCTCCTTGTTTTGTTCTCATCCCCCCTCCTTTTTTTTCAAAATCAGATGTTTTAAGTAACAAAGAGAGGAAAGTGTAACATCGTTTATCATTTTTTTTCCCTCTCTCAAGAACGCCCGCCTCATCCTGGAGAGGCCGCTGTTTACAATGAAGCGCCACTCATTCCAGGCTGTCAATGCAAAAGCTGTGTTCAAACAAATCATGGATTATGGGCCTTGCATTGCATGAGCCGTAATCTCCACCGAAAAGAAAAACCACTTTCTGAAGTGATGACGCCAGAGCGAGAGAGTCAGTCGACGCCATTAAGTTTTTGTTTTTTTTAATAGAACCAAGTGCACAAAAACAGGGAAAGATTTTTTTTTCTGTTCTGAAGTTTGGCAGAAGACAGAGAGTGTGAAGAAGAGAGACATACCTAAATGGCCGGGCTGCCTGGTTTGGTGTGAAAACAACAAGTGAATTGATTCGGGACATGGAAGATCGAGCGAGATGGAGAGAGAGAGAGATGACCGCCTACGACTGTCGGCATGGCACCGATCTGATCTGATCTGATGAAGTCTGATCGTAGAAGAAATAAATCTGGTAGGAAAGTTATTTTGGCTGTTCTGAATGTGGTTATAGAACGTAGAAAACGCGATAAACTGAAAAACGGAAACAGTTGTTTACACTTCGTAAGTTGGTTATCAGCTGTTTACACGTTCATGAGTTGGTTATCAGGTGTTTACAAGTTCATAAGTTGGTTATCAACTGTTTACAAGTTCATAAGTTGGTTATCAACTGTTTACAAGTGCATAAGTTGGTTATCAACTGTTTACAAGTTCATAAGTTGGTTATCAACTGTTTACAAGTGCATAAGTTGGTTATCAACTGTTTACAAGTTCATGAGTTGGTTATCAACTGTTTACAAGTTCATAAGTTGGTAATCAAATGTTTACAAGTTTATGAGTTGGTTATCAACTATTTACAAGTTCATAAGTTGGTTATCAACTGTTTACAAGTTCATAAGTTGGTAATCAAATGTTTACAAGTTCATAAGTTGGTTATCAACTATTTACACGTTCATAAGTTGGTTATCAAATAGACACCAAAATAAGTAACAGTAGTTATAGATAAATAAATGCAAAGCGGGGAAACGTATTTAAAGAATAAATAAATGCAAAAAAAAAGACATGGAAAAAATGAAAGTTATCTAGAATAAATAAATGCTATAAAAGAGAAAATTAGCTAGAAAAATTACTTTTCTGTAGAGAAGTTGATTATAGAACTGAGAAATGCAACAAAAAAAAAAAGGATTTTAAAAAATACATATTCTGTATTTTTGATGTTTTCTTGCTTGTTTTCCACAAAAGTACACAGTAATGAATAAACATATTTATAGCATTGTTTTTTTTTTAAACTAGTTCTATTTTGTTTCGTTTTTTTTTTCTTCTCCTTTCATTTTTAAAACGTCCAACCACTAAAAAAGTCTGTAACAATCACATGCATATCTTTGCTAATTACTTTGCCAGTTGAGTTTCTGAAGTTCTCTCTCTCTCTCTGCTTTTGTCTCATGATTCATTTTGTTGTTTCCTTTCATTCTTCATACCGTATCCAAGAAATCTGGGGTGAATGTAGAGAAATACTTTGATTGGTTGCTCCGACAACGTAAACATAACGGATTTTTGTCCTGTTACCTCCTGGTCTAAATCTGCGCGCTGTCTTTCTACTCATGGAGTTTATTTTTGCCTGAATATCGTATTTAACTCTTCATGCATTGACAGACGGTGTATAGGTGTGCACGGTTTAGCTCTTATCGTAGCAAACAAAGAGGAAAAAAAAATGCCAAGAGCACACAACGACCCCGATAGGACGCAGTGGCTATATTTAGTTCATATTTTAGTTTAAACGATGAATCTAAAAAAAAAGCTAAGTTGTGTGTGTGTGCGTGTGTGTATATGTGTGTGTGTGTCGTGGTGGTGTAGTGGTTAGAACACTCGCCTGCCGACCAGATGCTCCCTGGTTCGATTCCAAACTGGGCGCTGTTTTGTTTTTTTTTTCCCGACGGACTGGCACTTCTTGACTCAAGAAATGGGTACCTGGGATTTTCTTGAGAAAACGAAGGCAGCGAGGTCAAGTTCTGGGTGAGTCATCCGCTCCTCGAATGCTGTAGGGTCTAGAAATGTGATGTCACCAACATTTAACACCCCTAAGGCAAGCAAATGGCGTTTGGATATAGTTTATATACGTTTTGTTTTTCCTTCTTTTCGAAAGAGAGGGAATTTGGAGTGCTGGTCTAGCAAGCAGAAACTTAGGTTCTCTCCGCTCAAGGAAGGTTTCCTAACACAAATCGTGTCCTGTACCCATTTTTCACACGCTCAATCGACAGGGGGCGCATCGGTTTGGCCGTTGCCATGACTGCACATCGGAATACAGACAGCCATCACCTTTGCTAGTGGCATAGATAAAGAAAAGTGCACATACATAGGAGTTTCGTAACCGAGACTCTCCGGGTACTTCCGAAAGTCATAGGTCAGTGGTTTTAAAAGTTAGAGGGTTTTTGCCCCATGCAACCTTTTCACGATATACCAGAATGTCATCTCCTTTCTCCCCCCCCCCCCCCCACCTCCCAGCCATGCCTGTCATTCCTTTACATCCCCATCCCCGCACCGTCCTTTCCCTTTTGCAAGATTATCTTAGTCAAAAGATGTATTCTAAATAATTTGCATATAATATTGAAACTAAGCCTGTCAATCTGTGGTCCGAAAGGGTTGAGGGAGGGGCCGCGTTCCCACTGGCTGGGAACTTCTGTATTAGAGACTTCCCGGAATTCTGTGTGTTCGTTGAAAATTCGCTAATGGTTCCACGGAAACTTTAGTTTCAGTGATAAGTTATTAGGGTTTCCATGGAACCAAAAGTTCAGTGAGAAGTCATTAGGATTTTACTAGATCCTAAAGTTGAGCGAGAAGTCATTGGAAGTTCCAAGAATCCTAAGGATAAGCGAGAGGTCATTAGGATTGCCATGGGACCCAATAGTCCAGGGAGAGTTCATTATGGTTTCCATGGAACGAAACGTTCAGTGAGAAGTCATTAAGGGTCCATGAGATCAACAGTTCAGGAAGAGTTCATTAGGGTTTCCACAGGGCCAAAAGTTCAATGAGAAATCATTAAAAACTTCCATGGCACTGAAAGTTCAGCGAGAAGGTGAACAGCTGTTCCGTGGAACATCATTAAGGTTCAGAGAAAACTCATTAGGAATTCCAGAGAGATCGTGATTGAAAACAAAAAATGTAAACAAATCAACACAAAATTACCTTTTTCTACTCAAAAGAAAATTGAAATTGAGAATCATTATTTAATTATGATATCTATAACTTTCTAATCATCCTAAAAACCAGGAACGGAGGAAGTAATGATTTTTATACAGAGATTCAGCAGAGATCAGAAGATTAGCTCAAGGGCATCGCCGTGGCATTAAAAAAAAAAAAAAGCAGCTCGGCTGGACTATATAGCCATTCGTTTGTATTCTGTAAGAAGTAGTTGTGGAAATGCTGGTGAAGTACTAGGATACAGAGTTGTACGGTTGCGAGCGTAGATGGAAGTGTATGGTAGAGTTTTAGAAAAAAAATAGTGAAGAAAGTGGACAGAAATAAGAATGACAGAGAGTAAGATGAGCACGTAAAAATTAAGAACATACAACACAGCAATATTTCGACGAAAGCCTTTTTTTTTCAAGAATGACATACAAAAACAACACAACAGATAAAAACGCCAAAAAAAAAAAAAAGATGAAGAATATAGATCTAGCTTTTTTTTTTGGTCTCTTCCTAATAAGAAAGTCAGGCACAACTTAGCTATCTCGCATGATTAATGATTAATGCATTCTTCCCTTGCGGCTAGACGGTTGGTCGTCATACAGGAGTCCGTGGTTCAAGTCTCAGGTAATTCTCCTGTCATTTCTCTTTCTCTCACGTCTAAAAAAATGCTTTGTATATATGATTTTTCCAAGTCTAACCATACAAAACTGTGTTCTAGTAATTTACAGTGTGAAAATCCCGTTGTTTTCTATTTGTAGACATTTCTATCAGGAAATACTGGCCACATGAGAAACTGAGAAGTACACTCATATATTCGCTGTTGGCGTTCAAATCTTCCTTTCGTAACAATCCCTCCACATGTATTTCTTATACTGATGTCGGGGCCGTTTGAAATCCAAGTTGGGCCCGGCAGGGGCATTTGGCCCCTATCAAAGCACCGACTGGAGTTTCCTTGAATTTTGCCTGTAATAAGGGGAAAGGGAGGGGGGGGGGGGGGCTGGATCGGGTCCACTGAGTTCCCTCAACTGCCCGAGTCCCAGGGATACAACCCCGACTCCTCTCTCCAACCTCCCTAATCTGGTTAAAGCCTGGCTGCTGTTTGTTTCCATGGAAACTACCGACTGTCCAGAATGTTTTCTTGCTGTTTCGTTTAGATCTTAAGTTGGTCAATGTTACATTTACATCTGATTGTGCAAGGTCGTCTGCCCTCCTTAAGTGCAGACCAGGTCAAATTTTGTTCCATTTAGACACTTAATTAAATAGCTGTTGCGTGTGGTAATTGTTTTGTTTATTAGCCTTTTCTTCTTCGTCTTCTTTTTTATCTTGTAGTATTTTTAGTTCGTCCCACCCACCCCCTCTCCCGTTCTCTCTCATCTCACTCTCTCTATCTTTATTTCTCTCCCTCTCTTTTTGTCTCTCTCCCTTCCTCTTTCTCTCCCCTTTCTCCCTCTCCCTCTCTCTCTCTTTCTATCCCTCTTTCTCCCTGTCTCTCTCTTTCTCTCTTTCTCCTTCTCTCTTCTCTCTGCTGTCTTCTCTCTCGTTACTTCCCTCTATCTCTGTCCCTCTCTTTCTATCCCTTTTTCTCCCCCTTCTCTCTCTTTTTCTCCTCTCATTCTCCTTCTCCTCTCTGTCTCTCTGTGCTGCCTTTTCTTTCGCTTCTTCTCTCTCTCTCTTTCTCTCCCTCTCTTTCTCTCCTCGGCCCGCTCTATATCTCCCTCCCCTCTCTCTGACTGTTTTCTTTTCTTTATATTTGTTTGTTTCCGAAAAGAGTTATCGATCGTAGGAGAATATGGAAATAAACGAGGACATTATGTTAACATCATCCGTGACTTTCACCTTGTCAGATGTTACAGCTGTGGAACAGAACAATGGAGCTGGATGCTTGTTCTTGGTTCTTCCTGGACCAGTCAGACCTGGATCTTGTGGTTATCTATATTTAAAAAAAAATAAAGTTCTATAAAGAGAATTCCGATAATAATAATAATAATAATGAAATAATATTTAATGTGAAGCAATGTAAGAATGTAACGTTTTTACCTGTAGTCTGTTCCAGAAAGTGTTTAGGCTCGCGGTACGGAAATGGTGTTACGTGGATCCCTTCATTTTTTTCTTGGAACATCCAGCAGGCGGAGGTTAGTGGATGACATCTGGATATGGATGTTAGCTGTGAAAATATAAATAAACAACAGTTAGAGCAAACAAAGTACACCCTGCGTTATTGCTGCTTAGTTCCTTGAGACAAAACTCAGTAGAGAGAGAGAGAGAGAGAGACAACAGTACACAGACCGAACCGAGGCAAAGGGAAACCACCGCCGTAATTTTTAACCTGTAGTATCAAGCTATCAAGTGGAACACAACAGGCCGAAGAAAAAGAGGTCGACCACGTGAAACTCTAAAGAGGACATTGTTAAGAGAGGCCAAATTAGTAGGCATAAAATCCATTGATGAGGTTGAAAAGCTCGCCGAAAACAGCAAAACTTGGTGAACTACCATGCGAGCACTATGTGACATTTAACGTTCTTCCACCATCTATCCTCTGTTACTATCTCTCTCTCTCTCTCTCTCTCTCTCTCGGTCTTCCTCTGTCTCTGTTTGTTTCATGCTTCTTCTGTCTCTATCTATCTATGTACCTCTCTGTATATCTCTATCTCTATTCTTCTCTGTCTGTTTCTATTTCTCTCTCTCTCATATATATATATATATATATATATATATATATATATATATATATATATATTGCTGCATGTAAAGGGATATTGAAGGTTTCTGTTTGTCTTTCCAGCTAGTAATGGTGTAAAGTAAAACCTTCGCTGTTAGCCTCTCTGGAAGTTATTCTGGTACCGTGTATGACTGATGATGATGTTTTAGACATTCTGGTAACAGGAGGTATGTGGACATATTTGGCAATCCATACTAGGTATGGGGACATATTTGGCAATCCATACTAGGTATGGGGACATATTTGGCAATCCATACTAGGTATGGGGACATATTTGCCAATCCATACTAGGTATGGGGACATATTTGGCAATCCATACTAGGTATGGGGACAGATTTGCCAATCCATACTAGGTATGGGGACATATTTGCAATCCATACTAGGCATGAGGACATATTGAGTAATCCATACTACGCATGGGGACATATTGAGTAATCCATACTAGGTATAGAGACATATTGGGTAATCCATACTGGGTATAGAGACATATTGAGTAATCCATACTGGGTATATAGACATATTGGGTAATCCATACTGGGTATAGAGACATATTGAGTAATCCATACTGAGCATATAGACATATTGGGTAATCCATACTAGGTATACAGACATATTGGGTAATCCATAATGAGTATAGGGACATATTGGATAATCCATAGTGTGTATGAGGGAATATTGGACAGTCCATTTTTGGGTAGGGGGACATATTGGACAGTCCCATAGAGAGTTTGTAATTGTAACGTTAAGAGAAGAATTTCCCCCTTCTCGTTGATTTTCTTCTACTAATATTCTCAGGCACGAATGTCCCTGCCATACTTCCCAAACACAGTACAGTGACCTATGTTAAGGTCAAAATGACCCAGCTCCCAGCTGCAGTCCTTTTTAAAACAGCGCGATCCTACAAGTATATTCAAAATGCCGCCTGAAAATCCACGGTAACATTCAGTCCTGAATAGATCTAGAACAACAGAAAAGTGTTCTAGCCAGCTCACTCAGCTCTTGTCCCGCTAAAGACAAAAGTGCCATTATTGCATCATACGGATCGATACGCAGTCGCTGGTTTGAGCAATCGATCCCGACCAGTAATCAGTCTCGCCAGAGGAAGAGGCTAAAAAATCTGTACTACACGCTGTTTATTTTGTCCGGGCGACTCTGCTTGGGTGGGCGAGATATCCGTTTTACATAAACTAGAACTGCCAGCGATTTCGACATGCCACATTTGTATCGATGCCTTCATTACAGAGAGTATTTGTCTTACCGTTGTAACTGATGTTGGCCAAGCTGTCGTAGTTTTTGTACAGCTGACGGTTTGGTCATAACTGTCCAATTCGAAATAAGGCTTGTTTGCTTTAGTATGGTTATTTTATAAGCTTGACTGTGGTTTGGCGGTCAGTTGTCTGTTACTTATATGAAGTAGAGATATTGTATTTAACATATGTATGTTCAAATGTAATCTTTTATTCTGCTGAGTTGGTAAAGTAATCCGCTTCATATGTGACCGTCAGTGATGCAGATAACATACTGGACATATGAAACTTTCTGGTGTGTGTGTGTGTGTGTTTTGCTATATGTAAGAACTTTCCTTCTGCTGCTATAATTTCTACATATGTGTATACGGTGGAGTAGGAGAAGTGGAGTGCGTCCCTAGTGGCAAATGTGGTTTTATTGACTGAATATATGGTAGAAAAACCACTTGAGACGTTCACTGAATACATGGTAGAAAAACCACTTGAGACGTTCACTGAACATATGGTAGAAAAACCACTTGAGACGTTCACTGAACATATGGTAGAAAAACCACTTGAGACGCTCACTGAATATATGGTAGAAAAACCACTTGAGACGTTCAGGGAAGCTCAGGTATTCGACCTGTTATCCCTGCACGGCTGTCCTATAGTGTCTGCTGCCCAAAGCCTCTTAGGGAAAATGCGGTATCTGATTCACTGGCTGCAGTTCACTCCTGGAAGCATTACAAAGCACCAGAAGTGAGCAGATCCTTGGGGAATTTTTAAAAAAGAAATGAACCATCTCTCAAAACACACAGAAATAGCCTTGCAGTGACCACCCTCCCATTGTGGCTACCCTCCCACTGTGGCATCACTGGGAATGAAAAAAAGATGACACTATATCCAAACAGGGCAGCAGAAAGGAACAATGCAGACATCACGTCAGTTACAGGGAGGCCAAGACCATCATACGAAACCATTACAGACAAATATGAGACAAGAGGCTGGGCGCAGGCAGCGAACCGGATCCAGTCCGCCGACTACACAAGAAGCAACAAACGGCCCTGTTCCGATTAAGAGCTGGCTACTGCAGGTTGCTGGGTCATCTCTACCTACTCAAGGTCTCACACACAGACGAATGTCCCTACGGAGGAGGAGTACAGACTCCAGAACGTGTTCTCCAAGAGTACCAGACTTGTACAGGTCTATGCAGCCAGACATGGCCGCAGGGCTCGGACCTTGGGTAGAAGCTGTGGGGGCTGCCGGGAGGACCTGGAGAAGACTGTGGGCTTCACCCTGGCGACAGGGCTTCTGGTTTAGCATGACCAGGAACTTGAAAGCTGAAGAAGAAGAAGAAGGTATATGACTTATTGCCACCATACGTGTCGCAGCCAAAAGTAGACTCCACCACAAATATAATAAGAACAACAACAATAACAAAGGCTTGAAACACGAAGGATATCGGCCAGGTGCTAACAGTTTTTGCTGAACAAAGGACAGTCGTATCTCCAGTTTACCTAGAAATTCTGGGGTAAAAGCAAATGCATCATTAAGCAGGCTGTCGTCCGGACTTCCTCAAATGCAAAGATTCAAGCTACAGAAGTCCACAAATCTGGACCATTCTCTGCCTTCCAGTAACTTAGTTAGCAGTATGCTCCGACTCTCTTGCCTTTAAACATATTCCTCCTTCTTCTTCCTCCTCCTCTTCTTCCTCCTCCTCTTCTTCCTCCTCCTCTTCTTCCTCCTATAACTGTCAACTTTTGTTCTCTGTAATCGATGTGATCTATTCAAAGAGGAGAAAAGAGAATCTGTGATGCTGTAACGAGAGCAAGAATGATGACCCTAATCAACTAATCATTCGACCAGCCGTCTCAGTCAACCAACCATTCGACCAGCCGTCTCAACCAACCAATAGGCAAAACCAAGCAATCAGTCAATCAACCTACTAATCGACTGATCAGTCAGTCAGACAACCAGTCAGCCTACTAACCAGTCAAACAAACTAACCAACCAACACGTCAGACAACAATCAGCTAACGAACGAACCAACCAAGCAACCAACCAACTAGCACTCCAACCAACTAAACACCAATCCATCAACCAATCAAATAAGAAACGAACCAACCAATCAACCTCTCAATCAGCCAAGAAACTGGTCGTGCCAACCAATTAACCAATAAATCAACCAACCAAACAACCAACTTATCAAAAACCAACCAACCTACCTACCAGCCAACCAACAAACCAACCAATTAAGCAAGCAAATAACCAACCAACCAGTCCTTTCCAAGCAAGCATCATGCATTCCATTCCTCGTATGTAGCCGAGACGAGAGCAATTTAAAAATCTATGGCCTTATACATCTCATAATGTGTATGTAGCAGATGTTCATCTTTCTCAATAGCATTTCGTGTGTGTGTGGATTAATACAGCGGTTCCCAAGCTTTTGCTCCTAGTTCATCACTGTTTTGTGGGGTTAGAGATGAACTGCAGAAAAAGAAAATAAACGATGGCTTATTTTTAAAAAAAAGCATTTGTTTCAGAGTATCCATTTTTCAATGCATATAACGAATCAAACTGTAAAAAGAATCATTCCTGCAGTGTGATGAGCTTAACAAGAAGCAGGTTCTGATATACGCACCGAGTGTTTATAATTAGACAGGAAAATCAATATTTAACCTGGAAAAACAGGTAATTAACCTGGAGAAAAAAAATACTTAACCTGGAAAAACAGGTAATTACCCTAGAAAAAAACTCAAACAATTAACCTGGAAAATAGTAGACACAGCACTTTAGATATGAGAAGTTTAGCAAGCGAATGACTGTGACTCGAAACACGGACTATGGTAGGATAAGCCACAGTTCTAGCCTAGAAGGAGCAAAACACTATCAACTGAGCCACCTTGTAGAAATGGAAGGGAACAAGATAGTCTGTTTATCTGTCTTGAAATTGCTCGTCGGCTGCTCGTCTCATCGGAGTCTGTGGTTAGAGTCAAAGTCATTGTCTATCATTTTTTTCCCACGTCTAAAGTGCTTTGTCTACTTGTTTTTTTCTTAGAGTGCTTTATCTACTTTCTCTCACGTCTAAAGTGCTTTGCCTACTTTTTTCTTAGTGTTTTGCCTTCTATTTTTTTCACGTCTAAAATGCTTCGTCTACTTTTTCACGCCTAAAGTGCTTTGTCTATTTTGTTCACGTCTAAAGTGCTTTGTCCACTTTTTTTTCACGCCTAATGTGTTTTGTCTACTTTGTTCACGTCTAAAGTGCTTTGTCTACTTTTTTCCCTATCGTCTAAAGTGCTTTGTCTACTTTTTTCTCAGTGTTTCGCCTTCTTTGTTGATATGTAAAGTGTTTGTCTACTTTTTTCCCTGATGTCTAAAGTGGTTTGTCTACTTTGTTCTCACGTTTAAAGTGCTATGTCCACTTTTGTTTCTCGAAGCTAATCGTGTAAGCCCCACCTTGGTGGAAAATTTTAGATCCACTGATATAAGGCAGCTTTTGGCACACAAACATACGCAGCACATACTGTGGTCACACGTGCTGTATGTTAATTGTGTTCTTTTTTGCCTGCACAGCCGGAATATAGCAACTGCTGAGCGTGAGTTTCATGTTTGACATTGCGCAGTCGAGCTATTGAACTCACCAAGCAGGGACGGACTATTGTTGTGTTGCTCGGTTCGGAGTGTTGTTTTGTTGTTTTTTGTTTTTTTTTCTATTGTGGTTAAACGTTTTACCATTGGATTGTTTAGTGATTTCGCAAGACTTTAATCGTATGTATTCAACTGTATTAAATGCAGTGAATTATGTCAGTTGATCGGCTGTTATTGCACAAGAGTAAATGGCTAGGCCGTTACTACCGCTAGGCGCCCACTGTTCGTGCAGACCTCAGGAGGCCTCGGTAATGATTAGGGACTCATACATCTACTCCATTTGGCCTCCTATCGAACGACAGTAAGCAGAAAGACCAGTGCAGTCCTTGTTAGATGCTTTGCTCTGTCTGTGACTTGGTAAGACTCAAAGGTTACACCACAACGGACCCCCAAGATTGTTGATAGTGAGGTTCTTTGGTCTGCTGACCTGGCATCCCCTGCAGCTCTCCTAGATTCTCAGACTCCTAGACTCTCAGACTCCTAGATTCTCAGTCTTTGGCAGAGTCGAGACAAAGTTACTACAACACGAACAAGCCATTTGCTTTATTTTCGTTGTCCTTGATAAAGGCATATCGCCAAAATATTGGTTTGTTACCGCTTGTTTTACATTTCTACATGCTCACGTAGCTGCCTTTTTTCATCATCATCATCATCATCATCTTCTTCTTCTTCTTCTTCTTCTTCTTTCACTCCCTTGGAAACATAAAGACTCTGCAGTCGTCCTTGCTCTTGGATTTATTCTCTGCTTCCTTCCATAACTGACTGTCTTCCCACATCTTCTCGCCTTTTTCTTCCTTCTGTCCTTTGTTGTAAAACTCTATCCTGCACCTGTGACTAACTCTGCTTTCCTGGAACCAGTTTTACCGTAATCCTCAACTTATTCAGCTTCTAGAAAGAAGATGAACGATCGTGCATGTAAATCATGATCGTACACTGGTAGATATCCCATGTTAGGTTAGGCTAGTCTTTCTTGCACTTCGGATTGCCTCTTGGTGCTTCCATCTTCGCATTCTTAGACACAGGCGAAGCTTTCACGGCTCAAGCTGGAGGGAAAACAGCGAAGGAAGACATTGATGCTTTTGCTTTGACTACAATCTGAGTGTGGAGTTCATGGCAGTCACTAAAGCAATAACGCGACTTGAGACAGCTTCGTCCAAGCATGTGTTCTCAGTAATTCAGTGAACATGCTCAGAGTAGGATGCGGTCGAAACCAGTGGTTGGGTTCTCTGAGAAGATCAAGGATGATTTTTTCTTCTTCTTCTACTTCATACGCTCTGTCTGTCAATATCTGCAGTCCTGTCTCTTGGATACATTTCACTGTTTTTTTTTTAAATTCGTGTATGAACCGTAGAGCTTATCTTCTTTAGTGGTTTCACTGGGCCAGTAATTGCTTCTCAGTTTCTCAGTAGGTGCAATTTTGGGGGATATGCTCCACATTTTGGGGCACCTGGGCACATGTACAAAGATTAGTAGTACCAACCTTAATCTTTGTATATATGTAACTTCGGAGTCGGCTGTGTCCTGTTTGGAGAAGGAAAATTCTGTCTTGTTCTTTTCTGTTTAGCATGTGATAATCATCATGTGGTAGTGTCTGTGGCTTCATATGGATTTTTAAATATGCTTTTCTTCTGATTATAGGTGATCGGTATGTCTAGTTGCTCTATTTCAGTGCCCTGTTTGGCCAGACAGTTAACTTTCTCATTTATTGGTATCCCACAGTGGGATGAAATCCACTACAAGGTGACTCTGCGTAAGGAGCCATTTTTTGACAAGTCATCCTTAAGGTCTGGTGGTTTGTTACACTGAAGAGCTTCCAGTACCGATCTTGCATCCATGAGAATTACTATGGGGCATGCATCAATTCTGAAGTCTGGTAGTTTTTCAATCGCAGCAATAACTGTTCTAACTTCTGCATCATAGTTGCAGTATTTTCAATCGGGTATGGAAATCTTGTCAGTGGTATGTGGTACTGCCCCTCCACTCTTTATGGCATTGGTGCAGATCAGTCTGTATACGTCAAGGATGACTAAAATCTGTTTCACCTTTGTGCTGGCAGTAGAAGGTAACCAGAGCGCCGGCAGGATTGCGGGTGTGGCTGCTGTGGAAAACGGACGAGCAGTGGACTTGGCTGATGTTCTGAATGCTCTTTGGAAGGCTTGATTGATTGATTGATTGATTGATCTTTATTTCAAAAGGGTTAAGAATTGGGCACGCAGGCCCGTCTGACATTCTGCCCTTTATCATACATCTTTCACTCTATTCCAGACATTCTATAAATTTGCTGTTCATATAACAAACATAACTAACATTGAAGCTGAGAGACATAAAATAAAATATAACATTTACGTTTCGCTCTTAAACATTCACTCAGTACAGAAGTAACTACATACATTATAAATGACTATCTACTAAACAAAATTTTCGGGACTATTCAGAAAACAATTAATTGTATTCGGTGTCTGTAAGAGCAGTTTAAGATAACTTTTAAGTTTTATAATTCATGGAGGCATGTAGTCGACATCAAATAGATACTGGGAAAGCTTGTAGTTGTAGGATGCTGGTCGCATCAAGGATGCCGGTGGCGACTGTGGCTCTTGACACTGTGAACAGATTGTTTGAGCACAATGTCAGACGGGGTTAGGCCAGACTAGAGAGCCGTGTAAGGAGCCAAAGCTGACCCATGAGCCAACACAGAGCTGGTGTCGCCAGTCGTTGAGGGAGATAAGAGGATATGAGAACTTACGGATTACGTCTGCGATGTGCAGTTTGTGTCGACTAACTGGCATCTGTCTCCGCTTTCATAAATCCTTCTAGACACACCGGCCCTATGTTCATTATCGTTCTTCTTGTGCCTTTAATATTGCTTTCTTGTTTACCGTCACCATAGTTTGACTCCCAGGTCTTTCATGCTAAGTAAAGATCCTATGACAGCATCTGTTGAAATCTACACTGGCTCTGGATAGAATTGTTAACGATGTCTGGTCCAATTCAGGATCCTTTTTTATCTTAATGTTTCCTATCACCAAGTGCTTCTCCCGGCTAGACAACAAAGTATGGATAAACTTAATTCGTACAGTCGCGGAGCTAATCGAGCAGCTTCTTCTTAGATCCGTTCCTGAAACGGAAGAAAATCCTCCTTTGCTCATCGAGTCTGACGTTGGTGATAATAAAACTTTCTCCAGTATATTAGCTGGAAAGTATTCTAAGTTACAAGAACACGCAACCAAAAAAGCTGACATACTGACAACCTCTATTTACCTTAGCCTTGTTCTAGAGGGCAGTGACCCTTCCAAGCGTGAGGCCTTGCAATTTCTTTGTAGCATCCAGAAACTGTTTGGTTCCAGCCATTTGTTAATGCTGCTTGCGTGCTGTCATTACTGTCATTATTTTCCATTCTTGCTGGCCGACTGTGAAGTCTCAGTGCATGTTATATGGGAGCATTATCTGTTGCAGTTAGCGGAAACGATGTTTTCTTTTAGTAATAGTAATTATTCAGTTTCAGAAATGGTCATTCCACAATTTCATTTGTGCTGTGATGGTTTTGTAATTTTCTCACTCGTCCCTTCGTATCAACCGTTAATTCCTAAAAGGACGGCATCTTCATAAGACTGGCTGGCTTGTAAAGCAGTGTGGATGTTCCACTTTCCTTCATCGCCAGTTCTGAATTAACGCTGGTGGAACTGATTTAACGCTGGTGGAACTGATTTAACGCAAAGTTTAAGAGATCGGGTCGGTCATATAAGTGTCGGGTAAGACAGTGTCGTTACTGGGGGGTAGGTTGGGGTTGGCGATGGGGATGGGGTGGGGTAGGGTTGGGAGGGGGAAGACACTGCCGTTTTTGCAGTCAGTGACAAACAGCTGACCATGCTAGCCTCGGGGTTGGCGGACCATAGCTGACCATGCTAGCCTCGGGGTTGGCGGACCATAGCTGACCATGCTAGCCTCGGGGTTGGCGGACCATAGCTGACCATGCTAGCCTCGGGGTTGGCGGACCATAGCTGACCATGCTAGCCTCGGGGTTGGCGGACCATAGCTGACCATGCTAGCCTCGGGGTTGGCGGACCATAGCTGACCATGCTAGCCTCGGGGTTGGCGGACCATAGCTGACCAAGACCCTGTCCTGCCTCTTCGTTGGCACCCCCCAGTTAACAGGCCTAGCCCTGCTGATGGGACAGGGATGGATATAATCGCCATGGTGGTGGAGCTTGCTAAGAAGTATTGCACACACCCTCTGCTTTTTATTTCCACTGATGGACTGAAAACGAAAAAAGCTCTCATGACCCGTCCCAAGCCGACACCATGCTGTGGCTCAACATCTTCACCGCATCGGCTGCTCACAGCTCAAGGGAGATTGAAGAAGAAGTCTGATTAACTGACACCCATCATTTAGGAGTGCATTTTTATTATGTTTTTTTTTTGTTTTTATTATTTTTTAAATTTATACGTGTATGTGATTAGATATGCTGATGACACAGTATTGCTGTCCACAACACAAGAAGGAATGGAAAAACTAATTATGTCAGTCCGCAAGAACAGCGAAGAGCAGAACCTCTATCTTAATGCAAAGAAAACTAAAGTGATGACAACTGACAAAACAAACAAGGCAACTGAAATATGTATCAGTGAGGAAAAACTGGAAGAAGTGGAGAGTTTTGAATATCTTGGATCACTACTAACTAATAATGGAGATACAATGCGAGAAATTAAAAGGAGGACATCTATTGCTCTTCAGAAAGTAAAACAAATAAAGAATCTGTGGAGAGGAGCAGACAGAACCACAAAAATAAGATTTTTAAGGGCATGCATCTTTCCCATCGCAACATATGCCTGTGAGACCTGGACACTTAACAAAACAGCTGAGAAGCACATAAATGCCTTTGAATGTAAATGCTATAGAAGAGTTCTCCAAATATCGTGGACACAAAAAAGAACAAATATATCTATACTACAAGAGCTTAATATTGAAGAAGGCTGGCTAGTAAAGAGGATTAAAGAGAGAAAACTTAAATATTTTGGCCACATTAAACGTCATGATAATTTAGAGAAGACCGTATTGGAAGGATACATAATGGGAAAAAGAAAAAGAGGAAGACCGAAACGAAGATGGCTGCAAGACATCGTTGATGATCTGGAAATGGATGCAGCAGCAGCAGGCCATCTTGCTCACAACCGAGAGGCCTACAGGAGTGCTGTTTGGGAGGCAAAGTTCCGCAAGGGACATGCAAAGGAATGAATGAATGAATGTGATTTCGTCCAGAAAATGTGAAACTCTGTACCCAGGTAACATTAGGGGGGAGGGGAGAGGGGGGTGTGAGGAACGAGACTGGTGTTAAATACTGAGTGTCTTGTACCAGAAAAATGCGGACGATGTTAAGTTTCAGCTGTGGCAGGTATTTTTGTTGCGGGCAAAGTTCCACTAAACAGTTTTGAACTGTTTAACACTTCCATTACTTTTGTACAGACATCCCCACTGTTAGGAGCGCCACAAAGAGACCTCTTTATCAAAAGTCGATTGCGCTAATGTATTTCTTTAAAACATCAGACAGTGTCACAGGGAATCCTGGTACGTTTCTCAGGACACATGAAGGGATTTCTTGTAATAAGCTAACGCACCATAGAAACTGTATTAAACTGCTTTGTTTGCCGACTGTACCTCGCATACAGCCACACGAAGGGAAATAATCAAACTAATGCCATGTTCTTCACACGTAGAAAGAAAGCAACTGAATTGTACTTTTAACTCTTTCACTCCGAAACAACACTGGCAGGGTTGATAGATCTTGTACACCTGTGTGAATCAACGCTGAGAGCGATATTTAGGCAAAGTCTAAATAAAATGAAACCTAGCACATTTCTAAGCCAACTCGTATTTTTAGATTATAGAGTAACTTTCTTCTAGTTTTTTTTCCCCTGCCAAAAATGTCTCATCAAAATTGTTTTCTGGCAGAGCATGGAAATTAATTCAAGAGTGAAAGAGTTAAGACGGTGGCACCCAACTTCAGGTCACGACCCAAATTAAGGTCGTGGGGCTCTGAGATAAGGTCGCGAGAAGCTATTATGAAAAATGTTTTTAAAATATGTTGAAATAAAAATAGAATTCCCAGGAATTTAGGTATTTTTAGTGGATTTTCCACACCGAGACTCGGCATCCACACAAAATCAAGAATCCACCCTGCATGCCCGGAAAGTCTTGGTGTGGTGTGTGGTGTGTGGTGCGCGGTATCCGCGCGGGGTAGGATTCGGCTTTTCGTGATTGATGATTACGTCACCTGGGAGATTTACGCCATGACGGTCGACACTTCCTTCCTCCTTGAAATGAGATGGAGACGATGTTCTCTACGAGTACAGTGGTTCCAAAAGGATGGAGTTAGACCTCACACCAGTCTAAAGGTCCTGGAATTCCTACACTCGAAGATTCAGCACCACGTAGTTTCCAATCGTCTTCCACAGCACTTCTCTTGACCACCATACAGTCCTGATTGAAATTCTCTGGGGTCATCTGAAGGACAGTGCTCCCAGAAATCTGATTGGACTGAAGGAGAGGATCACGGACAGTTGTGCACGAGTCATAAAAGTGACTGCTCAACCCTACTGTACAGAACTTTGTTTTATGTCTCCAAGCGGTTCGAGGGGTTTGTGTTGTGGGTGGGGGAAGGGGTCATATTGAGCGTGTCATCCACAAAGCTACCCATATGTAAATTCTAACTCTTGCTTGTTAATTTGACACTCCTTTCATATAAATAAATTCCTTTTCTTCAACGTACTGTTAAGCTGAAATAGACAGTTGACTGAAGCACCTTATATTTTTTTTTGTCTTAATGCTTCACAGTTTCGTAATATTTGAAAACTGAACTTTTAGGACTTCACGTTATACATAATTTTGTTGTGACTGGTGGCAGAGTTGCATCATGGTAAATGTAGTGAAATAATATTAGTAAACTTTAATTGAATCGCAAAATTCTTTTTTAGTCGTTTCTCGTTGCTCGCAGATCAGGCATTGTTACTGGTTTGGGGCTGCGTCAAAAAATAAAAGTTGGGAACCGCTGCCTGAAGGAAGCGAATGAAAACTTCTTCTTTGGAAAGTTTTGTTGACATATTTTTACTTCCATGGTTAAGCGCTGTTTGTTTCCGTCAATCCATATTTCGCATTCGGTCACCCAGAATGTATGGTATCGTATTCGTTTATATACGTAAAACCCGATACTCGTACACTTGTGATATTTAAGGTCGATGAGACAGACTTAGATGATTTAGTCAGAAACGTGGAGGAGAAGATATAGACGAAAAATCAACTGAGAATTTCTTTTCCAGGCAGAATCTGTCGTGCCCCCGGCAGATGGCACATGACGCAAAATGGCTGCTGCAAGAAAGGAGAGCGCGTGTTGTTGTCCTGTAGAACATGATAAACAGCTTTGTGTCCGGATGTAATCTACACAATAGATTCTACTAGGACAGTTCAGTTGCCGACTGAAACTTAGAGATTCCTTAATGAGACTGGGTAATTCTGCTAAATTATAGAGAATAAGCCTAAGTCGGGGTAGCGGGGACAGAGACCGCCATAGTCTCCAAGGCGGTGGAGTCTACTAAAGAAGTCTTGGACACCCACTTCTCTTTAGTTCCCTTCAGGGGACTGACAAAACAGCCGCCATAACCCTGTCCCAAGCCGACGCGACGTTGTGCCTCAAAGTCTTTACAGCATTGGCTGCAGAGAGCACTAGCTCGCAGTTACAGGAAGATTTTTTTTAATAGAAGAAAAGAAGAAGAAAACTATGTAAACATGATATTAGATCAGTGTTCCCCAACCTTTTTTTGGATCATGCCCCACCTCAGCGCCTCAAAGATTTTGATATGTCCCCCCCCCCTCCTTTAACAAAAAGGGTTGCGATGCCACTGCTGCCCCCTCCCCCGCATTAGCATAATCGTCTATTAAGTTCTGGAAAGGTAGATATATTCTAATTGTCTCCCCCTCCCCAATATGTCTTGTCTTGTCTTGTCGTGTCTTGTTTTGTCTCCTTCCTCATATACCTTTCGGTGTTGAGGGGACAAATAAATGTCTTGACAGTGCTCGGCGATTTGCTTCATATAATGGGATATTTAATGCTTCTGTATTTTCCTCTCTCCATCTCCTGCGTGGGCGGCCTCTTCCTCTGTTACCTATAAATCTTAGTGTGAATGTTGTCTGTGATATACTGTCTGTCTAGTTGTAACCGTGTATCATGGCCAAACCATTTGACTTGCTGTTTCTGGATGCGAGTATATTATATATACCCGTATATATATTTTTTTTCAGCGTACTTGCTATTCTTTTCATCCTTCACATGTGATTTTCAATATCTTCACGACAGCTTCTGTCGCACGGAATTGACATATTCTGTTATCCTGGGACATGCGTCACTCAACAAACCCTTAATATAATTTTGGCATCTTTCATCCCTTATCCCCTCTAGATGTAACAGAATCCCTCATCCCCTCTAGATGTAACAGAATCCTTCATCCCCTCTAGATGTAATGGAATCCCTCATCCCCTCTAGATGTAACAGAATCCCTCATCCCCTCTAGATGTAACAGAATCTCTCATCCCCTCTAGATGTAACAGAATCCCTCGTCCCCTCTATAGATGTAACAGAATCCCTCATCCCCTTCTAGATGTAACAGAATCCCTCATCCCCTCTAGATGTAACCGAACAGGTGATGGGCAGGACGTACAATGCTACACATGTTAACTAAGTAACACTTCCATGTGGCTGTTTACATTCCTGGTCATACTGGGTGATGGCCCTTGAGCTAATATCCTCAGACACTCCGCGAAGGAATGTTTCACACGAGAGAACTGGCAAAGTCTTCGCGGGCATTCAACAGCGCGAGGCAGGACTGAGGGAAGTCTGGGAGTTGTGCTGGTAGAGTCTGAGTTTTGGTACTGCGAAGATGTAGTCCTGTGCTGTAAGTTATACCTGTCCTCAGAATTAAAGGAGATTGGTCGTCATTGTTCAGTTTACATTTCATGTTATTTGGTGGCTCCGCTTGTTGCTGTTAGATTGAGCTACACGGAAATGTTACCTCCGCATCGTCCTGAAAAGTTTGATATGTGCCTTGATGTTCTTCACCACCAATGAATCATCATCATCATGCGTTCAGTAAACGCTTTGATGTTATTAGACAACAGTCCTCGGTGAATCACTCAACGTGTTGTGAGATGTCCTACCTGGGTTGCTTGACAAGAGACTGTACAACGTGTTGTGAGATGTCCTATCTGGATTGCCTGACAAGAGACTGTACAACGTGTTGTGAGATGTCCTACCTGAGTTGCCTGACAAGAGACTGTACAACGTGTTGTGAGATGTCCTATCTGGATTGCTTGACAAGAGACTGTACAACGTGTTGTGAGATGTCCTACCTGAGTTGCCTGACAAGAGACTGTACAACGTGTTGTGAGATGTCCTACCTGGGTTGCCTGACAAGAGACTGTACAGCGTTTTGTGAGAATTTCTACCTGGGTTGACTGACAAGAAACTACAACGTGTTGTGAAATGTCATATCTGGGTTGCCTGACAAGAGACTGTACAACGTGTTGTGAGATGTCCTACCTGAGTTGCCTGGCAAGAGACTGTACAACGTGTTGTGAGATGTCTTACCTGGGTTGCGTGACAAGAGACTGTCTTTCAGGACTCTGCGTTTATCGTTGTGATCAACCATCATGTTACGCTGAAAATCATCTCATCGGTGTTATCACTTATACCAGTCTTCTTCTTCGTTCGCTTCTACCACCAAAACTGCACTGTGATCCTACTGAATTTACGCCTGTGGTCTTCGTTAGGTCCCTAAGTCTCCTATGTGGTCCCCAAAAGGACCACACGAGATCCACGTGAGGACCACAAGGGGTTCAGAGTATCACAGAGCTTTAGCCTGTATTCTTGGTGGGTCTCAGAAGCGGGATTGCGTGACACCGTTGTTTTCATTGCACCAGTTTAGTCTAGGGTTGGACTTTCTCACCGGAAGACCTCGACGTGTTTAGGATATCAGTGCATCCCCGCTGGGTGAGAGGCGGTAGCCCACCCAGGCCAGAGTTGGACCACTTATACCAGTGTTTCTCAACCTTTTTTTTTCGTCATGCCCCACCTCAAAGACCTAAAAATTTTGATCTCTCTCTCTCCCCTTCCCCAGCAGCATAATAGTCAACCACGTTCTGAAAAAAAAATATGTTCTAATTGTCTCCGGCCCACAAATTCAAAATTACTCCCTGTCAGACATTATCCCCCTTACTCCACATTGGGAAACACTGCCGTGGAGAAAGTGGGGCACTTGCGTCGATCGAGACCGTGATACTATCTTAGAAGACCATCATCGCTGTTGTTACTGTCTGTCATAACACTCAAGTTATAATAGTAGATGTTCACACGGTCTTCTGTCTCTAAACCTACACTCAACGCAGCGACCATTCAACCTCCTGCGTTATGACTAACCTGCACACCAGCAAACCGGCGTCATATCTAAGACCATCTACATCTGGCCCGCCTCTCCACGCGATTGTATCACTGTGTTCCATGAAATCAACGTGGGGGCGGGGAGAATATGTGAGCATAAAAGTAGGATATGTGCTCTGTGTTAACCTATATGTTTTAATTTGATCTGATGATAACAGTTTGACACGTGCGATCTGACTAGATGCCAGGAATAACCTGTCTGCTTTGGTCTGCCGTTGCTGAGACATATGGCTGTAGTTTTGTCAGGTACAATGGAAGCATGAGCCTTGTAAGGAAGCTGTAGATAGGCAGAGTGTGTATTTATGTACGTATGTATATGTATGTTTGTCCGTCCGTCCATTCATCCATGTCTATACAACACATATTTTGCTCAATAGTTCAAAGGTATGTGCTGAGTAATCCAGCCATAGGATTAGCTTCAGCTAATGTGACACAGGAACTGGCTTGTCATTTTAGGATTAGCTTCAGCTAATGTGACACAAGAACCAGCTTGTCATTTTAGATTCAGAGTTGCCAACGTTTTTTTTCCTCACACAAAAAAATGTAGAATTACCTCAGAATACATCTAGAATTACCTATATTTTAAAAAGTATGTATCCAAAAATTATATAGGAAATATTTTGTCTTTTAAAATAATATATGAGTGAAAAATTAATATGGGAAATGCCATTGAAAGTAATGGTAATATGTTATTAATACGAATATGTCATCACTACTGCTATGTCATTAATGTTAATAATTACCTTAGCACTATCACAAAAAAATGAAGATCATCATCAACGCCTTCGGCATTTGAAGGCCCCGCTTGGCAAGATGATGTAGAAGTTCCTACCTCTTGCAGAATTTCTTACTGATATGCTACCTTTGATAACTTGTTCCTATAGCTTTTGAAACTTCAGGAGGAAGTTGATAAGCACCAAAATAATGTCCCGATAAGCTGAACCTGACCATTAAAATAACATGAAGAAGTTCCAGCTTCATTTTGTTGCAGTCTTATTGTCAGCAAGGTTGGCCCTTGCATAAATCGACAAGATGGCCACAGTTTACAATAGCACACTGAAAGCTCATAAGCTTGGTAACTCATCACTCAATTTGAGGATTGAGTTTTAAAGAGCGCTGCCCTTGTGTGTGCGTTCTTAGATTTCCGTTACATTTTCAAATCTTGGTATTTTAGCTTTTAATGTCACATTTGCAAAATTTACAACGAGCTTTTGTATTATCTCCAGCAACCATCATTATCTATTTCGCAAACATTTCATCTTTTAACCATTCTTTTCCTAATTGAATTTTGACATTTTCAGAGAGATGTAATTAAGAAATATTCCCAGTAAATATATTCACAAACTTAAACACAGCTTGCACTGAGAGCTATGGAAGTTTTGAACAAAGTTTCCATAATGTTGGGTTGTCCTAACTAGAATAATTTTGTGGCTCTACTTCACTGGTTCCTTCTCCAAAATACTAACCAGACAACGGAAAGCTTAAGACTAAGACTGGTGTCCGTATAACAGAATGGACCCAACTAAAACTGAATGTCGCCTGAAAGTCTGGTGATTTAATTATACATAAAAATAAAGCTGCCCTCACTAGCAGAGATGATATTTCTCCCGTAACCATTTGACCTTTAAGCTGAGGTCCGTCCTGTCCCTTAATTACATAATAACATCTCTCCCGGAGCTGTTATTTTGACTGTCATTCCAGGGATAGGCAATTCCCAGGCCACTCAGTTTATTGATCTAATTAATTTTCACCTGTTGTTCAAGGCAGCTAACTCCCGGCATTACAAACAAGTGTTACCAATCTGAACACTTTAAACAGTAAAACACTGATTTCATGTATTGAGAAATGACTGACTTTGGCAGATTTGCAAAAATAAAAGAAAATAGTCATCTAGATGTCAGCTATAAATCTAGATATTTTAAAATTAAATCTAGATAATTTTAGATATTTAAAAATAAAACAAAAGCAACAATTCTTATTGTCTGGGCAGGGCCAAAATTATCTAGATCTGGATTCTTCTTCTTCTTCTTCCGCTTTCCGAGCCACTAAGGCTCATTGCTGCAGACAAAGTTCGCCTCCATTCCTCTCTATTCCTAATCTTCTCTCTCCAGTTGGTGACACCAATTTCTTTTATATCCTCTTCTATGTTGTCTTTACATCTCTGTCTGGTCTACCCCTTAATCATGTTTCCCTCATTTCTTGTGCATACATCATTTTCTTTTGTCTGTTCTGTTCCATTCTTTCTACATGCCCCAGCCAGCGTAGTCTGTTCAGTTTTAAGACATTTATAATTCGTTGGGATTTAAATAAGCTGTTCAGTTCAGTGTTCTTTCTAGCTCTCCATTCTCCACTGTTAGTATCCTTTCCACTGCTGGTATCCTTTGTGGGCACAAAGATCCTTCTTCGGATCTTGTTCTCAAAGATCTGCAATTTTTGTTCATCTTTCTTTATTTTACTCCACGTTTCTGATCCGTACATGACGGCTGGTCTTATTATAGTTTTGTAGATTGTTGTTTTTGGTGTTTTGGGGACAGGATTTGGGATTTAACAGGTTTTACAATGCGAAGTATATTTTATTCCCTATCTGTAGTCTGTCTTTAATTTCCTCGCTTACTACGTTGCTTCTGTTGAAGGTTGTGCCTAGATATTTGTATGTGTCTGCATTCCTAATAATCATATCTCTAACATTTATATTATCTGGATCATTCTGCCTCTGGTCTCTTGATATCTTCATACACTCTGTCTTATCTTGGTTAATGGTCAAGCCCACTTTTAGTGCCATACCTCTCAGGTGTATGCAGGTATTGATGACTTCTTGCAGTTTCCCCCACTAGGTCGATGTTATCAGCTTATCCTAGTATTTTAGCTTGTTCTTCTGTAGTGCTTTCTTCTTTCACTTTTCTGATTACCTTTTCTAGTACTAGGTTGAATCGTAATGGAGATAATCTATCACTTTGTTTTAAACCAGTTCTTATATAGAAGGGTTCTGACTTTCTTCCTTTATACATTACTATATTTTGTGCATCCTCTATACATATTCTGATCAAATTTATTAATTTGTCAGGTATCTCAAATTCTTTTATAATTTTCCATAAGCTCTTCCTATCTATGCTGTCATAGACTTTGAGTCTGTGAAGATATTATGTACTTCTTTTCCATATTCCCAGTACTTTTCTGCTCTTTGACATGAGACCTGGACACTTAACAAAACAGCTGAGAAACACATAAATGCTTTTGAATGTAAATGCTACAGAAGAGTTCTTCAAATATCATGGACACAAAAAAGAACAAATATATCTATACTACAAGAGCTTAATATTGAAGAAGGCTGGCTAGTAAAGAGGATTAAAGAGAGAAAACTTAAATATTTTTGACACATTAAACGTCATGATAATTTGGAGAAGACCGTATTGGAAGGATACATATTGGGAAAAAGAAAAAGAAAAAGAGGAAGACCAAAACGAAGATGGCTGCAAGAAATCGTTGACGATCTGCAAATGGACGCAGCAGCAGCAGGCCATCTTACTCACAACCGAGAGGCCTACAGGAGTGCTATTAGGGAGGCAAAGTTCCGCAATGGACATGCAAATGAATGAATGACGTGAT
Organism: Achatina immaculata; assembly: GCA_009760885.1. Lineage (NCBI taxonomy): Eukaryota > Metazoa > Mollusca > Gastropoda > Stylommatophora > Achatinidae > Lissachatina > Lissachatina immaculata. The sequence continues at coordinate 1,326,880 of CM019700.1, forward strand.
AAAATATTTGGTCTACGGTTGATCTATTCTTCCTAAAACATGCTTGATAGTCTCCCAGTATGTTCTCGCTGTATTGTTTTAATCTATTTAAAAGTATAATAGATAGTATTTTGTAGATTGTTTGTAGTAAGGATATTCCTCTGTAGTTTTCACACTTGCTCTTATCGCCTTTTACGGGGATCAGTAATGATTCTCTCCATTCACTAGGGAATTTTTCTTCTTCCCATATGTGTTGTATTAGTGCACATATCTGTTCATGTAGATTTAGACTTCCTTCCTTAATCAGTTCTGCAACAATTCCATCTGAACCAGTTACTTTGTTGTTTCACAGAAACATGATACTGTAGATGACGTCTAAGTCTGGTTCCTCTATTTCAGGTTCACAAGTCTGTATTTCTTTGTATGGTAATGTGCTTATAGGCTCTAGATCTAGATTAAAAAAAAATTATCTAAATCGGCAACCCTGCTTTAGAATGTATTCATCTGGGATTGTACGGGCATTGACTGTTAGAAAGAAGATGAAATGCAGCGTTCTATGTACTCTAGTGTCTATAAGCAGGGCCTTATCGTCTTCCATCTTATTGTCACTTTATACTTCTTTCTGTTGGAATATGGGGCTAGAGTTTCAAATATAGTCTTCATGGCTAAAGAATCAAGATAAATCAGATTTATGTGACTTAAGAGTCCAAATTAAGTCAAGTTTATGTGAGTCAAGAAAAGTCGAATTTAAGCGGCTGGAGAGTCAAGATAAGTCAAATTTATGTGGCTGGAGAGTAAAGATAAGTCAAATGAATGTTACTTGGAACTCAAGAGTAGTCAAATTTATGTGGCTGGAGAATCAAAATAGTCAAATTTATGTGGCTGGAGAGTCAAAATAAGCCACATTAATGTGGTCGGCGAGTCAAGATAAGCCACATTTACGTGACTGGAGAATCAAGATAAAAGAAATCTATATGACTTAAAATGTGCGCGTGCGGGTGCACACTGTTCGTCATTACGTTCGAGTTGCGTTGTGACTTGTGACCTACACATGTTACGGACACGCAAGTACACCGTCACCAACACACGGACGTGTTGCACGGAAACGGAATGGGTCAGTCAACTCGGTAGGCTTAGCTGCGACATAACCAGACTCTCTTCCCCCCTAGAACAGTTCGAGACAGAACAATAGCCCATTTCCTGTGTCGTATTCTCACCAAGGCACGGACATGTCCACGCTCAGCAGCTGTCTTAAGTCTGTTCTGCCCTGTGAACACATTGCCAGCCCCACTAATCTTCTGACCAGGTTCTTTTGGTTTATTTTCAAGCCCGAGTCACTCGTAATGGTTCAGTGACTCTGGACAGCATTACCCAGCTGCTGTAGAGAGCCATGATAAGTCAGATCTATGTGACTTGAGAGATAAAATGAGTCAAATGTATGAACAGTCAAGAGGAGTCATTTCGGTGTGCCCGAAGAGTCTAGAGAAGTTCGAACACACGTGACCAGAGAGATTCACGGTGACATAAAATCCAAGTGATCGAAGAATCAAATGACCAGAGAGATTCACGGTGACATAAAATCCAAGTGATCGAAGAATCAAATGACCAGAGAGATTCACGGTGACATAAAATCCAAGTGATCGAAGAATCAAATGACCAGAGAGATTCACGGTGACATAAAATCCAAGTGATCGAAGAATCAGACACACTTGTACTTGTACGAACTCCCTGTAACTGCAAGCTCTTGTTCTTTACAGTCGATGCTGGAGGGTGTTGAGGCACAGCATCGTATCGGCTTGTGGGAGCGAGTTATGGCAGCTGTTTTTTTCAGTCCCGGAATACAGCTAAAAAGCAGGGCGGTGTGTGAAATGCTTCTTTAGCAGACTCCGCCACCATGGGGACCATGGCGATCCCTGTCCCGTTAGCCAGGCTAGGTCTGTTACTGGGGGTACCATGGAGAGGTGGGACAGGGTCTTGGTCAGCTATGGTTCGCTAACCTTGACGCTGGCATATCAACTGTGGGTCACCGAGTTCCTCCTCATCGGACAGACGTCTTCACTCCTGAATCAAACACAAGCGAAGCGTGTGTGACGGAGGAGTCAGAGAGATCAAATAAAATCACGGAAGAACCACAGATGAGCAACATCTCTGCGAGTGAAAAAGCAAAATCGACCTTCATCATTGTTATAATGTGTATTAATTAATTAAGTAACCCCGGCACAATGGACTGATTAATGTTCTCATTTGAGCGCAGTCTGCATAAAGTGCTGCATCCATTATGCATAGACCACTGCAATTTAATTCTATTCCTTTTTAATCCAGAACATGTAAAAGGTCTGAGCAATTTTAATTTCGATAAAAGAACGTGATTATCTTCCCTTGATTCGGAAAAAAAAATCATTTGATAAGATTAATAGCAGCTCATAAAATTTTCAGGGCCAACCACGAATCTGTGGGCCACATCAAATGGCCTCTGCTGTCTGCGGCCATTCATTTATTCATTTGCATGTCCATTGCGGAATTTTGCCTCCCTAACAGCACTCCTGTAGGCCTCTCGGTTGTGAGCAAGATGGCCTGCTGCTGATTCATCCACTTGCAGATTATCAACTATGTCTTACATCCATCATCGCCTTGGTCTTCCTCTCTTTTTTTCCCATTATGTACACTTCCAAGACTCTAGATTATCATGACATTTAATGTGTCCAAAATATTTAAGTTTCCTCAGTTTAATCCTCTTTACTAGTCAGCCTTTTTCAATATTAAGTTCTTGTAGTGTGGATATATTTGTTCTTTTTTGTGTCCATGATATTTGAAGAACTCTTCTGTAGCATTTACATTCAAAAGCATTTATGTGTTTCTCAGCTGTTTTGTTAAGTGTCCAGGTCTCACATGGGAAAGATGCATGCCCTTAAAAATCTTATTTTTGTAGTTCTGTCTGTTCCTCTCCACAGATTCTTTAGTTGTTTTACTTTCTGAAGAGCGATAGATATCCTCCTTTTAATTTCCCTCATTGTATCTTCATTATTAGTTAGTAGTGATCCAAGATATTCAAAACTCTTCACTTCTTCCAGATTTTCCTAATTGATACATATTTCAGCTGCCTTATTTGTTTTGTCAGTTGTCATCAATTTAGTTTTATTCGCATTAAAATAGAGGTTTTGCTCTTCGCTGTTCTTACGGACTGACATAATTAGTTTTTGCATTTCTTTTTGTGTTGTGGACAGTATTACTGTGCCATCAGCATATCTAATCTCTGATATTTCATAACCTCCAATTGTTATGGCATAATATTCTTTGTATACATCTTCTCTAACATTCCTCATTATATTTTCAGTACACAAGTTAAATAAGTAAGGCGACAATATGCACCCCTGAAGGACCCCTTGTTTTATGTCAAACCAAGTTGTTGTTTCACCATTTATTCTTACTGCTGCCTGTTGGTCTAGACACAGCAATGATGTTAATTGTATCAAATGTGTTGGAAATCCCATTTTTTCCCCATTATTTCCCAAAGTTTCTGATGTTGTACACAATCAAATGCTTTTGAATAGTCTATAAAGGATAAATATAGATTCACATTAAACTCCCTGCATTTCTCTATTATTAATCTTAGATTGAATATATGATCTCTTGATCCTCTGCCTTGCCTGAAGCCATCTTGGACCATACTGACTTCTATTTTCTTACGAGGTCTACGCCAGTTTCCTGTAGATATCAACCACGTCTTTATCGTGTGTCCGACCTGAATGGAAATGACCTATGTGGCTTTTAGACCTGCGACGTTTTCAAGTTGCTTTCTGAGCCTCCTTGATCTCCTTTCATTGATAATTTTCCTTTTTCTTCTCTTCACGATGTCTAAGGGAAAAATGAAAAAAAAAATAACACAGCTGTGGACTGTATAAGCAACATTTTGTTACCGTACTGTAGACTGTAGAAACAACATTTTGTTACAGTGATGTAGACTGTAGAAACATTTTGCTGCAGTGCTGTAGACTGTAGAAAAAATACTTTGTTACATGTTGTAGACTGTAGAAACAACATTTTGTTACAGTGCTGTAGAATATAGAAACAACACTTTGTTACAGTGATGTAGACTTTAGAAACGTTTTGTTACAGTGCTGTAGATTGTAGAAACAACATTTTGTTACAATGTTGTAGACTGTAGAAACATTTTTTTACAATGCTGTAGACTGTAGAAACATTATTTTATTACAGTGCTATAGACTATACAAATAACATTTTGTTACAGTGCTGTAGATTGTGGAAACAACATTTTGTTGCAGTGATGTAGACTATAGAAACAACATTTTGTTACAGTGCTGTAGACTATAGAAACAACATTTTGTTACAGTGCTGTAGACTGTAGAAACAATATTTTGTTACAGTGCTGTAGACCGTATAAACAACATTTAATACAATGCTGTAGACTTTAGAAATAACACATTGTTACATTGCTGTGAACTGTAGAAACAACATTTTGTTACAGTACTGTGAACTGTAAAAATAACACTTTGTTACAGTGCTGTAGACTGTAGAAATAACACTTTGGTACAGTGCTGTAGATTGTAGAAATAATACTTTGTTAAAGTGTTGTGAACTGTAGAAATAACACATTCTTACAGCTTTATAGACTGTAGAAATAGCACTTCGTTACAGCAGTATAGGCTGTAGAAATAGCACTCTGTTAAAGTGTTGTGAACTGTAGAAATAACACATTCTTACAGTTTTATAGACTGTAGAAATAACACTTTGTTAAAGTGTTGTGAACTGTAGAAATAACACATTCTTACAGTTTTATAGACTGTAGAAATAGCACTTCGTTACAGCAGTATAGGCTGTAGAAATAACACTTTGTTACATCTCTATAGTATGTAGAAGTAAGCTACGAGAAACATATATGGCTTAATGGAGAATAATCTTGGATTGGCTTGTGTTTGCTGCTCACTCTCAGAGATACATTCCCGTCCTGGTTAACACTGACAAGTTATACTCCTTATCTAAAGTGTCTAAGTTCCACCTGCAAAATACAAACTTTTAAATCAGTGTATATTTATTCATGGCTAAGGTGGGCTTTGTGTTGATCATATTGTGCTTTAGTATTTGGAGTTATAGTTTTTTTCCGAGTTTTTCAATTTCACATCGAACCCATGTTATTCTGTGAATGTGAAGAATGCACGATAGCAAAGAGCATTCAAAATCTACTGGAAGCGGCGGAGATGTGGTTCATAAGAAAACTGATGAGAATACCATGGACAGCCAAGAAAACAAATGAGGAGGTTCTAATTGAGGCGGGCAAAAGAGAGAATTGATGGCAAAATTCAGAACACAATAGACCAGATTTCTAGGACATGTTCTAAGAAGAGGCAAACTGGAACGTTTAATGACAACAGGAAAACTGGAGGGGGAAAAGGGACAGAGGAAGACAAAGAAGCGAGATAATTGACGGACTAAAAGAGTGGCAGATAGCATAAGTCCAAAATACATCTTATAGAAAGAGCAAAGAGTAGATGGTTGTGGAAATCAGTGACTGCCAACGCCTGATTGGGATGGACCTGGAAAAGAGAGTTGTTACCTACAAGTGTAGATCATTTAACTTGTACGAACTCACTGTAACTGCGAGCTGTTGTTCTTTGCAGCCGATGCTGTAGAGATGTTGAGGCACAGCATCGTATCGGCGTGGGGACAGGTTATAGCGGCTGCTTTTTCAGTCCCGGAGTACAGCTAAAAAGCAGGGGTGTGCAATGCTTCTTTAGAAGATTCCACCACCATGGGGGCTATGACGATCCCTGCCCCGTTAGCCAGGCTAGGCCTGTTACTGGGAGACCACGGAAAGGTGGGACAGGGTCTTGGTCAGCTATGATTCGCTAACCCTGACGCTGGCATATCAGTTATGGGTCACTGATTGTATCATCGGACAGGCCTCTTCACCCTCGTACATCATTAAAAAAAACCCCAGCTATTTCGTAATTAATTCCTTATAACTGAAAACAGTGAAAACATTTGCTCACAAAGGTATGTTGTTGCGAAAAGCATTAAAAAGTAATTCAAAACTTCACTGCTTATTTCAGAGTATCCTATAGATAGATAGATAGATAGATAGATAGATAGATAGATAGATAGATAGATAGATAGATAGATAGATAGATAGATAGATAGATAGATAGATAGATAGATAGATAGATAGATAGATAGATAGATAGATAGATAGATAGATAGATAGATAGATATAGATAGATAGATAGATAGATAGATAGATAGATAGATAGATAGATAGATAGATAGATAGATAGATAGATAGATAGATAGATAGATAGATAGATAGATAGATAGATAGATAGATAGATAGATAGATAGATAGATAGAAAGAGAGAGAGAGAGTCCAACATTTTGTAATTTCTTTCCCATGAATTTTCTTCCTTCGTTTCCGACTTTCTTTCTTTCTCTTTGTTTCTTTGTTTTTATTTTAATGTAATATATTGAAATTTCTATATATTATTCTTTAACTTTTTAAGGACAATTCCTTGATACCTGCAGATTTAATCAAGATATTTTAAATCGATAGCAATTTCTGTAAATGAGGATGACAGTTCTCGCCAGTACTTGTACACAAACATGATGAATGTTGCACGACTCTTACTTTAGTAACTTCCATAAGTCAGGTCCTCTCTCCTCTGTGCATCATTTAACTCACAAATTCTGACTTACTTTGAAGTACTCTGAAGTTCTGAGCACGTTGGTCTGGTGTCCTGCATTTCAAAGTTTACTTTGTTTAGATATACGATTGTGCCAGAAAGGCATGCCATGTTTGTTTTGTTTTGTATCCAACATTTACCTTTTAACTTGCAAGCGAGTCGGGGAAAAAAAAACGACATTCGAGTAAGAAGAAAACTGTTTCCCTTGTAGTTCATGAAACGGCTCAATTACCTTTCCAGGGAAAAGCCAATGAATTTGGATATGATGAAGTAAATGAAATTTTCGTGAAAATTTTTCATAGTTTCACACACTGAGATGAAGATTCTTGAACTGGGCTCCATTGACTTTATAAGTTTTATTATTTTTATTATATCACCCAGTTTTTCTTTCAGGTGGCATTAGCTTAACTTTACATGTTAAAAAAAATAATATTTGTAATTACTGATGTTGTTTTAAAATGTTGAGAAAAGAAAAACAGAAACAAAGAAAGAATATTTTAAATTTGTCTCATGGAGCCTGTGATAGCTATGGCGGAGCTGAAGGGCACCGCGGAGCACCGTTTGAAAAACTCTAATATATAGGATTCTTCGGCATCGATCATTGTTAGTAATTATGTGCATTTATATCTCCCATCCCAGGTTGTGATTCGAAGCTGCAACAAGTGACCTATATGGCGATTCAAGGCCACTATGTCAGGAGTCTTGACCATACGGAAAGCTGGAGAGACGGGCGCCGTTGTTCGGTATAAGCCATGCGCTAAATCAGAGACTCAAACTGATGATCATGATCACCAGCAGATAACGATACTAGAAGAAGACACCCGAGAAGGCGAGGACGAAGACGACGATTTCACAAGAAGAGAGGGAACAAGTGATGGGGGAAGTTTCCTCCTTGGTGGGAAATCTTACTCTCCGTGCAGTGGGAGGGGAGGCAGCTGTGCCCGAGCTGATCGCAGTCAGAACAACGAACATTTTAACGATATCGACAATTATGAGAACAGTGAGGAAGGCGACGACGGAAAGAGACGAGGGGGGACTCTGAGAGTCTCGCTTCTGACTCGGTCGCAGCCCCCGCAGCAAGCCGGGTCGAACGTCACAGCTAACGGGCCGCGGCATACTCCGCCGAGCACGATCTTCCGGCCCCAGCCATCTACCGCCAGCAGAGTCCAGCTCATCGGAGAAAGGTACGTACATTTAGTACAGAGTGGTACCTAAGATGGAAGACGTTGAGGTAGCGAAGTAGATCAGAGATCTAAGGAAATTTAGAACAATGTTCCAGTAGAATTAGACTGAAATAGCAACTCACTTCATCTATGTTTGCCTGTCTAAGAATGAAAGGTATTCTTTGCCCTGTTTTCGTACAAGATGCTTCACTACCTGTTGAACGCTTGTTCGTTTGTTTGTTGTTTTTTTTTCCCTGTATGTGTTGTCTGCCGTTTGTTTCTTTAAACTGCCCTTGACAAAGGCCTTTTGCCAAAATTCTAGGTATTTTTTTAAAATTACGTTTTCTAGTTATCTTCTTCTGCTAAATCTTTAATTTCTTTCCTCCTTTTAATCTTGTCATAGTATTGAACCACACTTGTTTACCTGCCTCTTTACAGTCTAAACAAAGATTTTCCTGTATAGACGTAAACAGTATGTAAGCAACGTTGGTGGGGGGGGGGGGGGGGTGGAGTTTGGGAGAAGAGTGAAGAAGTTAGAAAACACGGCCAGATTGGCTTTTTTTTATTATTAACCTTTCATCAGATAATTGCCTGTCAAGCCGGGATGGCGGAAAAGAACAGGACGCTGATGGCTAATCCGGCTGAATGTGGTTGAGCTCTGCTCCTGCCCGCCCCCGCTTCCATTCATTAAGGTAGATTCCTGTACCGCAGAGTTGGCAAAGCGCAGCGAGAACTTTCTTCACAGGCGAAGGCTGGAACAAATGGGGACTTGTTTGATGTACAAGCGATGACGACCACTCTGTCTACAGAAACAGTTTGTCCTGTCTGCAGTATTTCATTTCTAGAAGTTTGGGAGATTGCAACCGGATAGCAGGCTTGTTGAGGCTAGAAGCTTTGATAGCCGGTTTGTTGAGGCTAGACATTTTGATAGCGGGTTTGTTGAGACTAGAAACTTTGATAGCGGGTTTGTTGAGACTAGAAACTTTGATAGCAGGTTTGTTGAGACTAGAAACTTTGATAGCGGGTTTGTTGAGACTAGAAACTTTGATAGCAGGTTTGTTGAGACTAGAAACTTTGATAGCGGGTTTGTTGAGACTAGAAACTTTGATAGCGGGCTTGTTGAGACTAGAAGCTTTGATAGCGGGTTTGTTGAGACTAGAAGCTTTGATAGCGGGTTTGTTGAGACTAGAAGCTTTGATAGCGGGTTTGTTGAGACTAGAAGCTTTGATAGCGGGTTTGTTGAGACTAGAAGCTTTGATAGCGGGTTTGTTGAGACTAGAAGCTTTGATAGCGGGTTTGTTGAGACTAGAAACTTTGATAGCGGGCTTGTTGAGACTAGAAGCTTTGATAGCGGGTTTGTTGAGACTAGAAGCTTTGATAGCGGGTTTGTTGAGACTAGAAACTTTGATAACAGGCTTGTTGAGACTAGAAGCTTTGATAGTGAGTTTGTTTGGACTAGAAGTTTCGATAGCGGGTTTGTTGAGACTAGAAGCTTTGATAGAGGGCTTGTTGAAACTAGAAACTTTGATAGCGGGCTTGTTGAGACTAGAAACTTTGATAGCGGGCTTGTTGAGACTAGAAACTTTGAAAGCGGGCTTGTTGAGACTAGAAACTTTGATAGCGGGCTTGTTGAGACTAGAAACTTTGATAGCGGGCTTGTTGAGACTAGAAGCTTTGATAGCAGGTTTGTTGAGACTAGAAACTTTGATAGCAGGTTTGTTGAGACTAGAACATTTTATAGCGGGCTTGTTGAGACTAGAAACTTTGATTTGGGACAGCGGGTTTGTTGAGACTAGAAACTTTGATTTTTTATAGCGGGTTTGTTTAGACTAGAAACTTCGATAGCGGGTTTGTTTAGACTAGAAACTTTGATAGCAGGCTTCTTGGGATTAGAAACTTGCTCGCGAGAAGTTACGGAAACCCAAATGTGCCAATTATCTTCTTTATCTTCTTGCCGGTGTCAGGAGAATTTCAAATTTTCCTCTTTCAGAGCAAGCAAAAGAATATCTAGAAATGTCGAGAGCAGTGTTGTTCAACCTTTTGTTGTTGTTGTTGTTGTTCTTTTTTATTTCTGTGCCCCCATGTATAATTTATTTTTAGCTATGCGCCGCTGTGTTTATTGTTGCGTAATTTAAATTAATCAGTTTACTTGCGCATAAATCAATTTCTATAGCATGCCAGCGTCAGGGTTGGAGAATCACAGCTGACATACTAGAGTCAGGTTGGTGAACCATAGCTGACATACTAGAGTCAGTGTTAGCAAACCATGGCTGACATGCTAGCTTCAAGGTTGGCGGAAACATAGCTGACAGTCTAGCGTCAGGGTTAGCAAACCATCGCTGGCATGCTAGCTTCAAGGTTGGCCGAAACATAGCTGACAGTCTAGCGTCAGGGTTAGCAAACCATCGCTGGCATGCTAGCTTCAAGGTTGGCCGAAACATAGCTGACAGTCGTCAGGGTTAGCAAACCATGGTTGATATGCTAGCTTCAAGGTTGGCGGAAACATAGCTGACCAAGTCCCTGTTAAACCTCTCCGTTGGTACCCCCCCCCCCCCTACAGTAACAAACCTAACAGGCCAGGGATAGTTTTGGTCCCCATGGTGGTGGAGTCTGCTAAAGAAGTATTGTACACGCCCTGGCATTATTTTAGCTGCATTCAGGGACTGAAAATGTAACCTCTACGACCCGCTCCCAAGCCGACTCGATGCTGCGCCACAACATCTTCACAGCATCGGCTGCACAGAACACCAGCTCGCAGTTACGAGGAGATCGAAGAAGAAGAGTAAGAGAGTAATGTCATAATATTAAATGTGCCCCCCCCCTTGATACTGATACATATTGGCAGTCCCCCCCCTCCCTTAATGTTACCACCACACCCTCCTCTCCCCTTTAGATGTCCTCCAACTTAGGGATACGCTTACCCCGGTTGAATAACATAGATCTAGAACAATTTTTTTTTCTGCAGCATAGATCATTTCTCCGGAGCTTTGTTTCTGCATTATTCTGTACAAATAAACGAATTCCTCAGTGACTTTGAACTGATAGTTTTTTGTTCCCTGATGTAACTTATTTAATTTAGAAATAGGAAGTCAGTATCTCCAATAGAAGTCTCATTAAAATGGCTGTGATCTCACAGTTAGCGCTGATGATGCGCTCTGCGTGGTCCCTAGAGGGTAGAGACATACATTTAATCGATTTTTTTGTGCTCAACGTGGCTTTCGAAATGGCTGATGGATAAGTCAAGTCATACGAATAGAATCGATTTTGTGTGTGAATGTGTGTGTGTGTGTGTTGTTTTTATCATTACTCTTCAGAACAAATGATTAAAATTTGAAAACGCACTGTTAGTTCGCGTCCATTTTGAGGCAGAAGTGACAGCCTTGATTTTTCTCAAGGCCAGAATGTTCCTTTCATTACCTGATTTACCGGACAGCTTTTGCTATAATTCTTCTTCATCTTGTGCCGTCTTTGGGGGATTGGGGGGGGGGGGGGTCCCGATAATTCAAATGATTTTCTTTCTCCGCGCCACTTAGGCAGCTCGTCTAACTACTCTTAGTGTTTCCCGCTCGAGAATGTATCCGCAAACAGAGGCATATAATTGTGTTATCTCCCTTGCACAGATATATATACTCTCACCCCACATACTGATGCTGCAGTGAAGATCAAATAAGACGCGGATGTTTCGGGTTGGGATTGGGCAGCTGTGGCTTTATTTCACCCCAGTGGAGGTTATAAGAAGCGGCATTTGTGTGTGAATTTAGTCAGTGGCCGTTCGCACCGCATGCAGTGGGAGGTCCAATAGGAAACATGAAATAGCATGTCTGTATGTCCTTGCACGTCACCGTTGTGTTAATAATGTCTCTGTAACTTTGTAACTGATCCAGTTTTAGTGAATGGTTCCAAATGTAAACAGTACGGAGCCCGTTCTGTCTGGAGTGTATGTTATCTTAGATCAGTATTCCGAATGCTGAGTTGTACTGGATTGGTTACACAGATCTTCAGTCTCAGCTTCTCTCCCAGATTCTTTCTAACCTTGATTTGACACAAACAGATACAGAAGAGCACGCCAGTCCAGCATGGCAAGCTGATAAGAGATTTATTCGATGGACTTGATGGTAATGAAAAAATGGTGACGAAATGTTGGCTGTCGGCAGGTTGCCCTGCAATATGGTAAGCCCATTCATGCTTAGGAAAAAAAAAAACTCCAGTAAGAATTACGAGACGTCATTATCTTCTCGACAGTAACATGAAAAAATCCATCCTTTCAGCTTCACATTCAGACGTAGACTTACTGCCGCTCAACAATCTTTCCCAAAATTCACCTTCTCACGAGATTCTTACCTCACGTGATCTTCTAGAAAAATCCCGATCGACGCGTGCCCTGGAAGTTACACAGAAGGCCTCCTAACAAGGACGACAAATGCCCTCGTCAATATATAAACACGATTACCTCCCTTATTCTGGAACATAAGACATCAGAGGGTCGTAGTACTGATCTCTAGCACGCAGGTTTATACATAGTTGGTTCTACAAGCCTGGACATCAAACAAAAAAGTTGACAGTGTCCGCCAAAGATCGGTTAACCTCCGCTTGGGTTTCTTTCCCTTGATCCAGTAGATTTGTTTCTTATCTCAAAAATGGCGTGGTCAAGATCTGCATAACTTTATTCTAAAACGATTATCAGTATAGACGACTTATTGCATTTGTAATCAGCGGGAAGTTACGGTGTTAACAGCATTTCTTACAGTAGTTCTATAACTGATCTCCTCTTGTGTTAACTTTCCTACCATTCACAAAGCTTAACTCTTTCACTCCTGAATTAGTTTCCATGCTCTGCCAGAACAAATTTTGCTGGGAAATTTTGGTAGAAAGAAACTGGAAGGATGTTACTCTGTAACTTAAAAAACTGTTTAAAAATGTTTTCGGTTAGAAATGTGTTAATTTTCATTTTAGTTACACTTTGCCTAAACATACTGCTCCGGGCATTATTTTGCATTGTTTTTACAAGAGCCACCAACACTGTTAGTGGTGTTCTGGGGTCAAAGAGTTAATGGTAATGACGAAGGTAGGAGCTATCATTTCAAGACGGATGTGGCATCCATCACGTAATAAGCTTTGAGATGGACTCTATAGCTGGACAGACGATCATGAAACAATCCATCTTGTACTATTTGTACCTTCTGCTAAACCCCAAGACGTGTTTGTCCATCACTAGACGGGCTTATGCTGTTCGTTTAAGTCATATTAGCAAAAGAAATGTGACCGTGGAGAAAGATCTTATCACTGATTACGAAGGGCTGAAGAAGTTATTCGAGAAATTGCACAAAAAACTGGAAAATAATTGAAACAATAAGGGGGAAAAACCAATGAGAATTCCTTAGACTTGCCTTGAGACGACAAAAGTTAGAGAACACGACAATCACTAAAAACTCCGTGATAAAAGATGAAGAGGGAGAGAGAGAGAGAGGCTTCTTAAGAGAAATACAGTATATGAGAATGAGCTGAATAAATAGTGCTGAACATAAAAGGCATTCAGTCTGAATAGAAATACCATATTCAGTAGAAGAGCAGTAATCATTTTTACCAAAATATGTCATTGCTGCACTTAATGAATAAATTTTGATACATACATTACATGTATTGAAGTACAGTGTTGGCGATTATGTTTTTCCCATCTTGTGCGATCCTTGGTATTTCCAAAGAATTCAAACGTTTTTTGTTTCTATTTTTCCTGCGGCTTGGCCAATCCATTGAGATATTTTCGAATGTCCTAGTCATTGCCCAGTTCTTTAACTTCTGTCTGGGGTGATGACGCTTTTTCGATGAGGCAACCACCGACCCATAGCTGATATGCTAGCGTCAGGGTTAGCGAACCATAGCTGATATGCTAGCGTCAGGGTTAGCGAACCATAGCTGGTATGCTAGCGTCAAGGTTAGCGAACCATAGCTGGTATGCTAGCGTCAAGGTTAGCGAACCATAGCTGGTATGCTAGCGTCAGGGTTAGCGAACCATAGCTGACCAAGACCCTGACCTACCTCTCTGTGGTGCCCCCAGTAACAGGCTTAGCCTGGCTAACGATCGTCATAATCCCCATGGTGGTGGAATCTGCTAAAGAAGTATTGCACACCAACCCCCCCCCCCCCCCCCGTGTTTTAGCTGTTCTCCGGGACTGAAAAAGTAGCCGCCATAACCCGCTCCCACGTTGATACGATGCTGTGCCTCAACACCTCCACAGCATCGGCTGCAAAGAACACCAGGGAGTTCGTACAAGTGCAAAGTTAACTTCTGTCTTCTTATTATTCTCTCAAGACATCTATTGATGGTCATATTATAATGACTTCTGGTAAAAAAAAAAAAAAATGGTAAAGAAGAACATGAAAGAGAACCGTAGCTACAGACCTAGACAGAATACAGAAGGCCCTGGAATATCACTGGAAGTAGAGCGGGGGCAGCTTTCACACAGCTCGAGAAGTCTGAACTGGCGGCAGCGAGGGGGCAAAGCTTACAATGAACTGGGAGTGAGAAGCCTTGTCGCTACCCTCCCAGACACAAAAAGATAGTGAATAAAAATTGTCACTGTTATCCAGTGGATAGCATCGCCAATGCCCCGAATACAAGATAGTGGATACTAGATGCTCTCGTCACAAATTAATGGATACGACTTGAAATCTGTCAAATGTAGAAGTTTTAAAAAATGAGACTTTATAGTATACAGATGTAACAAGATGCAGAATCTGAAAAGCGAGACGGGAGCGATTAGCACAGGCTTAAAAAAAAAAAAAAACAAAGAAGAAAGTTTAAAATTTAATTACAAGAAAGGTGAAGATGTCAAGTAACTGCGCAGAAAAGAATCAATTTCTGTAGAAATTAAAAGTGTTAGGTTAGCGACTATATTGTGAAATGTTGGCAAGCGGTGTTCCATACGTTTGAGTATTATGGTAGCCGACGTGAGCTACTTATTCAGTTGTTTTTTTTTTTAAATGCTTAGGCACAATATGAGAAAATATGTCAGGAAATCACCTACATTATGTGATTATCCTCTGCCGGCTTGTCCTAACGACCTAAAAAAAACATACAGTTTGGGTCCTGGATGCCATGCCCTGTGGTGGGAAAGCAGGCGTCTCTGTCCCTTTTAACGCTCTCGCATTTGGGGGAAGCACTTGTCCCAGGTCTTTCAGCGCTCTCGTGCGAGTCAGCGATAACTCAATTAGTTTTCTGTGTCAGCAGAGGCGAACCCGGCTGTCGGGAGGGTGATATTAATCGTGTGCAGCAAAGAAGCGCTTAAATCAATGACCCCCAAGATGTGCAGAATAAAAAGACGAACAAAACAGAAGATGCTGAGAGAGAGAGAGAGAGAGAGAGAGAGAGAGAGAGAGAGAGAGAGAGAGAGAGTTGGACTTTGGGATAAAATGGAGGGCAAGATTTCTGTGTCGCATAGCAGAGATGGAATTTTAAAGGTGTGTGTGGGCGGTTGTGGGGTAATAGAAATGTGGTGTCTAGGAAACCGAGGGGGTGGGGGGATGGGGGGGACGTTGGGGGCTGACAGGAGAATCAATTTTTACTGACAGAAATAAAATTGTACACAGTTCATATGTATTCAGTCAAAATGCTTTTTACGCTTTCTCTCTCTTTCTCTCTCTCTCTCTCTCTCTCTTTCTCTTTCTGTTTCCATCCCAACTCCCTCTCTCTCTGTCTGTTTCCATCTCCTTCTCTCTCACTGTTTACATTCCTCTCTTGTCTGTTTCCATCCCTCCCTCTATTTCCATCTCTCTGTTCCTCTGTGTGTGCGTCTCTGTCCATCTCTCTCTATTTCCACCTCTATCTCTGTTTCCATCTCTTTCTCCGTCTCCATTCCTCTCTCTCTCTCTCTCTCTCTGTTTTCATATCTCTGTTTCCATCCCTGTTTCTGTGTTTCCATCTCTCTATCTTTCTGTTGGTGTAAGCTAGACTTACAGGTTAAATATTTACTGTATAGCTTATTTCTCTCTGTCCCCCATTTCTATCACTGTCTCACTCCACTCTCTCTCTCTCTCTCTCTCTCTCACTTTCTAACCCTAACTTTTACTCACTCTTTCTTACTTTTTCTCTCTTCTTCTCTCTCACTCTCCCTTTCACTCACTCTTTCCCATTCTCTCTCATGATGTCTCTCATTCTCCTTTTCACTAACTCTGTCCATTTCTTGCTCATGCTTTCTCTCACTCTCGCTCTCATTCTCTCTCTCTCTCATTTTCTCTCTTACTCTCTTTCTTTCTTCTCCTCTTCTCTCATGTGCAAGGTCTAACAAAACTCATCGCGCAAAAAGTATACCAGTTAGCCAAAATTAAGCACTTCATCGATCAAGACACAAGGAAGACATACTACATATCACACATACAAACACATTTAGACTATTGCTCAACAGTCAGTGGTGGTTGCTCAGTGTCAAATACAAAGAGGCTCTGCTCATTCCAAAAGCAAGAAGTAAAGCTTATTAGTGACAAAGATCAAGCACAAACAACTAACCAGCATAAACGTATCAAAATACTGCCTCTTAAGAACAGGTTCCTCTTCAACAAAGCCAAGTTAGTACATCAAATTCTTTCACGGCATGCCCCGCCTTATCTATGGAACCTGTTTAAATTTAACCCAAAGTGCAGCCAACGCTTGAACAATATATGTCTTCCAAAACCTAGATTTGATCTTTACAAGAAAACATTTAGTTATTCTGCTGCTCATCTTTGGAATACCCTCCCATCCTGTATAAAAAATATAAATTATACTCCTTCTTACAACTACAAACTTTCCCAATATCTATTTAATGTCGACTACATGTCTCCATGAATCATAAAACTTAAAAGTTATCTTAAACTGCTCTTACAGACGCCGAATATAGTTAATTGTTTATTCTGAATAGTCTCGAAATTTTTGTTTAGTAGATGGTCTTTTGTGTGTAGTTACTTCTGTACTGAGTGAATGGATAAGAGCGAAACGTAAATGTTATATTTTATTTTATATCTCTCAACTTCAATGTTAATTATGTTTGTTACATGAACAGCATAGTTGTAGAATGTCTGGAATAGAGTGAAAGATGTATGATAAATGGCAGAATGTCAGACGGGCCTGCGTGCCCAATTCTTAACCCGTTTGAAATAAAAATCAATCAATCAATCAATCCTTCTATTCGTCATCACAGCTGTTCAGTATGATCTTAACATTCTTCTGAGAAACCACATCTCTGTTACCCCTAATGGCTTTCTCATCGAATTGTTCATTACCCATGGCTCACTTCCATAGAGTAGGAATAAGCCGTAGAACGTAAATTCATCCATAATTCATCTTAAGACAACACTCACGTAGAATCAACTGACCAAAGAACTGCCCCCCCCCCTCCAATTTCTTCTATGCTAGTAGAAGCTGTCACCCTTCTAGTTAGCCGTCTTATAGTTTTGTTTTCTCTTCTTATCTCCCTTCCATTTTGTTTCCTATGTTCACGATTTAGGAAAAAAAAAACCTTCTTTCTCGTCGTCAACTGACCAGTCACATGGTAGGAGCAGCCCTCTCAGCTCAGAGGCTATGATGCCGTAGCAATGACCCCCGCCTGGAAGGACTAGATTTTCTTACTTCCTTTCTTCGATAGGTCCATTATTAACAAATATGAAGCAGTTATTTACATGAGAAATTCCGGGATGAAAGCTGGGGTTTCGCTGGTAAGCTTTTTCAGCACCATTCACAGTTTCTTCGCTTGGTCCTGGACGTCCCTGCCGAGGAGCTGTGCTCAGACAGCCTTCATCCAGGAATTTCGCTTATCACTTCTTGATACTGTCGAAAACAGGTGCTGCCTTCTGGAATTCTGCTCAAAATCGTCGTGTACAGTCACAATGGACGAGGCTCTTGCGTATTCCAAAAACACAGAATGACTGCTCACGTTTACTGAGCGCCATATTTGCTACTGCTGCCTCCTAGCGGCAAACAACGGGAGCTCTGCGCGCGGGCTTTATTAAAAAAAAACAAACTTGAAGCGTCCCCACCTCTCTCTCTCTCCTCTCTCTCTCTCTCTCTCTCTCTCTCTCTCTCTCTCTCTCTCTTGGCGTAAGAATTATCACGATCCTTTAGGTAGTTTCTTTGTTGCGAAGTTTTGAAATGTTTAACGGACTTATGAATAACCCTGTATTATCTCGTGCTATACAACGCTATTCGCAGTTTAGACCTCTCGTTGCTCTGTGGTACGTAGGAGAACTGTGCTTTTTCTCCTATATCTACTGTTCTGGTCTGTGAAACTTATATTAGTGTATAAAATGTATTTTTTATACAAGGTGGTTCAAAATTACTGTTGGGGTTTCCGCCTGTAATTTTCAAAACGGAAACAAAACTGCTAACAGGATGTGTAAGTGTACCTTGAAAGAAAAAGTTTCATTTGGCAACGTTGTACTTGTCGCGCTA
This sequence comes from Achatina immaculata, assembly GCA_009760885.1. Classification (NCBI taxonomy): domain Eukaryota; kingdom Metazoa; phylum Mollusca; class Gastropoda; order Stylommatophora; family Achatinidae; genus Lissachatina; species Lissachatina immaculata. The sequence continues at coordinate 1,345,134 of CM019700.1, forward strand.
CTGAATGGGAGAACAAATGATGTCATGTATTAAAGTGGCGACTGCTCAAGAAAAAGCAATAATCTTACTGTGATTTTTCGAAAGAAAGTCTGTTGTCAAAAATCAGTGCCGTTACAGTACTCAGTGTCGCTACAGTACTCAGTGTCGCTACAGTACTCAGTGTCGTTACAGTACTCATTGTCGCTACACTATTCAGTGTCGCAAAGATCTACCTTCAGATACTGCTTTCCGACTCTGATGAAACCTATTTCAAGAGGCTGGCAGTAGTGTTCTGTATATCAAGAGACTGGCAGTAGTGTTGTAAATGTCAAGAGACTGGCAATAGTGTTCTAAATGTCAAGAGACTGGCAGTAGTGTTCTGTATGTCAAGAGATTGGCAGTAGTGTTCTGTATGTCAAGAGACTGGCAGTAGTGTTCTGTATGTCAAAAGAATGGCAGTAGTATTCTATATGTCAAGAGATTGGCAGTAGTGTTCTGTATGTCAAGAGACTAGTAGTAGTGTTCTGTATGTCAAGAGATTGGCAGTTGTGTTCTGTATGTCAAGAGACTAGTAGTAGTGTTCTGTATGTCAAGAGACTAGTAGTAGTGTTCTGTATGTCAAGAGACCAGTAGTAGTGTTCTGTATGTCAAGAGACTAGTAGTAGTGTTCTGTATGTCAAGAGATTGGCAGTTGTGTTCTGTATGTCAAGAGACTAGTAATAGTGTTCTATATGTCAAGAGATTGGCAGTTGTGTTCTGTATGTCAAGAGACTAGTAATAGTGTTCTGTATGTCAAGAGACCAGTAGTAGTGTTCTGTATGTCAAGAGACTAGTAGCAGTTTTCTGTATGTCAAGAGATTGGCAGTTGTGTTCTGTATGTCAAGAGACCAGTAGTAGTGTTCTGTATGTCAAGAGATTGGCAGTTGTGTTCTGTATGTCAAGAGACTAGTAATAGTGTTCTGTATGTCAAGAGACCAGTAGTAGTGTTCTGTATGTCAAGAGACTAGTAGTAGTGTTCTGTATGTCAAGAGATTGGCAGTTGTGTTCTGTATGTCAAGAGACCAGTAGTAGTGTTCTGTATGTCAAGAGATTGGCAGTTGTGTTCTGTATGTCAAGAGACTAGTAGTAGTGTTCTGTATGTCAAAAGACTAGTAGTAGTGTTCTGTATGTCAAGAGACTAGTAGTAGTGTTCTATATGTCAAGAGACCAGTAGTAGTGTTCTGTATGTCAAGAGACTAGTAGTAGTGTTCTGTATGTCAAGAGACCAGTAGTAGTGTTCTGTATGTCAAGAGATTGGCGGTAGTTTTCTGTATGTCAAGAGATTGGCGGTAGTGTTCTGTATGTCAAGAGATTGGCAATAGTGTTCTGTATGTCAAGAGACTAGCAGTAGTATTATGTATATGAAGAGACTGGCAATAGTGTTCTGTATGTCAAGAGACTGGCAGTAGTATTATGTATATCAAGAGACTGGCAGTAGTGTTCTGTATGTCAAGAGATTGGTGGTAGTATTATGTATGTCAAGAGACTGACAGTAGTATTATATATGTTAAGAGACTGGCAGTAGTATTATATATGTCACGAGACTGGCAATAGTATTATATATGTCAAGATATTGGCAATAGTGTTCTGTATGTCAAGAGACTGGCATTAGTATTATGTATGTCAAGAGACTGGCAGTAGTATTATGTATGTCAAGAGACTAGTAGTAGTGTTCTGTATGTCAAGAGACTGGCAGTAGTGTTCTATATGTCAAGAGACTGGCAGTAGTGCTCTGTATGTCAAGAGATTGGCAGCAGTATTATGTATGTCAAGAGAGGGCAGTAGTATTATGTATGTCAAGAGATTGGTAGTAGTGTTCTGTATGTCAAGAGAATGGCAGTAGTGTTCTGTATGTCTAGAGACTGGTAGTAGTGTTCTGTTTGTCAAGATATTTGTAGTGTTCTGTTTGTCAAGATATGTGTAGTTTTCTGTTTGTCAAGATGTTTGTAGTGTTCTGTTTGTTAAGAGACTGATAATGTTCTGCACCGAAAATAATGGTGATTACCGAGAACTTTACAGGAAGACGATGTTCCAATTCAGAAAGCGTTTTATCAAAGCGCACGAAAAAAAAAATCAAGTAAACGATTTTCGTTATAGTTAGGTAAACCACAAACTACTGTTTGAGGGTTGTTTGTAACCCCTTTGACCTTCATGTTTGCAAAGTTGTTTGAAGGTTTGTATGCAACCCCTTTGACCATCATGTCTGCAAAGTGCAGATTATGCCAGCTGTAAAGACGAGCAGTAAACGTGGCCATTCACAGTTTCTCAGGGACTTTCAGTCAAATGTCGGAGCTGGTGAAAACTTGTCTTTGAAGATGGATCTTTAGTGATGAAGCAGTGCTTTACGTAACCACCCATCAGTATCCTTGGTCGACGATCGGCTAAGCATTCACCGTCCAGTACGCCCTGTGGCGTCTTGCAGGACAGTAACAAACTCTCTCCACCTCTCATGGTCCGTGGCCAGCCTTTGTATTGTGCCCTACCTGTGCTGCATGCTACTCATTTCCGCTTCTACGGTTCTCCACCATGTAACCTTTGGTCGTCCTCTCTTTCTTATTCCCTCGGGTGTCCATCTCATGGCTGTTTTACAGTTGTGTTGTCGGGGTCTCATTGGAGCACATGGCCATTCCATTTCCGGCGGTTTTTTTTTTCCTAGTATGACATGCATGCTCCAGTTGACGAGTAGGTCTCCATTGTTCAATGTCTGTGGCTATTAAATATTTAAAAGCCTTCTCATGCAGGTTGTGTGGAATGAAGCAAATTTCCTAATTTTCTTTTCTGTCGTTCGCCAGCACGTTCGCCAGCATTCTGTTCCATAGAGATAAGATACAGCTCTGGTACATTTTTAATTTGGTTCTAGTACTGTACTGAAGAAACTTCCAGATGTTTTTTTAAAGATTGATGAAAAATGTTCTTGCTTTATTTGTTCTAAATAATTTTATTTGTTCCTCTGTCCTGTGTTAGTATGCTGTCAAGGTATGTGAAGGTATCTGTTTCCGTTATGATTTGTTCATTCATCTTAATCGCTGCTTGGTTCCTTATATTTACTTTCATTATTTCTGACTTCTTTATATTGATGTTCAGCCCCACTTGTCTGCTGACTGTATCTAGAGTGCTTGTTTTCTCCTGTATGTGCTGATGTTTATGTGCTAAGAGTCCTAAGGTTGCTACGCGTATATCATCTATATAATCCAAATCTTCAGAGAAGGTAAACTGTCATAACTGCAGAATATGGGGATAAGAAAACCCTTAAGCCATTCGACAAGTGAAATGTCGGGTGTGCTTTATCATATTGGAAAGTTATGGGGCCCTTTTTCCTTTGTGGAGCAAACAGTGACAGCAGTGATTTACCTGGACATGTTACAAATATATTTGTTACCTCAGTTGGAAGATAATATGGTGTTCCAGTAAGATGGTGATCTACACACTGTGGTCGTACTGTCCGAGAATTTCTCGACATGCATTTTCCTGATTTGGGCGTGATGAACCAGTTCCGTAGCCTCCGCGCTCGCCTGATATTACGCCGCTTAACTTCTTCCTAAGGAGATACATTAAAGACATTGTTTACAAAACCCCTATAACCTCCTTCGATGAACTCAAGCTCAAGATTTTTGTTGCTGTGATGGAAAGTTACACCGCAAAAGCTGGAGAACACTTAAAGGGAAACTGACTACCATTCTGACATCTTACATGGCATGAAAAGCAGGCTTGTTGAAGTTGTTTAGCATTCTGCAGTTATGATTCTACATGAATTAAAACTTTTCATGTTCTGTGAGCAGAATTTTGTTGTTTCCGGCTTGAAAATTATAGGCCACGGTAAACCCGACAAAAAAGAGGTCGACCACGTGAAACTCTAAAGAGGACATTGTTAAGAGAGGCCACTTCAGTGGGCATATCATCCCTCGATGAGATTGAAACACTCGCTGAAGACAGGAAATCTTGCCGAACTACCATGTGACGTTTAGCGGCACGAGAAGGGTGTAAGAAAAAGAAACCCCGACAATAATTTTAAACCACCCCGTGTATGTTCGTAATTTGGGCATCATCAAGCTAGCGAGGTCTAGATAGTCCGTTTTTCCAGTAGTCAGGGTTGTTTGAGCAGTCGGGAGATCGGCCAGTGCCCCTTGGCCCCACAGAAATGTACCTCTAAACTCCATAGAGCTTCATTATCTTTCACCTTTCTTATGTTGCCCTGGGGCCAAGATCGCAATCAGTACTCGAATGCCGGCAATTACTGACAGCGCGTCCGATTATTACACTGATAGGAGACCAGGGAACTGACCTGGTCGTGATTGAAGAAGTGGTGGTACATCTCCCTCGGCGATCTTCGCGACAGGCTTTACGGGACGCTCTCATGGCGGGCTTTACGGGACGCTCTCGTGGCGGGCTTTACGGAACGCTCTCGTGGCGGGCTTTACATGACGCTCTCGTGGCAGGCTTTACGGGACGCTCTCGTGGCAGGCCTTACGGGACGCTCTCGTGGCGGGCCTTACGGGACGCCCTCGTGGCGGGCTTTACATGACGCTCTCGTGGCAGGCTTTACGAGATGCTCCAGTGACAGACTCTATGGGACTTACGTGTGTAATGGCTACTTGGTAGCTGATACATTTAGATACTACAATCTTTAGAGTTTAACTGGGGTTCTGCAGTTTCACATTTGATGTTTCTGACTGAAGTATATTGTTCTACATTTAATAAAATCTTTTATCATTATCATATACAACTACAATGTGGTCCACTAAAAATTATGGGAAAAGCAATGAAAAGTTGATTCTTATTTTTTTTTTTAATATAGCGCTTCAGGTGAGACCAAAAAGAGGTGAAACCTTGATCCCTCCTTCCACAAGCTGTTGTCTACACGACCTGTGCTTTGGAAGCGTTGCAAAACAGAATATTGGCCGGGTATAGTTTGCTGGCACTGGCTTCGTAATAGATAAGCCAGCTCCTCACATAGAAGTGCATAAACATACTGTTGTAAAGGAGATGAGAGAGAAATAGAAGAAATCTTATTGCATAATTTCCCTTGTCTGTACGACTGGACGTATTGATTATAAATGTGGAATTAATTTCGTAAACGGTACATAATTGTGGCTGCCTTTTCCAGCTATCATATCCTTCTGTAAAGTATGTAAAGGGCGTGCTTGCGTTTTCCTGTCTATTCCAAAACAAATGGAGCACCCGTGAAGATAAATTGTATACCCGTCATTAGTCACAGTAAGGGCCGTTCACAAACGCCGCAAACGATATAGGAATAGATCTGGAGACTGAAGAGTTAACATCATTTACCCCACATAGTAACATGAGAATGATACAATCATCCTGTTTTTACTAACTTGGGCCGGGGGTGGGTGGCGGGGGCAGGTGGTGGATTTTCTTCCAAATTAACAATTATATTTCCGATAGTTTCTACGCTCTTTGAAGGCTTTTGAGAAAAGTTATAACCGTTTTGAAGTATTATTCATATTTTCATTTCGTCGACCGTCATTGTTTTTTTTATTTTGTTTTTGATTGACCAAGGTAGTTATAAAAACTGCTGATTTACTCACTTCCAGGAAAAAGTTTCTGCTCGATTTGCCTTTCCAGACGGATTTTCCGCACAGTTAAAGATAACTGTGATTCTGCAGGGTTTTTTTTTTTTCTACTGAACTTTTCTAGCGGATACAAATGTATGATATTTTGATTGTAAGAATTTTGCGGAAAATCTTTCCAAGTCTGACTAGGCTTAATGAGTAGCTTCATCAACTCTGGGAGCAGAAACTGGTATCCTCATTAACTCTGGGAACAGAAACTGGTATCATTCATCAGCTCTGGGGACAGAAACTGGTATCCTTCATCAACTCTGGGGACAGAAACTGGTATCATTCATCAGCTCTGGGGTTAGAAACTGGTATCCTTCATCAACTCTGGGGACAGAAACTGGTATCATTCATCAGCTCTGGGGTTAGAAACTGGTATCCTTCATCAACTCTGGGGACAGAAACTGATATCACGCATCATCCCTGAACAGAAGCGGGCTCTCTAGTGCAGTGGTCTTGCTTGTAACGTTATCGCCCATTAATCATAAGTCGTGTAGACAAGCCGGCTCGGTCATGCTTTGTTTTTGTTTTACTTTGTTTCCTTGCATTTCGTACATATTGTACTTAGTGTCCATCTCTGGCCAGATGTAGTGATTGTTAAGTAGGACAGAAGGAAGTGCTTTCTGTAGATCTGTGGACCAGTGGTTCCCAACCCCTTAGATAGCGACCCAAAATTAGAGTCACGGAGGGTTTGAAGTAGGGTCTCGATAAGATATTGTGATAAAAGTTGGATTGTCATATATATGTGTGTGTGTGTGTGTGTGTGTGTGTGTGTGTGTGTGTGTGTGTGTGTGTGTGTGTGTGTGTGTGTGTGTGTGTGTGTGTGTGTGTGTGTGTGTGTGTGTGTGTGTGTGTGTGTGTGTGTGTGTGTGTGTGTGTGTGTTGTGTGTGTGTGTGTGTGTGTGTGTGTGGTGTGTGTGTGTGTGTGTGTGTGGTGTGTGTGTGTGTGTGTGTGGTGTGTGGTGTGTGTGTGTGTGTTGTGTGGTGTGTGTGTGTGTGTGTGTGTGTGGTGTGTGTGTGTGTGTGCGTGTGTGCGTGTGTGCGTGTGTGCGTGTGTGCGTGTGTGTGTGTGTGTGTGTGTTTTTTTTTTTTTTTTAGTAGCAAATTTAGGTCATATTAAAAGCATTGAAATAGTTAATTCTTGTTGATTGCCAGTAGTTTGAAACATCTTTTTTTTCATGTGACATGGGTTCATCTAACTTAGGGTCTGGACCACCTGCCACTGCTGATCTTTAGTCGCGGGTCTCTTACCATTGCTGATCTAGGATTGGTGGTGGGGGGGGGGGTCACGACCATTGCTGATCACAGTCGCGGATCATTTACTATTGCTGATCTTGGATTGGGGGTCACTTACTATTGTTAATATAGAGTCACGGGTCACCTATCGTTGATGATGTAGTGTTGCGAGTCACGTACCATTTGCTGATCTAGGATCACGTTTCACCTGCCATTGCTTATCTAGAGTCCTGCATCATGTACGATTGCTGATTTTTTAGTCGCGAGTCACTTACTATTGCTGATCTAGGGTCTCGAGTCACCTACTATTGCTGATATAGGGTCTCAAGTCACCTACTATTGGTGATCTAGGGTCTCAAGTCACCTACTATTGCTGATCTAGGGTCTCAAGTCACCTACTATTGCTGATCTAGGGTCTCAAGTCACCTACTATTGCTGATCTAGGGTCTCAAGTCACCTGCTATTGCTGATCTAGGGTCTCAAATCATCTACTATTGCTGACTAGGGTCTCAAGTCACCTACTATTGCTGATCTAGGGTCTCAAGTCACCTACTATTGCTGATCTAGGGTCGCGGATCACTTACTGTAGCTATTTCATAGCCGCGATTAAAAAAAAAACGTTTGTAAACAGCTGCGTTAGCCAGACCGAAAAATTGGTTTAGTGTGTCACCATAGACACTGGTGTGAAGTGCAGTAAGGTTTTTGGAGCGAAATACAGTAAAGTTTTTGGAGCGAAGTGCAGTAAGGTTTTTGGAGCGAAGTGCAGTAAGTTTTTTGGAAGTGCTGTAAAGTTTTTGGAGTGAAGTGCAGTAACGCTTTTGGAGCGAAGTGCAGTAAGGTTTTTGGAACGAAGTGTAGTAAGGTTTTTGGAACGAAGTGCACTAAGGTTTTTGGAGCGAAGTGCAGTAAGGTTTTTTGGAAGGAAGTGCAGTAAGGTTTTGGCAAATACTACTTCTCCAACTAGGGTATACATATTCTCAGTCTACTGATCGCTTTTCTTTTCTATGTTTCAGAATGGTTATTACCTGAAATTTAACGTATGGAATAGCTATAGGATTGTCTAACCTATTACTCATCAGATCTGTCTGTACGACAGATTGTTAAAAAAAAGACTTTACAGCACGAGTGCACAGTGGGCACTTTCGATGCGTATACCTTTTAACTAAAACTGTACAATACAAGACAAGGACTAGATTTTCACGAAGACTCGCTGAGTCCAGAAAAGAGGAACTGACCTAAAAGAAAACAGAAGAAAGACATGAAAGTGGGTTACCGGTTTGGTTAGAAGATTGCTGATATCTGTCCCGGTTGGGTTGGAAGATTGCTGATATCTGTCCCGGTTGAGTTGGAAGATTGCTGATATCTGTCCTGGTTGGGTTGGAAGATTGCTGATATCTGTCCTGGTTGGGTTGGAAGATTGCTGATATCTGTCCCGGTTGGGTTGGATGAGTGCTGATATCCGCTCCTGTTGGGTTGGAAGATTGCTGATATCTGCCCCGGTTGGGTTGGAAGATTGCTGATATCTGCCCCGATTGGGTTGGAAGATTGTTGATATCTGCCACCGTTGGGTTGGAAGATTGCTGGTATCTGTCCCGGCTGGGTTAGAAGATTGCTGATATCTGCCCCGGTTGGGTTGGAAGATTGCTGATATCTGTCCCGGTTGGGTTGGATGAGTGCTGATATCTGTCCCGGTTGGATTAGAAGAGTGCTGATATCTGTCCCGGTTAGGTTAGAAGATTGCTGATATCTGCCCCGGTTGGGTTGGAAGAGTGCTGATATATGTCCCGGTTGGGTTGGATGAGTGCTGATATCTGTCCCGGTTGGATTAGAAGAGTGCTGATATCTGTCCCGGTTAGGTTAGAAGATTGCTGATATCTGCCCCGGTTGGGTTGGAAGATTGCTGATATATGTCCCGGTTGGATTGGATGAGTGCTGATATCTGTCCCGGTTGGATTAGAAGATTGCTGATATCTGTCACAGATAATTTGATTTCAGGAAGAGTACTGTTATAAAGACTTGCAGTCGTGTCAGAATGATAAGGGAAGATAGAAATAGCCTGTACAGATCTTATAGATACAAGTTTACAGATAGCCAGTACAGATCTTATAGATACAAATCCTGCAAGGGGTGGAGTTTAGGGGAGGTTGTCATGGAAGCCAGGATTGTGTCCCTGTTCCCCGGACTGTTGATGGCATCTTCTCTCTCTCTCTCTCCTTTCTCTCTCTCCTTTTCCATTTCTCCCCCTCTCTCTCTCCTCTTTCTCTCCCTGTCTCTCCCGATCTCTTTCTCCCTCCTTCTCTCTTTCCTTTCTGTCTCTCTCCTTACTCTCCCTCTCTCCTCTCTCTCTCCCTCTCCCTCTCTCTCTCTGTCTCTCTCTCCCTCCCTCTCTCTCTCATTATAGGAAACACAATTCAAGACAACATTATAACAAGGGTATCCGATTTCACAGGACTCAATAACCAGAACTATATCCACGAGTCGAGTGGCGGGCCTTGTCTGAATCAACCAGTATTTTACAAAATACATAATTATGAGAAAAGGTGGGAGTTACGAAAGAAAGGTGGCAGTTAAGAAAGAAAGGTGGCAGTTACGAAAGAAAGGTGGCAGTTAAGAAAGAAAGGTGGCAGTTAAGAAAGAAAGGTGGCAGTTACGAAAGAAAGGTGGGGCCGGAGATTTGATGGTTTCTTTCGCAGCAGAACAACGCTGGAGTCAGGAGCACACACCCCCCACCCCAGGTCGAAAATCCACGTATAAGTTTTGACTCCTCCAAAACTTCTCTACTAATAGCCTGCACGGTGACCGCAAGTCTTACCGATAATATAAACAGTTTATTAATACATATTTTGTATGTTATTTGTATTATATACTGTATTCTTAAAATAACGTAAGGTAGAGGAAAAGAAAATGTTATTAAGAAAATCATCATCATCATCATTTCTCTGTACTCCCAACGCCCAATGGAGCATAAGGAGTCAGCAAAGGTTCTCTTCTGGAGACACTTCTTGCCGTTCAGTTATTAGATTTTCACACACATACACAACAGATAAATAGGGCACATGATGATTATTTACTGTTCATTACATGGGCGTGGGTCATCATAATGGTCCTCATCCTCCTCATCTTCACGTCGAGTAGGCTGAGGAAGAGGAGAAGGAGGAGGAGGAGAGATTGATATTGCAGCCTCAGCTAAAGACCCCAGTCTATGCCAGATGTCAAGTTGTTCAGTACTTTCTTGTAACGTGGCGTGTCTTCTTGGCAACACTTCCAGCACCACCAGTGGCACAACTTGGTCTGGGCCTGTCCCATGATGTTATTCAAAGCTTACCGTGCCCACTAACACGATGCCAGCTACTCGAGGACCCACTGCAAGAGTTCACTTTGTACTCCACACTCTCCGTTCGTCTGTGAGTTTTGTTGTTGTTATTGATGTTGTTGTTTTTTGCTTTCTTTTGTTTTTCAAACTGTCGCAAATCTGCAACAATTTTTACAATATATTTCTTGAACAAACACAAAAATGCCCTTTTAAGCGGACTTGTACGGTTCAGGCCAGTGTTGCACGAGTGTCATAAATTCCATTTTCATAATACTCACCCGAACTGCAGAAGAAGGCCCTTAAGGGGCGAGTGCCACCCGTGGGCCGCAACTTGGACACCCCTGCACTATAAGATTTCGTTGAACCCGAGGCACTACAGGCAGTTCACGGCCTTGAACTATCTACATAAAACAATATACTACGTAACATAGAAAGTATATATTACAAATGTGTAACATTACAAATAGCTAACAGAAAGCACACAACCGGCACCCAATAGAAAGAACATGTAGGATTTCATATACAAACGTCGTTACAGTTAGTTAAGGGAACACTTTTTGCAGACATCCTGCAAAAGGGTAAAATCTCCGTTATCAAGCCATTAAGGCATATTGGGGATAGGGTGTTAGGTCTGTATTTCCAAGACCTTCGGCACATGAACGTGTGTTGTGATCAGTATCACTTTTTTTTTTTAGGACCGATGAAAGCTGTTCTTGCTTTATTTGTTCTAAATAATTTTATTTGTTCCTCTATCTTGTGTTAGTATGCTGCCAAGGTATGTGAAGGTATCTGTTTCCGTTATGATTTGTTCATTCATCTTAATCGCTGCTTGGTTCTTTATATTTACTTTCATTATTTCTGACTTCTTTATATTTTGGTGTGTACCAGAAAAAAAGGCCTTACTTTGAACATCAAAAAGACAGAGACTATGGTTATATCTAAGAAACAGAATCCACCAGCATGCAGTATAAAATTAAACGGAACTATTCTAAAGCAGGTGCAGAAATTCAAATACCTTGGAGCAGTAATAACTTCAGATGGGAAATGCAAAACAGAAATTAGGAACAGAATAGGCCAAGCAAAGACTGCATTTCAGAGAATGAGAAACATATTAGCTAACATATCTTTATCAATGAATGTTAGAAAACGAGTCCTAAAATGTTATATTGAACCTATCTTGTTATATGGAAGTGAATCATGGACAATAGGCAAGTCTGCACAAAAATCATTGGAAGCAGCAGAAATGTGGTTTATTAGAAGAATGTTGCGAATCCCCTGGACAGCAAAAATAACTAATGAAGAATGTATGAGAAGAGCTGGAGAGACAAAAAACCTTGTCAGAAAGATAAGAAAGAGACAATGTACTTTTATAGGACATGCAATGAGAAGAGGGGGCATTGAAAATATTGTAACAACAGGAAAAATAGAAGCAGGAAGATCAAGAGGAAGACCAAGAGAAATGATACTGGACAGTCTGACGGGATGGTGTGAGAGGAGATCACCAACTGAACTGATGGCCTGCATGAAGGATCGTGTACTCTGGAGAAGCATAATAGCCAACGCCAGTCAGCACGGCACCTGATGATGATGATGACCAGAAAAAAAGTCCCACTGGCTGGGACTTGAAGTTTGTACCACCGGATTATTAAACCGAGCGCCTAACTACTCAGCTAACTAGGCCATAGTCCCATGGAAAGAACATAAAATTTATTTTTCTCCGGGTTACCTGCGATGACTGATGCAGAGTCCCGTGTTTTATGGGACTGACTTTATGTGTGGTGTATTGTTTGTCCTCCATCCACTTACAGTCATATCTATCAGTGTAATCTGAAGTTCTTCGTGTTCAGAGGCAATTTCACCTCAACACAGGGTGTCGAGTACCCGCCCGTGCGGCCTGCTCGACGGCAGATTGTTTCTTTCGTTCGCACGCCGGGCGCGGTGGTAATCAGTGTTACCTTCTCTTCTTTTGGTGTTTACATTTAATGATCTTCAGTCTCCCTGGAACTGGGAGCTGGTGTCTTTTGCAACAGATGCAGTGAAGATGTTGAGGCACGCAAAGTGTGGGCTCGGGAGCGGGCCACGGCGGATGTTTTTCGCAGTTCCTAAGTGAAGCTAAAGAAGAAGTGGGTGTGCAGTACATTTTTTTTAGCAGACACCATCGCTATGGAGATAGATAGCAGAAGGGTACATAAATAGGTAAATAGATGGATGGATGGATGGATGGATGGATGGATGGATGGATGGAAGGATGGAAGGAAGGAAGGAAGGAAGGAAGGAAGGAACAGAAAGGTACCGCACAATTACACCCCAGTCTCCTATGAACCAATCACAGTTTTCCTAAGTTACAGGAAGGATCTGTGTAAGTTTTGTGTACATGTACCTGTCCACTTTAAACACGGGGGCATCGTGTATAACAGAATATACAAACTAGCTATAATTCAAAGTCGTGAACCACTTTTTAAAAAAGTATTAAGATGTTAATAAAAAAATACCTCAAAATATGATCATAAAAATGTTTTAAAGCTTGCTTTTGTATAGCTTAAAAGCGACACTCATCGAAATATTTAGCTCCCTGGAGAAACGGTTAGCGTGATTACCTGCCCCTCGTTAGTACTAGAGGTAAAGAAAAATTAGAATAAAAACGTTTCAGATATGTCAGGTGTCTTATTTCATGATGCACTATTTGAAGGTGCTGTTAGTTGTAATGTGTAGGGGGCGTGCGGTTCGATATTGACATTGGAGGAATCATCTCATCAAGGGGTCTGCTTCCCAAATTTGTGAACAAAAACTTTTCACCTGCTAACACAAGGAGCGAATGCTGGAATGTGATGAATCTCTCTCTCTCTCTGAACCTTAAGTGCCCAGGGCACATGGGGCTTCCGCAAGGGTTTTCCACAAATGCCTGTCCTTCGCCTTTTTTTTCTGCTCTTGCCCAGGTGAGCCCTCTATTGCTCAACATCCTTTCTGTTGTTCTTCTCCATGTCTCTTTTGGTCTACCCTTACTTCTGTTCCCCTGTGGTGTCCATCTTAGTGCTATTTTTGGTAGTGAGTTGTCAGTCATTCGGAGCACATGTCCCAACCATCGCCAGCGTCTTTCCTCAATAATTGTTGCCAGTGGTTTCATCTGCATTTCTGCTAATAAGATGTTATTTCTTATGGTGTTTGGCCAAAATATTTTTCTAATTCTTCGTAAACATTTAGTCTGGAAAGAATTTAACTTGTTTTCTATGGTTTTGGTGATTTTCCAGCATTCACTTCCATAGAGTAGTACACTTAGAACATTACTCTTAAATATCCTGATTTTCATATTTATGCTTAGTTTTTTTTTATTTCCATATAGTCTGCAGCATTGCAAAAGCCTGGTTTGCTCTAGTAAGTCTGCTGTTGATGTCCTCTGTGCTGTCTGCATTTTCTACTGCTCTGCTGCCAAGGTATACAAATTCGCTGACCTCCTCCAATAACTTGTTATCTACTCTGAGTACATTTCTGTTGTTCACATTTTGTTTCATTAACTTTGTCTTTCCTACGTTGATCTTTAGTCCTATGTTGTTTGCATTCTGAGTTAGCTTGTTTATTTTCTCTTGCATATCTTTGTGACTGCTTGATAATAGACAAATGTCGTCCGCAAAGTCAAGGTCCTCCAGCACTGTGTCAAGGGTAATGTGATGAATATCTAACTTAATATCTGGGACTTGTTATGACGTGGATCTCGCATACAAAGCGGTCACCTATTTATTGTCCCGCCTCTTCAAATCAGAAAGGGCCCCTCTTTCCAACGGGGCCTCACGCGCAACGTGTTTCAGTTTGTGTGGACCCCAGAAACTGCATAAAAGGAAAGTGCCAGAGTACTTGAGTAATCCTGAAAGATAAACGTTCCGGAAAGAAGCATGGAAAACATATTTATTTGTGGAAAAAATTCATGTAGTACAAGATGAAATCCCACCATCAGAATATCATGGAATGATTAAAAACTCAAAAAACGTGACAACAACATAAAACAACAAGAAAATTACGAAGTAATCAAACAATAAATGCGCAATATATGTGCCAAGACAGGCCCCCAGACTCCTGAACACATACTACAGACCTGCACTACATACAGAAACCCCAGAGCACCAGATATGATCCCAAGAGAGAAGCATGGACGGGAAACTCTGGGGTTCCTGCGAAGACCTCCTTTTGACAGCAGGATTCATGGAGGCGACTCGACTCCTCGTTTAGAAAGCTCAGCATACGAAACTGAACAACGAAGAAGAAGAAGAATAAATAATAATAATAGTAATAAGCAACAATAAGCAAGCAAAATAGCGTCATTCACAATCATTAATACAAGCTAAAGCACATGAAAGTAAAACCGAATGAATGAAATGGCTACTGAAGCAAAAGCAAGCAGTTCTCTTCAATCTAAAGACCATGTAATAAAAGACTTCAAGGAAACAGTGAATATGGAGGAAACATCCCGGGAAATAGATCATGGTCTGAAGGAATTCATGAATAATCAGCGTCCAGTTTGAATGTAAACATGCCGTTATGGAAAGGGATTTTTCGCCAGACAAATCAATGCTATTTATATAGGATAACACATCATTGTAGAAAGAGATTTTTTTTGTCAGCTAAACCAATTCTGTTTATAGGATCACAAGTGGTTATAGAAAGGGATTTTCGACAGGTTAAACCAATACTGTTTATATAGGATTACATGTCATTACAGAAAGGAATTTTTCATCAGATAAACCAATGCTGCTTATATAGGATTACATGTAGTTACAGAAAGGAATTTTTCATCAGATAAACCAATGCTGCTAATAAGGATTACGTGTATTTACAGAAAGGAATTTTTCATCAGGTAAACCAATGCTGCTTATATAGGATTACATGTAGTTACGGAAAGGAATTTTTCATCAGGTAAACCAATGCTGCTTATATAGGATTACATGTAATTACAAAAAAAGGAATTTTTCGTCAGATAAACCAATGCTGCTTATATAGGATTACATGTAATTACAAAAAAGGAATTTTTCGTCAGATAAACCAATGCTATTTACACAGGATCATCACCTGACATTTTGGAGATCTGCTTGATAAATTTACCACTTTGGCTTCACGTCGAGCCAATAGTTTTAAGCAAATATTTAATGTTCATGTCATCTGCCGTCGTCTTTTGATGAGTTACAACTAGTAATTGTATAGTTTTTATAAAAAGAGATCGCGTGTTCCAATTCCCGCCACGATGCAGTGGAGTTCTTATGGCTAAGATTTCTGAAAATTCCACAATACTCACCTGGTAGATCTTCTGTGAGAAGTTCTGTTATATACGAGGGCCATACTGAAAGTCGTGAGCAAAAATTATTTCAAAATCAGAATTTATAGATAGAGAAAATAAAATGTACAGTATCACCTTAAACTGCATCCTTTTCTTTACTTTTCAACATAATCTCCATTTCTCTGCACACATTTTTCCCATCGTTCTGCAAGTTTGAAAATACCCTCCCGGTAGAATTCCGTTCTTGCTGACCGAAGGCACAGACGCACTATTTTCTGAATTTCCTCAGTTGTCCAGCTAGCAGAGCTTTTCTCACAGCTTTGTGATCTTCAGTCAACAAACATGGGATCCAGCCGGCACAAACTATTCTATAGCGTAGGGTTTCAATCATTTCCTGTACTGCATTGTGTCCTATTACAAGATTTACAGCGATTTCAGATACTGTGACACGTCTGTCTTCTTTAATGATGTCGTCAACGCTTTCCACGTTGCGTTCGGTGGAGGCAGTTCGAGGGCGACCGCTGCGAGGCATATCTTGGATGCTTGTGTTTCCATCTTTGAAATGTTTCACAGACCTTCTAATACTGCTATCCATAAGAAAGTTGAAGTCTTTGGTGAATTTCAGCAGCGGGGATTTCCTTTTTAACGAGGAACTCAATAACAGCACGTTGCCGAAACGAAACTTCAGCACCCGCCATTTTGTTTCTGCTCCGCGTGGTAACGTGACACATGATGGTGACGTCATGTCCTCTACATGAAGTGCAAAGAATGCAGAATAAGGGGATACATTTATATTTTCTCAATCTATAAATTCTGATTAAAAAAATTTTTTTGCTCACAACTTTCGGTATGACCTTCTTACATCTTTTGTATTTTACTGGTATTTCTGACCCTTGTGCATTTACTCCATCGTCATGAATAAGACAGACGGACGGATGGACGGATGGACGGATGGATGGATGGATGGATGGATGAATGGATGGATGGATGGATGGATGGATGGACGGACGGACGGACGGACGGCAGACATGCAGGCACATCTCTCAAAATACCCTCACTTGTCATCGGATGGACATTAAAATCGATGACCTTTTCTAAAATGTATCAGCCTAGAATGAGCACTAAAATATTTAGAAGAGTGTAATCCAGAGTTGAATAACAGGGCGAACTTTATTCCCAGAACTGAACCTTCGATACCAATCAATCCACTATCTTGTTCTCTGCATTCCCCTTTTGTATCGTTGTACTGTACAAATACATTCAGCGAATACGTGATGATTTAATTCCACTCCGAGTACTCGATACAATCGACATAATTAAAACACGGTGTCAAGTATCGAATCTGCTGAAGGAAAAAAAGCAAGCCTCTGCATGCGGTATCGTGTGGGAAATTGTTCGTATAGATTTCTGTGGGGAGTAAATGTTAGCTATGTCAGTTGTTCATAGTTCTGGTGTCTGTCTGTCATTTATGACAGAAATATGTCAGACATGGCTAGAGGGTGGAAATAAGAAGACAGTGATGAAAACAATGCATTAAATTTTCTTTTCTTTGGAGATGCGTTGATCCTGTGATTTATGTGGGGGAGAAAGAAAGTAAATGATGAATATCTATCTATCTGCATGTCTGTCTGTCTGTCTATATATATGTATGTGGAACTTCAGCCTTGTCAATTAAATTGAAGATCAGAGTATTTAACACCATGATAAAGCCCATTCTGCTATACGGTTCAGAAACTTGGAGAACCACTGTTACGATCATGAAACGAATCCAGACATTTATTAACACATGCCTTAGAAGGATTCTACAAATACGATGGCCAGATACCATAAGTAACCAAGAACTACAGCAGCGAACAGGCCAGCAACCAGTGGAAGACGACATCCTACGAAGAAGATGGGAATGGATCGGACACACCCTACGGAAATCCACATCCATCACTACAAGGCAAGCCCTAACATGGAACCCACAGGGTAAAAGGAGGAGAGGGAGACCAAGGAACTCCTGGCGCCGAAGTCTGGACACGGACATCAAAATAATGAACCAGACATGGAGACAGTTGGAAAGAGTGGCCCAGGACCGAACTGCCTGGCGAGCTCTTGTTGGCGGCCTATGCTCCACGAGGGGTCAGAGGCATAGATAGATAGATAGATAGATAGATAGATAGATAGATAGATAGATAGATAGATAGATAGATAGATAGATAGATAGATTAGATAGATAGATAGATAGATAGATAGATAAGCAATGATATATATGTATGCGAGGGCGAGGTAAAAAAGTAACCACAAGCCAAAGGACGTAATCACTGGAAAAAATGTGAAGAGACTTTCTGACTCGGTGTGTTTGTGTCTGTGCGTCTCCGTGTCATTTTCATGCCGTAGGGTCAGCACAGCGTTGTGAGGGTAGAGAGGTTAGCACCTGTCTTCGCTGCCAATGTCTTCCAGGGAACCCCCAGGTATCCATTTCTTGAGATTGGGTTGACCCCGGTGCCAATCTGTCCGGAAAAAAAATATGTCCCAATTCGGAGCCAAAACTAGAATATTCTGGTCGGTAGGCAGGTGCTTTACCGACTACACCATATATATATATATATATATATATATGGGTACTTTTGTTAGAAGCAGATATATGTTGTTTATTTTGTCAGCCTGACAGACAAATGGATAGACAGAACCAGACAGATTGTACCTCAGACAAATTGATAGACAAACCCAGAGAGACTGTACCTGGGACAAATTGATAGACAAACCCAGAGAGACTGTACCTGGGACAAATGGATAGACATACCCAGACAGAATGTACCTCAGACAGAAGGATAGATATACCCAGACAGAATGTACCTCAGACAAATGGATAGACAGAACCAGACACATGGTCAATTAGATAGATAGATAGATAGATAGATAGATAGATAGATAGATAGATAGATAGATAGATAGATAGATAGATGGATGGATGGATGGATGGATGGATGGATGGATGGATGGAGGATGGATAGATAGATAGATAGATAGATAGATAGATAGATAGATAGATAGATAGATAGATAGATAGATAGATAGATAGATAGCATGTCTAATCTTATCCATATTGGTGCTCTTCACAGAAACTTAACCTCTCTTTTGTTTCATTTCTGTTTATCCTTCAAATGGATTTCTGTTACTCTGTTTTTAAAATCCTGAATAGAATTTATCTTTTTTTTTTAACTTAGTTTTTGAGCGACCAAGTAGTGAAACTGTTTATGCACTCGCTTCTCATTGTGATCGTGCATGCTAGTTTCCAACAAGATAGATAGACAGTATTCAAACTAATGACTGGACAACTACAAAACAAAACTATTTATCACACCGGCTTTGACACGTCACAGCTGCAACAGAAAGGCGCAAACGCTGTCGTCACGCCACGTGATGGCTCCTCGTGCAGCAGCTGATACTCGCTTAGTCCAGGAGTCGACTGAGCACGTAAACTCTTTGTTTTGTTTTGTTTTGTTTTTCTCCCCTTCCTTTCACACTTTTGTATTGCTCTCCGTCGATTGATAGCGCGATGGAACACGGTTGTACGTTAGGGCGATTCCAATCTCCAGCCACTCAATGTCGCCCGGATCTTTGTTACCCGGGCTCGCGTTCCGGCCGCTAACCGCCCGCTAACCACTAAAACTCATTTCTCTTATTGAATCCCGTTGATCGTTCCATTGTGGACTGCGTACGGTACTGGTCAGAATGTTTGTGACAATTTCCTACGAGTTTTCTCACAATTGGTAAGAAATTGTGCACACAATGGCCGAGATGAAATTCCTGTCAGGACTTTTGAAAATCAATAACATTTCCGTTTCATCGATATTGTTCTGTTGTTCAGTGTGAGCCGATGTTTCGGATTATTTGTGATGCAAATTGACCTGAGAGTCAACGGGAGACATTTCTGTTTAGTGCAGAGAGCGCATGTGATAGATAATTAGCAAGTCAGTTTTGTTATATTCGAAGCGGAACAATTGGTAGGAAAGTCACCTGGCAAGGTAGGTATATATTTTAGGCGACTCATTTTTGTTAGTTCAGACAGTTTATTTAAGCTGATCAGATTGCATTAATGTTTAAAAGTTTTACTTTCTTGAAACTTGTCGATGGAGATTTGTTACATGGAGGTCCAAGCACGTTAATGAGTCAGAACTGATTATATATAGGGTTGGCGGTTGGCATATCATAACTGACCAAGACCCTATCCCACCTCTCATTTAGTACCCCCCCTCCCCGCGCCAGTAACAAGCCTAGCTTGGCTAACGGGGCAGTGATCGCCATAATCCCCCCCCCCCCACAGGGGTGGAGTCTGTTAAAGAAGTATTGCACGCCCCTTTGCTTTTTAGCTGCAGTACGGGACTGAAAATAAAAAGCTGTCAGAACCAGCTCCCACGCCGACTTGATGCTGTGCCCCAACATCTTCACAGCATCGGCTACAAAGAACACCAGCCCGTCAGTTCCAGGGAGATAGAGGACTAGACAAGACAAGACACGACAAGACTAGACAAAACAAGACACGACAAGACAACGAACTAGTTTTGTAGTATCTAGCTTATGTCATCATCATCATCATCATCAGGTGCCGTGCCGACTGGCGTTGGCTATTATGCTTCTCCAGAGTACCCGATCCTTCATGCAGGCCATCAGTTCAGTTGGTGATCTCCTCTCACACTATCCCGTCAGACTGTCCAGTATCATTTCTCTTGGTCTTCCTCTTGATCTTCTTCCTTCTATTTTTCCTGTTGTTATAATATTTTCAATGCCCTCTCTTCTCATTGCATGTCCTATTAAAGTACATTGTCTCTCTCTTATCTTTCTGACAAGGTTTTTTGTCTCTCCAGCTCTTCTCATACATTCTTCATTAGTTATTTTTGCTGTCCAGGGGATTCGCAACATTCTTCTAATAAACCACATTTCTGCTGCTTCCAATGATTTTTGTGCAGACTTGCCTATTGTCCAAGATTCACTTCCATATAACAAGATAGGTTCAATATAGCATTTTAGGACTCGTTTTCTAACATTCATTGATAAAGATGTGTTAGCTAATATGTTTCTCATTCTCTGAAATGCAGTCTTTGCTTGACCTATTCTGTTCCTAATTTCTGTTCTGCATTTCCCATCTGAAGTTATTACTGCTCCAAGGTATTTGAATTTCTGCACCTGCCTTAGAATGGTTCCGTTTAATTTAATACTGCATGCTGGTGGATTCTGTTTCTTAGATATAACCATAGTCTCTGTCTTTTTGATGTTCAAAGTAAGGCCTTTCTGTTCACTTTCTTTGGCGACTTTATCCAAGAGATTTTGCAGGTCTTATTGGTTCTCAGCTATCAGTACTGTGTCGTCAGCATACCGAAGGTTGTTAATATTGTATCCTCCAATTTTTATGCCTGGTTCTGTGATGATTGTTCCTAGAATATTCTCGCTGTACAGAGAAAAAAGGTCTGGAGATAGTACACATCCTTGTCGCACCCCTTGTTTTATAGGTTGGTATTTTCCAATTCTATTTTCAACTCGAACTGCTGCTTCTTGCTGCCAGTATAGATGTTTTACAATCCTCAAGTCTTTGCCGTCTATATTGATGTCTTCAAGCATTTTAATAATTTCACTATGTCAAATGCCTTGGTGTAATCAATGAAGCATAAGTAGAGATCTTTCTGTACTTCTAAATCTCTTTCTGTTAGTGTTCGTAAAGCATAAATGGCATTGTGTGTTCCCTTTCCTTCAACAAATCCAAACTGTTCATCTCTAGCTTATGTACAGTGTTATATATATTTTTATGCTACCAACATTAGCTGTTGCCATGTCTATCTGTCTGTAAAGTCGTGAAATTTGAACGAAAATATTTGACCTTGTCAGCACTTCGCTGTGCTCATTTGTCCTTCTCTTCCGGTCTTCCTCTGTCTCTTGTCGTTTCATTGTTCTGAATCATCAGCGATTCTCAAACTAAGCAGTACCCCCGCCCCCCTACCATCACACTTTCTTGTGCCGAAGGTCATGAAAAATACGGGCCTAACACCGTATTCCCCAATATGCCTTAATGGCATGGAAACGGGAATTTTACCTTTACCTTTTACCCCTCCACCCCCCGGGAAGAACCGAGCGCCAGAATGGATCGGAATCAACTATGAAAGGAAGGTGTAATGGGGCGCTTGCAGTGTGGCTTGAGAAGGCAAGGCGGCGGCAGATCAAAACTGTTTTGGAACCACTGTTCTAACTTCTGTCCACGTGTAGCCACACGTACAGTAAATGTTTTGTTTTTGTTTAACTACTTTCTCCTCTGGACATTGTGTCTGGGACATTCTGCATTGATTGCCATAGTTTTCTTTGCCACACTATTTTACATTAACTGCCTTACCTTTCTTGTCTATATTAACATTTTACATTAACTGTCTTACTTTTCTTGTCTATATTAACATTTTACATTAACTGTCTTACTTTTCTTGTCTATATTGATATTTTACATTAAGTGCCTTACCTTTCTCGTCTATATTAACATTTTACATTAACTGCCTTACCTTTCTTGTCTATATTAACATTTTACATTAACTGTCTTACTTTTCTTGTCTATATTGATATTTTACATTAAGTGCCTTACCTTTCTCGTCTATATTAACATTTTACATTAACTGCCTTACTTTTCTTGTCTATATTAACATTTTACATTAACTGTCTTACTTTTCTTGTCTATATTGATATTTTACATTAAGTGCCTTACCTTTCTCGTCTATATTGACATTTTACATTAAGTGCCTTACCTTTCTTGTCTATATTGACATTTTACATTAAGTGCCTTACCTTTCTCGTCTATATTGACATTTTACATTAAGTGCCTTACCTTTCTCGTCTATATTGACATTTTACATTAACTGTCTTACTTTTCTTGTCTATATTGACATTTTACATTAAGTGCCTTACCTTTCTCGTCTATATTGACATTTTACATTAATTGCCTTACCTTTCTCGTCTATATTGACATTTTACATTAAGTGCCTTACCTTTCTTGTCTATATTGGCATTTTACATGAACTACATTACCTTGTAGCACGCTCTCTATATTGATATTTTACATTAACTGCCTTACCTTTCTTGTCTATATTAACATTTTACATTAACAACCTTACCTTTCTTGTCTACATTGACATTTTACATTAATTAACTTATCTTTCTTGTCTATATTGACATTTTACATTAATTAACTTATCTTTCTTGTCTACATTGACATTTTACATTAATTAACTTATCTTTCTTGTCTATATTGACATTTTACATTAATTAACTTATCTTTCTTGTCTATATTGACATTTTACATTAACCAACTTATCTTGTCTATATTGATATTTTACATTAAGTACCTTACCTTTCTTGTTTATACTGACATTTTACATTAACTGCCTTTCCTTTCTTGATTGGTAAATCTAGTAGTTACATTTGGTTAGTATACAGAATAAAATGAGTATGAGATAGACCGGCTAGCGTAATGTTTAGAGCACTCGTCTAGAAACTGAATAGTCGAGAGTTTGAATCCACAGCTGAGCGGAATTTTTTAAAGACCAATACGGCCCCGAGGTCGACCCAGCCTTTGTAAATGGGTACCAGAGAAAATCTGGGAAGGAAAGACAGCGAGGAACGGAACTTGCCACCCTACCTCATACGCTGATGGCCCAGCATAATGAGGTCTCTAACGCTTCATCTCCTACGGCATTTTGCTATGGGAATATTTTTACCTTTACCTTACCTGCGTTGTCTATACTGATATTTAACATTAACTACCTTACTTTTCTTGTCTGTATAGATATTTAACATTAACTACCTTACTTTTCTTGTCTGTATAGATATTTAACATTAACTACCTTACTTTTCTTGTCTGTATAGATATTTAACATTAACTACCTTACTTTTCTTGTCTGTATAGATATTTAACATTAACTACCTTACTGTTCTTGTCTGTATAGATATTTAACATTAACTACCTTACTTTTCTTGTCTGTATAGATATTTCACATTAACTACCTTACTTTTCTTGTCTGTATAGATATTTAACATAAACTACCTTACTTTTGTTGTCTCTATTGCCATTTAACATTAACTACCTTACTTTTGTTGTCTGTATAGATATTTAACATAAACTACATTACTTTTCTTGTCTCTATTGACATTTAACATTAACTATCTTATCTTTTTTGTATATAATGACATTTTACAATATCGACCTTATCTGACCAGTCCTCAATGATATTATACATTAAGTATCTTAACTTTCTTATCCACATTGATATTTTTCATATAAACTTCGACTTCTCTTAGTTTTATTTCTGTTTATTGTTCAAACGAATGTGTTCTTTTTAACAAAAAATCCTAAATATAATTTTTTAAAAATCTTACTTACTGAAGAAGTAGTTAAGCTGTTCGTGCACTCGCTTCTCATGGTGCTTGTATAGGGTAGTCTCCAACAACAAATTCCAAGAACCAGTCTACAGAGTGGCATCACTTGACCTAGGTGCACGTGGAGTCCACAAACGTCCTACTGTAAGGCAAGGTTTATAGAATCTCATCACTTGACCTAGGTGCACGTGGAGTCCACAAACGTCCTACTGTAAGGCAAGGTTTATAGAATCTCATCACTTGACCTAGGTGCACGTGGAGTCCACAAACGTCCTACTGTAAGGCAAGGTTTATAGAATCTCATCACTTGACCTAGGTGCACGTGGAGTCCACAAACGTCCTACTGTAAGGCAAGGTTTATAGAATCTCATAACAAAACATCTGTCGACCACAGCATAGCACGAGGACATACATCTCAGAGAGTGAAATGCAAATCTATTAGTTTCAAACTGAACGTACGACTTCATGATAGTTCAAGTGTTACTGTAGCGTGTTATTCTGGCGGACGGTTACTGATATTACAATTTAAAGGAATAATCTGAATGCTAGGATAGTATAACACTTTTCAACCTGAGCTTGGAAACAAAATAAGGTCTCAAGTGTAACTCTGAATAAGCTTAAATATTAGTTACAGGGGATATAATCTGTAACATCTCTCTCTCCCTCTCTCTCTCTACACTCTCTTTCCCTTTTTCTCCCTCCATCTTTCTCTCCCTCCTTCTTTCTCTCTCGCCTCCATTTTTCTCTCCCTCCTCCCTTTTTCTCTCTCTCCCTCCTTCATTCTCCCTCCCTCTTTCTCTCTTTCACCTTCTCTCACTCCCTTCCCCGCTCTCTCCCTCCCTCCCTCCCTCCCTCACCTTTCTCTGTCCTTCCTTCCTTTCTCTCCTTCCCTCCTTTCTTTTCTTCCTCCCTTTCTCTCTCCTTCCGCCCCTCTCTCTCTTCTTCTCTCATTTCTTCTCTCTCTCTCCCTTCATCTCTCTCCCTTCCTTCATCTCTTCCTCCCTCTCTTCATCTCTCTCTCCCTTCATCTCCTTCCCTCCCTCCCTCTCCCTCTGCTCTCTCTCCCTCCCCTCCCTCATTCCTCTTCCCTCAGTCTCAGAATGGCAACCAGCAGAAAATAATAGTGGTATGCCATCAAGAGAGACAAAAATACGTTACTCTTACAAGGCTCCACTACACGGTACAAAAGATCAAATTTTTCCTTTATCTTTAATAGAATATTATTTGTCTTTAATATTTATTAGAATATTATATTATTATCCTAAAGTGATTTCAGAATGGTGAAATGGCATCTTTTGAATAAAAAGCAATGTCTGAAATATGGTTTCTCGGAAACGGAGTCTCTTATCTTCAAGACAGAGGGCACGGTCTTTCGTGGTACCAAAAGTTGCGGTCGCCATAGATGAAATACTTGCCCGTTTGTTGTTGAGGCTAGCCATGTTTCCTTCCCCAAGTCCACGTTATAAGTTCAGGAGGGCTTCACCTGCACTTCACGCAATTTTATTTATGTTTTATATGCAAGCGTTGCGATATGAAGTATATAGGGGTTTACGCTTAGGAGATCGTTTTCGCCAACATCTTAACGACATATCCAAGAGGGCACGGACATCCGTGGCAATACACTTCTGTCATAGAAACCCACTAGAAATACGGGACATTTCTGTTACTATGATCCGCTCCCGTTATTCCTATGTACGTTGTCAGAAAGTTCTAGAACAGCACTTTATTTTCCAGGCTGGCTGTCTCCACTCACCAGGAAATAATATATTTCAGCTTCCTTGAAACTCCCTTAGATTCCCACCTACGTTCTGCTGTCCATGCTCAGTTTTCTTGTCTTAGCCCCACTCATTTCGCTGTAGTTTTTCATTCCCAGGTTTTAGCTTTATCCCCAGTCCCTTTCCAAGCTTCTTCTGTAGCAACCTACAGGTATAAACAACTGACTTCGTTTTCGAGAAACCACAATTCAGACATTTCTTTTTCTTCAGAAGTCGCCATTTTACCATTTTGAATTCAGTTTAGGATAATAATAATATAATATTATAATACATATTAAAGACAAATAATATTCTATTAAGGATGGGGGGGGGGGGGGGGGAATTCGATATTTTGTACAGAGTAGTGGAGCCTTGTAAGAGTAACCTATTTTTGCCTATCTTGATGGCATACCACTCGTATTTTCTTTCTGAAACCCCATCCCCCCTTTCCTCTTTGTTCTATCGCTTTTACTAACCACGCCAGCTGTATAGCCTTTGTTTCAGGCCATAGGTATCCGACTGGTCCAATTTTGCCATATCTAAGCCAATCACTGGCATCAGCTTTATACTTCCTTCTTTCTGGGCGCATTTAGTGCCGACTTTTGTACAAGGAGGATATCGAAAAGCTACAGTTTTTCATCTATTTTCCGCGGGGTTTTTTTATGTGTTGTGTTGTTCTTGTATGCAGTCCTTGAAAAAGGCTGACGCCGAAATATTGGATGTTGTATGTTCTTCATTTATACTTTCTGGTCTTACTTGTTGCCATTTGTGCTTCTGCTTATTTTCTTCACTCTTCTGCCCTCCCCCCCCCTTTTTTTTGTGTGTGTAAAACTGAACTTACCGTTTTCAAAACACGGGGTCGTTGTATGGCAGGATAGGAAAACTTCACCTTCAGATAATGCTTTCCGACTTGATACATGTGGTATCAGGTCATTGGTTCACTTTGCCGTTTTTTCTCTTCTTTTTCTATTCTGTATTTTTAGTCTGCCATTAAAAACACACATACACACACAGTAAACTAAAATAGAAAAAAGTAAATCCTAAGTTTTTTGTTGCTTTCTCTAAACTAAAAAATCCCAGAACAGTAAGTTAAAAAAAAAAACAAAACAACAAGTTGCTGCCTTGGAGCACGCCTGCCATAGAGCACTCGCCTGGGAGCACTCGTCTGCCTTGGAGCACTCGCCTGCCTATGCACTCGTCTGCCTTAGAGCACTCGCCTGGGAACACTCGCCTGCCTTGGAGCACGCCTGCCGTAGAGCACTCGCCTGGGAGCACTCGTCTGCCTTAGAGCACTCGCCTGCCTATGCACTCGTCTGCCTTAGAGCACTCGCCTGCCTTAGAGCGCTCGCCTGGGAGCACTCGCCTGCCTTAGAGCACTCGCCTGCCGCGGAGCACTCGTCTGCCTTAGAGCATTCGTCTGCCTTAGAGCACTCGCCTGGGAGCATTCGCCTGCCGATCAGAATCTCCCTGGTTCCATGTCCCACGCGTGGGAAAATTTGTTCGGACTGACCGACATCGGGATCAACCTGGCCTAAAACAAAAACAAAACAAAACAAAATATGGGTACCTGGGGATTTCCCCTGGTGGTGGCATCAGTACCTCTGGAAATGTGAAGGCACGAACACTTCACACAAACCCCCCCCCCCTCCCTGCGGCATGCAAATGCCACGGGACATAGAATATCTAGTAAAAAAAAAAAGAAAGAAAGAGGGAAAAAATTCTTTATCTAAACGAGGTTTAATCTTTCAAAAATCTACCATCAGCTGACCAGTCTGGCCTGTAATCAACCCAACACTAATTTTATATAAACTTCAGTCACCGTGTGTCCTGGATATCAACCCAACACTAATTTTATATAAACTTCAGTCACCGTGTGTCCTGGATATCAACCCAACACTAATTTTATATAAACTTCAGTCACTGTGTGTCCTGGATATCAACCCAACACTAATTTTATATAAACTTCAGTCACTGTGTGTCCTGGATATCAACCCAACACTAATTTTATATAAACTTCAGTCAACGTGTGTCCTGGATATCAGCCCGGCACTAATTTTATGTAAACTTCAGTCAACCTGTTTCTTGGATATCAGTTCAGCACTAATTTTGTATAAACTTCAGTCAACGTATTTCCTGGACAGCCATTATAACATTGTATGAGTGCGTTCTCAAAGACATTAAACAAAAGTGACGGCCAGTTTAACGCTCAAGAAAGAGGATTACTGAACATTTTTTTGAGCATGTCATCAGTAGAGAATTATTATTAATTATCTTTTTTCCCCTCCTCTTCCTCTTCTTCTTTCTCTACTTCTTTTTCTTCTTCTTTTCTCTTCTTCATCTTTTCTCTCTTCTTCTTCTTCTTTTTTTTCCTCTCTTCTTCTTTCTCCTCCTCTTCTTCTTCTTTTCTCTCTTCTTCTTTTTCTTTTCTCTCTTCTTCTTCTTTTCTCTCTTCCTCTCCTTCTTCTTCTTCTTTTCTGTCTCCTTCTTCTTCTTCCTTTCTGTCTCCTTCTTCTTTTTCTCTCTTCTTCTTTCTCCTCCTCCTCTTCTTCTTCTTTTTCTTTTCTATCTTCTTCTTCTTTTCTCTCTTCTTCTTTTCTCTCTTCCTCTCCTTCTTCTTATTCTTCTTCTTTTCTGTCTCCTTCTTCTTTTTTTTCTCTTTTCTTCTTCTTTCTCTTCTTCTTCTTTTATCTCTTCTTCTTCTTCCAATGAAAAATATCGAACTGCCCTACAGAAAAAGGGGGACATATCGAATTGCCTTACAAAAAGAGGAGAAATATATTGAACGGCCTTACAAAAAAGGGGGATTATCGAACTGCCTTATAAAAAGAGGAGAAATATATGGAACTGCCTTACAAACAGAAGGGAAATATATCGAACTGCTTTACAAAAAAGAGGAGAAATATATCGGACTGGCTTACAAAAAAGAGGAGAAATATATCGGACTGGCTTACAAAAAAGAGGAGAAATATATCGGACTACCTTACAAAAAGAGGGGGTTATATCTAACTGCCTTACAAAAAGAGGAGAAATATATCGAACTGCCTTACAAAATGACATGGGAAAAGAGAAACGATCAGTCTCGTTAGAGAGAGAGAGAGAGAGAGAGAGAGAGAGAGAGAGAGCAAGAACCACATACAAGAGAAGGATGATTGCTTGCGTCAATTGTCCGGCTGTGTCCGCGTGTGTTTGTTTATCATTGCCAACATCTAATTGTTGGATGTGCAAATTAATTTGCATGTGTATGTGTGTGTGTGTGCTGAGGTAGCCTTGTGCATGATTCATTCTGCAATGCATGCGCACGCAAGTCTCTCATCAACGCTTTAGTCTTCTCTGTATAGAAAAGTTAAAACAAAAACCTATGCTAATGGACGATATCGCGCGGTCAATACCGAGTTGTTAAACGAATATAAAGAGTCGATACCTGGGTTACTGGAAATTCTGCGGTAAACCGCCAATGCTGCTGGTCGTGAACAAACTCAAAATCAAACATGTAAAGCTATGTGAAAGCACTGGAAATCGATTATTACAACGTTGAAATGCTAGTGTTGAAATGCAGGCCATGCAAGGGATCTGAGTGCTTTTTTAGAAACTATTTCGAGTGACTTTCGGAACGAAATTTATTGTTTGTGGTAGAGTGATCTGGGTTTGTTTTTTAACATTTCACAGGATTTATACAATAGAGTTGTTGACTGTTAACAGTCTCAGATATGCAGATAACACGGAGCACAAAGTTTAGAACACACATCATCATCATCATGTGCCGTGCCGACTGGCGTTGGCTATTATGCTTCTCCAGAGTACACGATCCTTCATGCAGGCCATCAGCTCAGTTGGTGATCTCCTCTCACACCATCCCATCAGACTGTCCAGTATCATTTCTCTTGGTCTTCCTCTTGATCTTCTTCCCTCTGTTTTTCCTGTTGTTATAATATTTTCAACGCCCCCTCTTCTCATTGCATGTCCTATGAAAGCATATTGTCTCTTTCTTATTTTTTCGCAAGATTTTTTGTCTCTCCAGCTCTTCTCATACATTCTTCATTAGTTATTTTTGCTGTCCAGGGGATTCGCAACATTCTTTTAATAAACCACATTTCTGCTGCTTCCAATGATTTTTGTGCAGACTTACCTATTGTCCATGATTCACTTCCATATAACAAGATAGGTTCAATATAGCATTTTAGGACTCGTTTTCTAACATTCATTGACAAGAATGTGTTGCATAACATTTCTCATTCTCTGAAATGCAGTCTTTGCTTGGCCTATTCTGTTCCTAATTTCTGTTCTGCATTTCCCATCTGAAGTTATTACTGCTCCAAGGTATTTGAATTTCTGCACCCGCTTTAGAATAGTTCCGTTTAATTTAATACTGCATGCTGGTGGATTCTGTTTCTTAGATATAACCATAGTCTCTGTCTTTTTATGTTTAAAGTACAGTCTTTCTGTTCACTTTCTTTAGCGACTTTATCCAAGAGATTTTGCAGGTCTTGTTGGTTCTCAGCTATCAGTACTGTATCGTCAGCATACCGAAGTTTGCTAATATTGTATCCTCCAATTTTTATACCTGGTTCTGTGATGATCGTTCTTAGAATATTCTCGCTGTACAGAGAAAAAGGTCTGGAGATAGTACACATCCATGTCGCACCCCTTGTTTTATAGGTTGATATTTTCCAGTTGTATTTTCAACTCGAATTGCTGCTTCTTGCTACAAGTATACATGTTTTACAATCCTCAGGTCTTTGCTGTCAATATTGATGTCGTCAAGCATTTTAATAATTTCCTTATGTTTCACTTTGTCGAATGCCTTGGTGTAATCAATGAAGCATAAGTAGAGATCTTTCTGTACTTCTAAAGCTCTTTCTGTTAGTGTTCGTAAAGCATAAATGGCATTGTATGTTCCCTTTCCTTCAATAAATACAAACTGTTCATCTGCTATTTACATTTTTATCTTTTTCTTGTTCTTCTCATAATAATTCTCAGAAGTAGCTTCGCTGTGTGACATGAGAGGCTGACAATCCTGTGGTCATCACATTACTTTGCACCTGGTTTCTTTGGTAGTGCTGTAAACGTAGATTTAAGCAGATCACTGGGCATGTAACCACTGTTGTAAATGTCATTCAGTAACTTGGTTATTTTTTTTTTCATATCTCCTCCAACGCCTCTATTTCTTCTGTTGTTATATTATCATGCTAGTCGCTTTTCCTTTCTTCATGTTTGATGGCATCTATGATTTCATCCTCAAGTATTGGTGGTCCATCACAGTTTTCAGTATCTGGTGTTAATTCTGGTCTTTCTCCTCTATATAGCTCACGGGTGTACTCTGTCCACAATGTCTTCTTTTAACATTTTACCTTCTTTTGATTTCAGGCATCCAGTGGTATATTTTGTCTTCCTGCCTGTGAGTTCACTAATTCGTTTGTGCATGTTTTTGCTGTCTTTATTATGAGAGTCCTCTGTCTGTCTGCACTGTTCATTTAACCACACTTCTTTTGCTTCTCTGTGGTTGCGTCTTATTTCTTTCTTCATCTTGCTATATTTTTCTTGGTTATTTTTATTCCTCCTCTTCTTGTCCATCTTTCCTAAGATTACGTCTGCCATCCATTTATTTTTAGGGGCTTCTTTTTTCGGTGGTATTATCTCCTTAACATGTTGGTGGATAGAATCTCTTAACATTGCCCATTGTTCATATATGCTATTTATCTTTGCATTATATTATTTGTTATAATAACTTTGTATTGTTCTCGCAGTTCTTGGTCATTTTTAAGGAGTTATGTATTCAGTTTGATGTTTCTCACTTTTCTACATGTTTTCTTTAGCTTTATTCTAATTTTTCCACAGAGTGGGTCATGGTCACTATTGCAGTCAGCTCCTGGCATGGTTTTTATAGTCAGTAATGTATTCTGGAATCGTATGTTGATTAATACGTAGTATATCTGATTAAAAGTCTTTTTGTCTGGGCTGCACCACGTTGCCAGTTTTCGGGGATATTGTTTTAACCAGGTGTTTTCTACAACCATGCTGTGTATTCTTGCCCATTCAATTAATTTACTACCTCTGTCATTCCTCTCCCCCAATCCATAGTCGCCAACGATGTCTGAAGTTCTTCCTTTACCAACTTTGGCATTAAAATCTCTCATGACTATGGTAACTTCATGTGACTTTGTGTGTTTTAGTGCTGTCTCTATGTCATTATAAAATAGATGTATATCTTCTTCAGAACTTACAGATGTTGGAGCGTACACTTGTATAACATTTATGTTAATTGGTCGTCCTTTCAGATGAGCTAGCAAGACTCGGTCCGTGATGTTCCAATATCCTACAGTTGTCCTTGCGATTTGGTCATCAAAATATTATTCCTACTCCTCGTTCATGTTTCTCACTTCCTGAATATATTATTGTATATTTATCAGAGTTTATCTTCCCTGCACCTGTCCATCTAACTTCACTCATTCCTAATATGTTGATCTTCATCCTTTTCATTTCCATCTTTACATTTTCTAATTTGTCCAGCCTGGACTAAAGTTCTAACATTCCATGCTGCTATTTTTAACTTGTTAGTTTTGCCACCAGTAGCTTGATGACGATCTGGCCTCACCTGCGGCTCGTGAGCTGCCCTACTGGAGGAGGCTGTTCCAGAGGAACATCCATTAACGTCGTTCATGATGAATCGATTACTCTGAATAAGCATAATTGTTATTGGGAGCTACAACAGTGGTTTCCCGTTGCCTTCTGTCGGTTTGTGTACGGACTCTCCGCTAGCCTTTGGACTCCCTGTCCTACCCGCCAAGGCAGCGGGAGCGAGAGGTTTTAAGGCTCCTCTTACCCACCTGGTATTCCCTTCACTGAGCACATGAGGCATTTTATAGGAGTCGTAGAGCCACCTACTACCCCACCTCGCTCTCTTGAGTCTACCGCCAGTTGGTCCGCACCTGCTTATTTGGGAAAATCCTTATTCACAGGGATCATCTATATATGGAGGACTTTCACCATCCGCCACATGTGACGCGCTGATAGAGAACATTCACAGAAATAATTATTATTTATATATATCACGTGACTTGTCCTTTCCAGACCATTGTGCCTCTTACTGCAATCCTTGAATGCAGTGCGGTCTTGTCCAAGTTGACCAGCTTCTCGTAATGACATATCCAGATCTTCCGTGATGTCCTGAGTCCACCGGCGGCCAGATCGCACCTTATCTCTTTTGTCCTTCAATGATCAACCTCTTTGGGAGCCGCGTTATCGCGGTGGATTGGACACTAGCTTAACAACCAGGCGACCCGATTTCGACTTCCATTCACCAAGGTGGAGGCCAGACCGTGGCTCGCAAAAAAACTCCCGGGGCACACCCAGCCTCAATTTTAAAAAAATGGGTACCAGAGTTAACGCTCTGGGAAGGAAGAGAAATGACGCCGCTAGCTACGGAGTTCGTGCTGATGCCGACACTGGTTGGTAGTCAACCGCTGACTAGGCAGCAGAGCACTTAATGGTTTGACCGCTGGCAGTGACGCTGATTCACAGCTCATACCTTCATACCTTCATGCCTTCACATTGTCAACCATTGTGTCTCATGATGTGGCCGAAGTATCTCAGCTTTCTAATTTTGACAGTGTTTATGGGCCTGCTATCTGCGACACCTGACCCCGTTGCAACAGTTGATTCTCTCAACCATAAGACACAGCGAAGCTCAGAGCCTCTCTTTAAACACCAACAAAACCAAAGTAATGGCAACTGACAAAATGAGAAGCAAACTCAAAATTACACTGGACCATCAAGAGCTTGAGAACATAAATAAATTTGAACATCAAGGTTCAATTATCACTACCAATGGCGACTGCGCGGTGGAAATAAAAAAAAAGAACAAAATCAAATAAAGAGATAGCGATTGGATTATGTGTCGCAGAAAACAGGCTTGTTATCTTATATCTTATATATCTTATATCCTTCCCGTGCCGTTAGACGTCACATAGGGCTCGCAAAGTAGTTCGCCAATTTTTCCTGTCTTCGGCGAGTCTTTCAACCTCATCAAAGGATTTTATGCCTGTTAACTTGGCCTCTCTTAATAATGTTCTCTTCAGAGTTTCACGCGGTCTGCCCCTTTTTCTTCGGCCTGTTGTGTTCCACTTGATAGCTTGTTTTGGGATTCTCTGCTCATTTCTTCTCATCAAGTGGCCAACATATGTCCATCTCCTTTTCCTGATCACCCGTGAGACTGGTTGTTGTTCAGTCATCTGTCTTATCTCTGCATTGTTCTTGAATTCATTCCACTTGATGCCGAGTATTTTCCTTAGGCATTTGTTTTCAAAAGAGTCTAATTTCTTTTCTATTTCTTTAGTTGTTTTCCAGCTTTCGCATGCATAAATGAGGGTGGATATTACATTTGAATTGA
The DNA here is from genome assembly GCA_009760885.1 of Achatina immaculata. NCBI lineage: Eukaryota > Metazoa > Mollusca > Gastropoda > Stylommatophora > Achatinidae > Lissachatina > Lissachatina immaculata. The sequence continues at coordinate 1,379,074 of CM019700.1, forward strand.
ATACTCTTAACTTGGTTTTTGTGCTTATAACTTTTGAATTCCATATGTTCTCAAGATTCTTGAAGATTGATGCTGCTTTTGCAATTCTGATCCTAACTTCCTTTCTAGTGTCACCATCCTGGTCTATGTAGCTGCCAAGGTATGCAAATTGATTGACTTCTTCAATATCTGTCCCTTCTATGTGTATTTTTCCATTTTGATTGATGGGAATTTTCATTATTTTTGTTTTGTCCTTGTTAATTTCAAGTCCTATTTTGCTAGCCAGTGAAGATAGGCTATCTGTTTTTTCTTGCATGGAATTCACATTATTACTGATAAGAGTTATGTCATCAGCAAAATCAAGATCTTCTAGTTGGGTCCCATGTACCCAGTCAATACCTGTGTTACCTGTGCAGCATGTTTTCATTATGAAGTCTATTGTAATCCCAAAAAGTAAAGGAGACAGTATACATCCTTGTTTCACGCCTGTTTCAATCTGGAACCATTCACTCATCCCTTCTTCTGTCTTGACTGCACAACCATATCCATTGTATAAGTCCTTAATGATGTTGACAATTTTAGATGGTATTCCATATAGACATAAAATTCTCCATAATGAATCTCTGTGTATGCTATCAAATGCCTTCTTAAAATCTATGAAATTCAGTATTAATGGTTTCTGCTTTTCAATATGTTCTTCAAGTATTATTCTGAGAGTAAAGATCTGGTCGAGACAGCTTCTCCCTTTTCGAAATCCTGCTTGTTCTTCTCTCATTGCAGTATCCACTATATCTTTGAGTCTATTCAAAATGACCTTGCAAAATACTTTTGACACAACTGATATTAAGGTTACTCCTCTCCAGTTGTTACAGTCACTAAGGTTGCCCTTTTTTGGTATTTTCACAATGATTCCCTTCTTCCAATTAGAAGGGACCTTTTCTTCTTTCCAAATCTTGTTAAACATTCTCTGTAGTTGTCTCATGTTGTCACTATTGATAGCTTTTAGCATCTCGGCTGTTATTTCATCTTCACCTGCAGCTTTGTTGTTAGCCATTAAATTCACTGCTGTTTCAATTTCATGCAATTCAATTTCATCTAGATTGACATTTAGTTGTGGGGCTGGTAAGTCAGTTTCAAGGTTTAGCAATTCTTTTGGGTGTGGTCGATTGAGTATTTCTTGGAAGTGTTCAGCCCATCTTTGCTTTTGGTCTTTATTTGATGTTAATAGTGTTCCAGTTTTGCTAAGGATTGGTCTTTCTTTAGATGTAATAGTACCTGTTAGCCTCTTTTGTATGTTATATAAAGTTTTGCTGTCTCCTGTTTTTGCTGCTTTTTCTGCCTCTTTCGCCATATTGTCTATGTATTCTCTTTTATCCCTTCTAGCTGAACTTTTTACTTTCTTGTCTATGTCTTTGTATTTTGCTTTTGCCGAATCTCTTTCATGATCTGCTTTTGCATTCAACATGTTTAATTTGACTGCTCGTCTTTCATGTATATACTTCCATGTTTTATCTGATATCCATGCTTTTCTATTTGGTTTTTCCAATCCAGCGCTTACTTTTGCTGCTGTGATTATGGCTGTGCTGTAAGAATTCCATAACTCATCTATACCTATCTCCTCAACTTCACTGGGTGTTTTGGAATGATTGGCAAGTTCCTGATTGAAATTAATGTTAGTATTTTCTTCTTGTAGGCTGTGGATGTTTATCTTTCTGTGTACTGATTTCTTGTGTTGACTTTTCGATTTTAGTTTTATTTTCCCTATGCACAGGTTGTGATCACTGTTGACATCTGCACCCCTATAAGCCCTTACATCCATGAGAGATGTTCTGTATTGCTTTCTAATACAAAAATGGTCTATCTGGTTTCTAGTTCTATCATCTGGAGATATCCATGTTGTTTTATGTATCTCTTTGTGTGGGAATATTGTGCCTCCAATGACCATGCCCTCTGTTAACATATTTCAATTAATCTTTCTCCATTCTGATTAACCATGTCAATTCCTTCTTTCCCCATCACTTTTTCAACGTCGGTATTATCCTTCCCTACCTTAGCATTGAAGTCCCCCATAGCAATTAGGATGTCGTGTTTAGGGACTTTGTTGATGATTTGTTGTAGTTGGTGATAAAAGTCGTCTTTCACATCATCATCTGCATCATTCGTGGGTGCATAACACTGTATTATTGTCATTCTTCCGTGTCGTAGGTTGTATCGTGCTCTTATTATACGACTGTTCACTGGTTCCCATTCTACAAGGCTCTTTGCAGCTACATTTGACATAATAATGCCCACTCCGTCTCGGAATTTATTGTCATTTCTACCTGAATGTATAATTAACTTACCGTTTTCCGCCGATCTTTTACCTGCTTCTGGCCATCGCATTTCGCTGATGCCCAGTATGTCTAGATGGCTTGTTAGCACGATAAAAATTAGAAAGCTGAGATACTTCAGACACATCAAGAGACACAACAGCTTGGAGAGGTTGATAGTAGAAGGCATAAGTGCCTGGCAAAAGAGAAAAGGGATGACCTCGCTGCAGGTGGACTTAGGACATCATGGAAAGTGTGGATATGTCATTGCAAGACGGCAGTCAACTTGCGCAAGACGGCGGTCAACTTGCGCAAGACGGCGGTCAACTTGCGCAAGACGGTATTGCAATCCGGGAGGCCACGAGAGGGACAACGTTCTGGAAAGGACATGTCACATGAATGAATGCACCCCATTAGTATCTCTCTATCTGACTTGAATATCATTGTGGAGACGGCTTCCAAGCAATCAGATATCAACTTGTTAAGGGGTTTTCCAAGTATCATCAGGCTCAGTAGCTCCTTATCTCATGGATGACTCCACCAATTTTACATCTGCATAATCGGCCATAGTAACAAATAATGTTTGTGTTGTAAATTCCGGCTTCCTTGCCCTTGCGTTTTGTGACTTCCAAGCTTTGTTCCCCCCCCCCCCCCCCCCCCCCAACTCTCACCTCTTTTCTACATCACGCTACGCCCTTGTGCGGAATTTTTTCTCTCCACTTGACTCGGTCTTTCGCAAGTTCTGCAGAGTCTGGCGACGGAAATAGACAACATGAGCCTAGATTATGGACAGGAACTAATTATTAGAAAAATCAGTTATCACGGCAGCCAGCCACAAATGGCGACTGTAAGCATAAAATATAAATGAAGAAACACAAGAAGAAGTGATAACATTAATACATCCGGGACAGAAGATAAAAGATGATGTGAAATGGAATTTTACATAAGAGTAGGAATAGGATTCTCTGTATGCTGTTTCAGCAAACATAAAAAAAAAGAAAAGAAAACCTTCTTACTTAAAACCTAAAGTACATCAAGTTCATTTGAAATGTCGCTTTATAGGAGAATACTGGGGGAATTTCGAGAACTGAAAAGGAAACACAATAAATATTATATCAATCAGTTGAAATTTCAAAACAGAAATACTTAAATATATAGGTAAACTTTTAAAATATTTCGGTCAAGAGGTATAGTGCAGTGATCAAAACCGTAGACTAGAAAGAAGTTCCAGGGAAAAGATCTAGAGAACGACAAGGATGTTGGAGACGGAAGGGATTCGGCTTGGTTGAGCTCACCGTGGAATGAAGCAGGTAAGTTGGAGATGCACTGCAGAGATCTTCTATGAGACAGCACGAAATGATGGTGATGATAATGTTATCAGATCTGTCTGATCTCAAACAGTATTAGGCTCCGATGTGATGGATGTTTGAATTCCGGATCAGGGAGGGGGACGTTAGCCCAAAGTCTGTGTCTTACCCGGGACAAAGGCGAAAAACATTCTCTACTTTCTAGCTTCAATCATTGAATAAATTACGCACAGAGACTTACTCGGTCAAAATAGTATCCGGGACAAAAGAAAGGCGACAACCCTTTGTCTCAGAGGTCTCCAAATACGAGGCACAGACGAGTGCGACTGATCGTCAGTCAGTCAGTCAGTCAGTCAGTCATTTGCATGTCCCTTGCGGAACTTTGCCACCCTAACAGCTCTCCTGTAGGACTGCCGGTTGTAAGCAAGATCAACGATGTCTTGCAGCCATCTTCGCCTTGGTCTTCCTCACTTTCTTTTTCCTATTATGTTTCCTTCCAATACGGTCTTCTCTAAATTCTAATGACGTTTAATGTTTGCAAAATATTTAAGTTTTCTCTCTTTAATCCTCTTTACTAGCCAACCTTCTTCATTATTAAGTTCTTGTAGTATGAATATTTATTTTTCTTTATTGTCCTAATTAAATTTGACTAACTCTTCTGTAGCATTTATATTCAAAGGCATTTATGTATTTCTCAGTTGTTTTGTTAAGTGTCCAGGTCTTACAGACGTGTGTTGCAATGGGAAAGATGCATATCCAAAAAAAATCTTATTTTTGTAGTTCTGTCTGTTCCTATCCAAAGCTTCTTTAGTTGTTTTACTTTATGAAGAGCGATAGATGTCCTTCTTTTAATTTTCCTCATTGTATCTCCATTATTAGTTAGTAATGATCCAAGATATTCAAAACTCTCCACTTCTTCCAGTTTTTGCTCATTGATACATATATCAGCTGCCTTGTTTGTTTTGTCAGTCATCATCAGTTTAGTTTTATTAGCATTAAGATAGAGGTTCTGCTCTTCGCTGTTCTTACGGACTGACATAATTAGTGTTTCCATTCCTTTTTTGTGTTCTGGACAGTAATACTGTATCATAAGCTTATCTAATCTTTGGTATTTCATAACCTCTAGTTTTTATGGCATTGTAATATTCTTTATTTATATCTTCTCTAACATTCCTCATTATTTTTTCAGTATACAAGTTAAATAAGTAAGGCGACAATATGCACCCCTGAAGGACCCCTTGGTTTATATCAAACCAAGTTGTTGTTTCACCATTTATTCTTACTGCTGCCAGTTGGTCTAGATACAGCAGTGATATTAATTGTATCACATTTGTTGGAAATCCCATTTTTTCCCATTATTTCCCCAAAATTTGACTGATCGTAAAAATCTAATACTCGACCCGGAGCACAGAAAACAGCAGATCTTAAAACTGCGTTAATATCCTATGCTAATCCATTCAAATATTCCCATTTACAAATGTTATTTGTACACGATGCACTTCCATTAAACAAGATCCATTTCTCTGTGGATGTTTCCAATATTAGAGAAAGAGAAATACCAATATTGACCAATTAGAGACAGTGAGCAATGCCTTGCAGACACAGACGCATTCATTTCATGTGGTCTCCTCCACGTTTACGGAAAATCCAAGCTGAGCTAATGTGGTGTCCTTACTCTCAGCTCAGCTTGACGCCAGCTGATGGAGTTGAGTTCAGCTCAGAATAGTTAAGATAAAATGTATGTGAGTCAATAAAAACATGGCGGTTTAGGTTGGGAGCTATAGACAGCCATAAAATTGTGCAATTAATTGCATGGAATCCGTTTACAGACAACAGACAAATTCGGTTTATGTCAACATTTTGTTATTCAGAATATTCTTCCTTTCTCTCTCTCTCTCTCTCTCTCTCTCTCTCTCTCTTTCTCTCTCCCCTTTCCTAGTCCAGGTAGGATTATTTACAAGTTTCGATTGTGCTGTTATTGGTGTAATTGTCAGAACGAACGATTGGTCAAGACACTGTCTTAATTATTTGTAGTTCTTCTACCACCAGTTTATTCCATTCTTTCAGGATGACTAACGGGGAAGGTAGAACCATAGGTGATAGAACTTTGTATAAAGATCTGTGTCTTGCATCCACTTCGAAACTACCAGGAAGTCACTATCCCTATCCGACACGAAACGTGTGTTTTCCAATGTCACGACGATGTCAGCCAGGCATGAGTGCAATTTTTCGGTTCTAGTGGGACAAAAGTAGAAGTAAGCACTCAACTTGACGTCGAGGTTTTCTATCAGTTCTACCATCGTTGAAGATTCATCTTTTATCCGTTTTTTAAATATGTTATTGCTCAAGTCGGTGTTGTCTTATAGTGGCTTAGAATTAAGGGTTTACCAGTATACCCATATATAGCAGTCTTTCCACTGTACCCTACCACGCATGATCGTAAAAGGCGAGTATGGAGGGTTCGGCAAAAGGCCAGCAACACTATCCGGTAAAAAAAAATCCACCAGACTACTACTGAAAAAGAAGGTGGAAGGAGAAACGCTTTATCAGGAAATTGAGCCCATGAAGGTTGTGGATGAAAGCCAGCCAGTGGAAGTCCCCAGCCCGACTGCAGACCTTCTGGAGCCGAAACACAGGATGCATCTAGACAGTTGGAATGTAAGAACACTTAATTAAACGGAAGTGAATGCTGGAAAATCACAAAAACTATAGAAAACAAGTTGAATTCTTTCCAGACTAAATGTTTACGAAGAATTAGAAGAATATTTTGGCCAAACACCGTAAGAAATACCATCTTGTTGGCAGAAATGATAATGAAGCCACTGACAGCAATTATTTAGGAAAGACGCTGGCGATGGTTGGGACATGTGCTCCGAATGACTGACAACTCACTGCCAAAAATAGCACTAAGATGGACACCACAGGGGAACAGAAGTAGGGGTAGACAAAAGGAGACATGGAGAAGAACAACAGAGAGGATGTTGAGCAATAGAGGGCTCACATGGGCAAGTGCGGGAAAAAAGCAAAATTTGAATTGCTACGTTCGCTGAACTTACGGCCTTTGCTTTCAGAGTTACAGCCCTTCGTCACCATGACGACCCCGCCCGATCGACTTCAGCTACTGGTGTCGCTGTCAGCTGTTTGTTTAACAAATACCGCCTTCCCCCCCCCCCCCCCCCAATCTCTTTGTGTTCTCATGTTACGCTCAGAGATTAACCATTATAACTGCAGTACATGCATCGGTAAGTGGGACGGTTGCAGTGTTTCGAATTACGGACATTTTCGAATTACGGAATTTATGACCTACTGCTGACGAAACTCCCGGAGTACGTCCGTAGTTCTATGAGCCCCAGTAAGAGTTCTGCGTTAAGTTCTCTGTTTCGTTTCGCTGTTCTCTGTTTCGTTTTGCTGTTCTCTGTTTCGTTTCGCTGTTCTGTGTTTCGTTTCGCTGTTCTCTGTTTCGTTTCGCTGTTCTCTGTTTCGTTTCGCTGTTCGGAAATGACTTCGTGGCAGTCAGAACACATCCGCTCGGCCGCCGTGTTCCAGCTACCACTTTCAGAACGAGAGTCGCAATGGGCGTAGACACTCCAAGCGCCTGAGACAAGTTTCCGTGGTAGATTTTTTTTCGCTAAGGCGGTGGCCGGCGTCTAGCCTATTATTTCTGCTACTTCCAACCCAATGAAGACATTGACGAGAAATGTCACACCTAAGCTAAAAGTAATTTGTGATGAGATGGGGAATACCCTGACAGAGACAGAGGAAATTCTGGAAAGATGGAAGGAATATTGCAAAAGAATGTATGAAACAACCGACTGTGGAAGCAGAAATCACAGTGTGAATTATTATTGGAGGAGAAAGAACCCGAGCCGACAATGGAAGAAGTTTTATGGGCAATAAAGAGTCTGAAAAATGGTAAATCACCAGGATGTGATGAGATAACCGCTGAATTTATTAAAGCAGGAGGAAAGGAGTGTGCAACAATCTATCATGCACTATGTAAAAAGATATGGCATTCAGGTATTTGGCCAAAAGAATGGAAAAGAACTGTATTCATACCACTGCCAAAAAAGGGTAACCTGAAATTATGCACCAACTACAGAACTGTTGCCCTGATTAGTCATGCCAGTAAAATTCTGTTAAAAATCATAATGGGTAGACTTCGAAAGAAAATAGAAGAAGAAGTCAATATGGTCCAAGCTGGCTTCAGGCAAGGAAGAGGATCAAGAGATCATATATTCAATCTAAGATTAATAATAGAGAAATGCAGGGAGTTTAATGTGAATCTATATTTATCCTTTATAGACTACTCAAAGGCATTTGATTGTGTACAACACCAGAAACTTTGGGAAATAATGGAAAAAATGGGATTTCCAACACATTTGATACAATTAACATCACTGCTGTATTTAGACCAACAAGCAGCAGTCAGAATAAATGGTGAAACAACAAGTTGGTTTGACATAAAACAAGGGGTCCGTCAGGGGTGCATATTGTCACCCTACTTATTTAACTTGTATACTGAAAATATAATGAGGAATGTTAGAGAAGATGTAGACAAAGAATATTACGATGCCATAACAGTTGGAGGTTATGAAATACCAGAGATTAGATATGCTGATGACACAGTATTGCTGTCCACAACACAAAAAGGAATGGAAAAACTAATTATGTCAGTCCGCAAGAACAGCGAAGAGCAGAACCTCTATCTTAATGCAAAGAAAACTAAAGTGATGACAACTGACAAAACAAACAAGGCAACTGAAATATGTATCAATGAGGAAAAACTGGAAGAAGTGGAGAGTTTTGAATATCTTGGATCACTACTAACTAATAATGGAGATACAATGAGGGAAATTAAAAGGAGGACATCTATTGCTCTTCAGAAAGTAAAACAAATAAAGAATCTGTGGAGAGGAGCAGACAGAACCACAAAAATAAGATTTTTAAGGGCATGCATCTTTCCCATCGCAACATATGCCTGTGAGACCTGGACACTTAACAAAACAGCTGAGAAGCACATCAATGCCTTTGAATGTAAATGCTATAGAAGAGTTCTCCAAATATCGTGGACACAAAAAAGAACAAATATATCTATACTACAAGAGCTTAATATTGAAGAAGGCTGGCTAGTAAAGAGGATTAAAGAGAGAAAACTTAAATATTTTGGCCACATTAAACGTCATGATAATTTAGAGAAGACCGTATTGGAAGGATACATAATGGGAAAAAGAAAAAGAGGAAGACCGAAACGAAGATGGCTGCAAGACATCGTTGATGATCTGGAAATGGATGCAGCAGCAGCAGGCCATCTTGCTCACAACCGAGAGGCCTACAGGAGTGCTGTTTGGGAGGCAAAGTTCCGCAAGGGACATGCAAAGGAATGAATGAATGAATGACTTCCAACCCACCCGGGGGTGGGGAGGGGGCGTCTAACTTTGAGACCACGTAGCCCACTCTCTATCAAGAAAGAGTACAGTTTTTATCGAAGTAAATTTGGAGTTCGTTCCTGATCTCACTGTAAATGTCTTCTTCTTCTTCTTCGTTCACTTCTACCACCAAAAACCGCACTGTGAACCTACTGAATTCACGCCTGTGGCCCTCGTTAGGTCCCGTGGTCCCCTGTGTGGTCCAAAATAGACCACACGAGATCCACGAGAGGACCACAAGGGGTTCAGAGTATCACAGTGCTTTAGCCTGTATTCTTGGTGGGTCTCAGAAGCGGGATTGCGTGACACCGTGGTTTTCATTGCACCAGTTTAGTCTAGGGTTGGACTTTCTCACCGGAAGACCTCGACGTGTTTAGGATATCAGTGCATCCCCGCTGGGTGAGAGGCGGTAGCCCAACCAGGCCAGAGTTGGACCTTCTCACCGGAAAACCTCGACGTGTTTTGAGATACCCGTGTATCACCGCCGGGTGAGAGGTGGTTGCCCAACTGTAAATGTCAGTTTTGTTAGGGATTTTGTTGGTGTTGTTGTTGTTGTTGTTGCGACCATCTTGTTTATAGTTTCGTCTCTGTGGAACTGCCCGCTAGATGGCATTAGCTGTTGACCTCTTGGAGATGTTGATACACAAGCGCCGCGTTTTAATGTGTGTTAAAGTGACACGGAAAGAACCGCGAAAAGCCATTTTCTAGACATTTTTATCATCTTTGGGATAATTCTTCTTCTTCTTCTTCTTCTATCTTTTTGGAAATGCGAGCCGATATTCTCTACAGGCGATGCGGCGAAGGTGTTGAAACAGAGCTTCGTGTCCGATTGTGGGTTATGGTGGTTATTTTTTTTAAAGTCTCTGAGCGGAGATAAAGAGCAAGAGAGTGAGCGGAGATAAAGAGCAAGATAGTGAGCGGAGACAAAGAGCAAGAGAGTGAGCGGAGATAAAGAGCAAGAGAGTGAGCATAGATAAAGAGCAAGAGAGTGAGCATAGATAAAGAGCAAGAGAGTGAGCGGAGATAAAGAGCAAGAGAGTGAGCGGAGATAAAGAGCAAGATAGTGAGCGGAGATAAAGAGCAAGAGAGAGGCTGAACAGACTCCGCCGACATCTTCGTCCGCCCCTGCCCCGGATGGCCTGTTGGAACTAATGAAGCCCTTAAACTTTGCATGCAATAAGCTGATCATGTCATATATGTCATCTTTGGGTCTGTTGTTAATGCTTACAGTTTTTTTTTAATCTACCGGCACACAACGACAGGGTACTGTGGTTAGTCTTTACTTCCCTGTTTTCAGTAACCGGGGTCTGGCTTGAAACACCGATCCCACGGTGAGCGACGAGCACACTAATCACTACGCCACTCGGGCCTCCTCTATTCGCTTTAGGCTGGCTTTTAACACCGCGTGACGTAGGGTCGCAATGGGACATGATGGAGTCATCGTTGCCTTCAGAATAGGGCTACCTGAAAGAGTTGGGAACCAATTTTGTGTTGTTGCTATGCTCATAACAGCGCACAGACTGACCTTGAACTTCTAAGAATTGTTAAAAAGAGATACACCCTTTACACGTGACCCACGTACAGTCGTCGGTCCGTCTCTTGTAACCATGGAAACCACATGCTGTAGAATAGCGACTCCTACTTATAAGTCAATTATACAGTGTCTGTTCCCAAACAATATTAGACCTCGAGGGTGCGGGCCGGGGAGGGGGGGGGGGGTCTATGAGGAAAGAGGTCCAAATTCTGGACTAGGGCGACGCCAGTTCGTTCCTTTAAATCAGTGTTTCCCAGAGTGGGCTATAATGACCTCCTGTGAGCATTGTAAAAGAACAGGTGGCAGTGAATAAAATAAAAGGGTCAGCGGAAGAAAAGGGGGCGGTGAGACAAAACAAAGCAGCACACAGGGGCAGTAATGCCTTCCTTCTTAGCACTTTTCAACCTGATATTGAGAAACTCCGCCATCACATTACAAGCTGAGAAAATAATGAAGTAGGTGAGTTCTAAATGTACTCCTTCATATTGTTAAATAAATTGGTTTTCTTCCTGCAGTTTTTAGTTGTGTAATGCATGTCCACGTTTAACAGGCCATTGTATGAGCAGTACATTACGGGAGAAAGTTTGGGAGAGGGGGGAGGGGAGGGAACGTTTACGATGTAGCCTGGAAGAAAAGAGGCCGGCAGCCTGAACAATCCTGGGAAACACTGCTTTAAACTGTAAATAATTACAGGAAGTAAGCTTTTCTGAGCGATAAAGTTTAAATTCTTCGGATTTAACATATAAAGGTTTGAACAAGCTTTAACGCGTTCTAACAATCTATTCGCTTGTATCTAACAAAAGCTGCACACGGGCTCGGTTTTAGGCAGATTCTAAGTCGGTATAGACTGTGTTTTCTGGGCTGTTCACTCAGACAGTGATATGAGTCTCTCTCACACAAATCAGGCAGCTCGTCTCAGGTTTCCAGAATCACCCAAGAGCTTCTGTCGTAGAGAAGGGCTCCGGTCTGGCCGTGTCCATTGCCTGAGTGGGCTGTGTAGAACTCTGGCAAAACTGGGTGATGCGTTGCATCATCTGTGCCTCTCTCGCAGGCGCATAAGTTTGTTGAGACAAATTTTCAGCTTCTTGCATAGATGGTGTCTCAGCCTGCGGTGTCTCAGCCTGCAGTGTCTTAGCTTGCGGTGTCTCATCTTGCGGTGTCTCATCCTCGGGGTATCAGCCTGCGGTATATCAGCCTGCGATGTCTCAGCCTCTTTGTCTCAGCCTGCGATGTCTCAGCCTCTTTGTCTCAGCCTGCGATGTCTCAGCCTCTTTGTCTCAGCCTCTTTGTCTCAGCCTGCGACGTCTCAGCCTCTTTGTCTCAGCCTCTTTGTCTCAGCTTGCGGTGTCTCATCCTCGGGGTATCAGCCTGCGGTATATCAGCCTGCGATGTATCAGCCTGCGGTGTCTCAACCTCGGTGTATCAGCCTGCGATGTCTCAGCCTCTTTGTCTCAGCCTGCGGTGTCTCAACCTCGGTGTCTCAGCCTGCGATGTCTCAGCCTGCGGTGTCTCAACCTCGGTGTCTCAGCCTGCGATGTATCAGCCTGCGGTGTCTCAACCTGCGGTGTATCAGCCTGCGGTGTCTCAGCCTGCGGTGTCTCAGCAGAAGATTGTACGTGTTTTCATCTTCTCGCTTTTCAGACATTCACTTCTGTTTACCCCTATTCCGGTACCGAACAATAGCTGCTCTGAATCAAAATAGAAAGCTGGAAACTCTGCGCTCTTCTGATGAAATACCAAACAGTTCGCGCTTTTGAAAGCAGCAGAATATAACGCACAGGTTTGCTCTTAACACAGTTGTTCCCAGGGGAATGACATATCTTGTCATATCCTCTCTCTCTCACTTGACCATCAGAGTCAAAATGTTAAGTGGGATTTTCGCTCAGCTCAACAAATTTTTCAAGATCTACTCACGGAGCATTGGTTGGCGTTGGTCTGTTCTTGGAAGCGTTGAACCCTTTGTCTGGAGTTAGAATGAAAAGCTAAGGATCTGAAGCTAGGAAATATAGAGGACTTTTTAAAACAAATTATTTAATAAAAATATGTTTTCATGGAAAAAAAGAAGAATGGAAGAAGCAAATAAAAGAAACAGTTGATGCCTTCTTACGTGAAGCAAAGTGTTAAGTCTTATAAAAGTCTGTACTCTCATCAGTGAAAAGTAAATAAGACAAGACAAGACATGATTAAACAAGACAAGATGAGGACAGGACAGGAGGGTGCAGAATAGAAGAGGTCAGGATAGGTACGGTCGGGTCATATCAGGATAGAACAGGTCAGGTGAGGTGAGGATAGCACAGGACAGGATAGGACAGGGTGAAGTCAGGATAGAACAGGACAGGTACGGTCAGGTGAGAGAAGACAGGACAGGACATGTCAGATCAGGTCAGATGAGAGAGAGGATAGAACAGGTCAGGTTAAGGCAGGTCAGGATAGGACAGGTCAGGCGAGAGAGGATGGGACAAGACAGGACAGGACAGGTCAAGTGAGAGAGAGAGGATATGACAAGATATGTCATTCCCCTGGGAACAACTGTGTTAAGAGCACACTTATCTTAACATAGTGTTCGTGATACAGGGAACATAGATCTGTTTGCTTAAAAACTCTGACCTACTTCTGTAGCCCAGAAACTTGTAGCAATCAAAATTAATTGTAATTGTTATTTTTGTAAAATGTAATGTCAGGTTGGTGGACGGATGGGGACATGGAGATCTCTGGCGGGAATGAGGGAAGTCTGGTGTGAAACCAATGAATCCAGGACGTGACAAGCCTATAGGTCTTTACAACAATGGCAATCAGAATGATGTAAACAAAACAGAGCCAGCAGACTATAGGTGGCGGGGAATGGATATCGTTGAAGCACTCATCAGATTCCTCATCTCAAAGTCAGAGTGTCTTTGTGGAACTGTCTCCAAACCATCTGACATGGAGAAGGGACTTACATACAGCCACCAGAGGCTGGAAAACAAAGTTTTGGCCAGGCCAGCCACACTGTCTTCATGGCAGTCCGAGCAAGACCACAGTCTGCCCTAGCAAGGAAAGGTGCTAAAGTCGGAGTTACCCAGCCAAAAGGCGCATCGCAAAAATCAGGGTAACACGCATTATCGCTAATGAAAAAAAAAAAGATATGTCAGATCAGGTCAAATGAGAGAGGATAGGACAGGTCAGATCAGGTCAGGTCAAGTAGGTCAGGGTAGGACAGGTCAGGTCAGGACTTAAAAAGTCTTTATGATTATAGAGATTTGTTTTTATTATATTTTCAACTTTGACTTGCTCCATGGGGACGATGCTGTGCTAAAACACGCACACAAACCCACACAAACCCAAACAGACCCACACAAATCCACACAAACCAACACAGAAACAAAAACAAACACATTTGTTCAAGGGGCTGTCAGAAGACAGATATAGACGCCATGGACGTTTACAGTAAGGACCCTCCGAGAAAGATCTTCCAAGCCGATAGAAAACTTTTTCTCTCCCATTCTCTTACCATACTGTATGGTCATTCTGTTTTCATCTGCTGCGTTTTTCCCACCAAAAAGTCCTTTGTACCGTCCTTTAATTAAAAAAAATGGAAACATCTGGGCACTGGAATAGTTCACCGACTGGACCCATCTCTCACTGGACCCATCTCTCACTGAACACATCTCTTATTGAACACATCTCTCATTGAACACATCTCTCACTGAACACATCTCTCACTGAACACATCTCTCATTGAACACATCTCTCACTGAACACATCTCTCATTGAACACATCTCTCACTGAACACATCTCTCACTGAACACATCTCTCACTGATCACATCTCTCATTGAACACATCTCTCACTGGACATATCTCTCACTGAACACATCTCTCACTGGACACATCTCTCATTGAACACATCTCTCACTGGACACATCTCTCACTGGACACATCTCTCACTGAACACATCTCTCACTGGACACATCTCTCACTGGACACATCTCTCACTGGACACATCTCTCACTGAACATATCTCTCACTGGACACATTTCTCTCTGGACCTATCTATAATTTCTTATAGTAATCAGACCTCTTGTATTTTCTTCTTACCTTCGTTTTAATATGGTCCATTATTATTAGTTATATTATTATTATTATTATTATGATACCATTAATATCCCCTACTTCCCCCCCCCCTTTCCCAGTTCTACAAGAATTGATACTTTTTAAAAAATGTTGACACACATTCACGTACATCCTATGCCAACCTCTCTCGGACTGTTAGTTGCAATGATCCTTCAGGCGCTGGCGCTTCACCCATTGGGTTGAATAAGCTTAAGCCTGGAGGCCCACAAGGACAGACAGCCCCGGCCTCAGGGAGAAACAGTCTATGGAAATACAAATTGCTGTTTCATGAAATTTATATCAGAAGATCAATGGTATAGGTTGGGGGAGGGGGAGGGGGCCATACTAAGTTTAGCCATGGTGTCCTGGGTGGTAGTTAATCCATCACTGCCCCCCCCCCAAACTTCCTTTGTTCCTTGATTTAACAGTGCGCCCAGCCCAGCCAAATACAGCCCATCTCTTAATGTTTGTCCACCCATCTATATCGTTTGTCGTCCTCTTAGCCCATTCTCCTTTAGCTTTTCCTTCAAGTATGCTTTTCATTATTTTATTATATCAGTATCACAAAACAACCCTCCCCCGTCCAAAAACTTATTTGATAATTGAAACAAACATGAACTTCTAAAACACTGATGATGAAAAGTGCCTGTTTGAGGAGCGGGCGTCTGGAAAGCCGAGTTGTGAGAAAATCATTTTGACAGGAAATAGAAGGATTAAGCCTGGAAAGGTCGACTCCAGAACAGCGCGGTCAATAATAAACGGGCACAGCTTGTCACGTGATGGCAGACTGGACAAATCATACATAATACAGCCGTTCTTTGCACGCCGTGATTGATTATTCATACATGTGTGAAAATGTTTTTTCCCCTCGCAGGTATACCACAGAGTTTGATAGCAAAGAACATTTTTTTTTAATGTCTTGTCTTGCCTTGTCTCGCTAGCCATCAAATACTAAAACGACGTAGTTCGGAAAGTAACTTGTTAGGTATTGTTAGAATTTTTCTTTAAACACCACATGGTGGCTGCTAGATACCACGGTGATGTGGTGAGGGTTTTTTAGATTAAAATCTTGGCCTGGAAGGAAGGACCACCTAGTTTGATCATGGCACCTTCCGTGCCAGATAAGTTAGAAATTATTTTTATGTTTGTTAAAAACACACGTTAGAAGATTTGTACTGACAGTGTATTTTTGTTTATGTATATGTATATGTCTGTCTGTGTGTGCGCGCGTATGAGTGTGTGAGTGCTTTTTTATTAGGCTAATTACTTCTTCTCTTTTATTTTGAATATAATAGTTTAATCTTACACTCTTTTGATAAGTTTTTTTTTCCTAATGTAATTTGTATACTTGTATTAAATCGAGTGTGTGGGAAGAATGAGAGATGGAGTGATGAAGGGCAGAATGTAAGACGGGCCTGCGTGCCCAATTCTTTACCCTTTAAAAATAAAGATCATTCATTCATTCATTCATTGTCTCCTTCCTCATATACCTTTCGGTTTTGAGGGGACAAATAGACATCTTGATAGGGCTCGATGATTTGCTTCATATAATGGGATATTTAATGCTTCTGTATTTCCTCTCTCTCCATCTCCTGCGTGGGATCTACAAATCTTAGTGTGAATGTTGTCTGTGATATACTGTCTAGTGGTAACCGTGTAACGTGGCCAAACCATCTGACTTGCTGTTTCTGGATGTCGAATAATACTGATGTTACTCCAACCTTTGCCCCGATGGTGCCAGTTATTGTTTGGTCTCTTCTTGTCACATTTAGTATTCTCCTTAAACATCTCATTTCTGTCGTGATAATTTGTCTTTTGTTCTTGGCTGTAAGTGTCCATGTTTGACATTGACAGCGTAGAGTTGGGAGAGAAATTGTGTTGTACAGTGCCCTTTTTTTGTTTAATATTTACTACTCAAATATTTTGGACTATTATTAAACGTCATGAGGATTTTGAGAAGACGGTTTTGGAAGGATACATAATGGGAAAAAGAAAGAGAGGAAGACTAAGGCGAAGATGGTTGCAAGATATCATTGATGATCCGCGATTGGACGCATCAGCAGCAGGCCATCTTGCTTATAACCGACAGGCCTACAGGAGAGCTGTTAAAGAGGCAAAGTTCCGTAAGGGACATGCAAATGACTGACCGACTGACTGACTGACCGACTGACTGACTGACTGACTGACCGACTGACCGACTGACTGACCGACTGACTGACCGACTGACTGACCGACCGACTGACCGACTGACTGACTGACTGACACAGTGATGTTTCTCCACAGACTCCTTCGCCACGAGGGAACCATAGCTATCCCATGAACACTGCTCTAGTACTGGTAAATCCGTAGTGAGAGAATCTTCTGAGCAAGAATCACGTTCAATCACTTCCAGCTCGACTGTGAACTACGTGCTTCAGATTCATCTTATAAGACTAAAAAAAAAAAAAATGAATCATCGTTATCATAATCGGTGATAGTCTGCTGTCCAGGCCCGCAGACTAAATTTAATAAGCGCCCTCCCCACCCCGACATACAACGCCAGTCCCCTCGTACATAGGTCCCTGTCTCAGACCGCTACGTCGTATCTGTGGAAACTGTTTAAATCTAACCCAAAGTTTAGACAACGTTTAAATAATATTCTTCCAAAACCTCGACTTATCTATTTAAGAAAAGCCTTCCTTATTCTGCTGCGCATCTTTGGAATGCCCTCCAATCTTACTTATATATATATATATATATATATATATATATATATATATATATATGAACCTTAAGTGCCCAGGGCACATGGGGCTTCCGCAAGGGTTTTCCACAAATGCCTGTCCTTCGCCTTTTTTTCTGCTCTTGCCCAGGTGAGCCCTCTATTGCTCAACATCCTTTCTGTTGTATATATATATATAAAAGCAAATACAGTCTTTCTTAATATCTAATTAATGTTGATTACACATTTCTGTGATTTATACTTTCCACATTACCTTAGATTCTTGATGGTGTATTCACTGAAGGTAACTAATTTTAAGTCGAATTTTCTTAAAACATAGTAGTTTGGAGGATACTCATTAATATACAACACTGCGGCAGTAACATTGCAGCAATTATGTTACTCTTTCCTGTACTAAGGCGTAAAATTGCTGCGTGTTTGTTACTATTTCCTGCACTGAGGCGTGTAAGTGAAAGTGAAAGGTAACAGATTTGTCATTTCAGTCGTGTTATTTCAGTGTTCTTATTTCATGCTTGTTAATCATGTTTGTAGACGTGGCATATTTGTACAGTCTGAAGTAGAACGGCTGGTGGTCGAGTATCTGCTGGCCCAGTTCTTCATCTTGAACTCCAGACTGATGGTCAGCCAACATATAACAGATGTCATCAGTTGCTGTACACCAACGGAAATACTTAAGAGGAGATCGGAGCACTTATGGATGTGTCCGGAATGCATGGATTATAGTCCTTCCTTGTTAACCTTTTATTACACAGACAAAATACAAATAATAGCCATTTTGATTAAAAAAAACACTGGTAATGCAGTAATAACAGTTTTAAATGATTGTCCCAGCAAACAATAGTCTATATTTACCGTGTCCAATGAAATAATAATCTGTATTTACCGTGTCCAATGAAACAGTAATCTGTATTTACCGTGTCCAATGAAACAGTAATCTGTATTTACCGAGTCCAGTGAAACAATAATCTGTATTTACCATGTTCACTGAAACAATAAACTGTATTTACTGTGTCCAGTGAAACAATAATCTGTATTTACCATGTCCAGTGAAACAGTAATCTGTATGCAGCGGTGCGAAATGAATTGATTAGAAATGTAATGAGTTCAAGAAAAACGGAATGAAAGTAAGGGTGCAGGAGGGAAAATAAGAGAGGAGAAGCGTGTAGAACTCTACACATCCCTTAATGCCAAGAGCATGTGACAAAAACAAAAAACAAAACAAAAAAATGGGCTGAACAGAAAATCAATCTCATGAAATCTTGACTAGATAGGAAGTTTGTAGTGACACATTTTTGCTACTTTCTCTTTCTGTTCTGTTTAACTCTTGCATTCCAAAATAGCACTGGCAGGGTTGGTAGATCTTGCACACCTACGGGTATCAGTGTATCTAGTATTCGTTAAAAGCATATCGTGCTATAAATTTACATTCACTGAAGCATATACTGCTATAAATTATGCATTCACCGAAGCATATTTTGCTATAAATTTGCATTCAGCGACACATATTTTGCTATAAATTTGCATTCAGTACAGCATATTTTGCTATAAATTTGCATTCAGCGAAACATTCAGCACAGCATATTTTGCTATAAATTTGTATTCAGCGAATCATATTTTGCTATAAATTTACATTTAGCAAAGCATATTTTGCTCTAAATTTGTGTTCATCAATTTGTTTTTTGTTGGTTTTTTTTTTTGCCACATGAACTTCTGAAAAATAGTTTATTATTTTATTCTTAGCATTGTTTGTGCATTTGCTTGAGAGTGAAGAGTTTGTATCCTCATGTCAACCGACAGACACTGGGATCAGTACAACCTCCAGAAATGGCTACCCAGAGTTGCTCTGGGAAGTTAGCCTCAGCTAGAACACTGTCAGCCTCTCTACCTCGGAAAATGTTAAAAAAAAACTATTTAAAAACAAAAAAGTTAGAAACAGCTTCTTTTGTTAACGAGCACAACTTTGTAACGTTCCGGCTTTACACCCTAAAAAGATCACAAGAACACACAGGACAAAGAAACATAGAAAGAAGATAAAAACATAAATTCACGTGAACGACTTCCGGACCGTAGCTTCTTGCAAGGCACCTCTAAGCGCAACCTCTTTTTTTCTAGTATTTTTTTTTTCATTCTTATTTGTTGTATATAATTCATTTGATGTGTCGGTTTTGGCAATCAGCGATCCGTATCTGGCATACTAGCGTTAGAGTTGGCTAACCATAGCTGGCCAAGACCCTGTCTCACCTCTCCATTACCAAGCCCCCAGTAACAGGCCTAGCCTGGCATATAGGACAGGGATCGCAGTTCCCATGAACGTGGACTCTGCTAAAGAAGTATTACCTAGCCCTGCCTTTTAGCAGCACTCAGGGACTTAAAAAACAAAAAACAGAACTGCCACAACCCGCTCTCAGGCCAACCCGATGCTGTGTCTGAGTATCTTCACCGCATCGGCTACATAGAGCACCGGCTCGCAGTTTCGGGAGATTGAAGGAACAGAAGAAGAAGAAGAAGCTCTCCGGAACCGCAAGCAGGGTGGGTTTGTTTTTTTTCTGAAGATAATGGACCTAGAGTGGATTACGGTGACTTCTAACTTGAAGAACTAAGTTGGAGGCCCCATTAAAAAAATACCAAGATTCTCAGTAGACCCCACCATCCTGATCAAGATTCGTGATAGACCCCACGATTATGATCAAGATTCTAGATACAAACAGACTCCACTATCATGATCAAGGTTCTCGATAGACCCCCCATTATCACGATCAAGATTCTCGATAGACCCCACTATCATGATCAAGATTCTCGATAGACCCCCCCCCCCCATTATCATGATCAAGATTCTCCATAAACCTATCATGATCAAGATTCTCGATAAACTCCCACTATCATGATCAAGATTCTCGATAAACTCCACTATCATGATCAAGATTCTCGATAAACCCCACTATCATGATCAAGATTGTCGATAGACCCCCCCCCAACCCAATCATGATCAAGATTCTCGATAGACCCCACTATCATGTTGAGCATGGCGAGCCCAATTTCGTTCACAAATCTGGGCCGGTTACTGAATTCGCGTGATCCCCCAGGAAGAGATATAGAATAGGTTCTTGGCCAGCTCGGTTTGCCAGCCATCGTAACTGTGCCGCCAATGCTACATTCATCTTTGCTGCTGTAAACTGAGCTATAGACTAGCATCAGAGGGGACACGCCCGAATGAGAAAGACGACAAGATATATCTAAGTGTGAAAGTTTCATATCTAACTCTTAGTAGAAGCAAAGAGGTGATGCCCGAGGTTTGGTCGATGGTGATTTAAGTTCCGAGTTTCCGAGTTACATGATGATTCCTAATGATTTATATATTGAAAAGTGCTCTTAGTTCTTCATTATATGAAGACAACTGCTCCTGAAGGCAACTTTTGAAGGCAAAAGTAGTCCAGGTTGTATTTCTCCACTCACGAATATTCACATTTTTTGTCATATAATGTTTCCTTGTTTGTTTTTTATTTTTATTTTGGTACTAATTTCGAAAGCTGAGCTAGTGAACTGTTTTATGTTCCTGGTCTTTGATCTCACTGTGATGTTCTCAGTGATATGTGATGCTATCACTTGTCTTCCCTCGCTTCCCCAGGCTTCCCTAAAAAACTACAGTAACGAGCTTATCACAAAACATAGCCGCGACGTGGATCGATGTTGATTCCCATCTCGTTCATCAGGCCTTTGTGATAAAACCTCGTTTCTAAAGAGCGATATCTTGGAACGAAGTAGCTGCTGTAACTGGCTTGTCCTGTGTCAGTGTAGTCGACCCCTGATCTGTATTTTATAGATGAAAATAGTTTGTCCGTATGTGACAAAGTTCTGACTTTTGAAAATCTAGAAAAATCTGAAATTGTTGTAAATGAACTTGTTATCTTATCTTATATCTTATAACCTTCCTGTGCCGTTAAAGGTCACATAGGGCTCGCAAAGAAGTTCGCCAATTTTTCCTGTCTTCGGCGAGTCTTTCAACCTCATCAAGGGATTTTATGCCTGTTATTTTGACCTCTCTTAATAATGTCCTCTTCAGAGTTTCACGCGGTCTGCCTCTTTTTCTTTGGCCTGTTGTGTTCCACTTGATAGCTTGTTTTGGGATTATCTGATCATTTCTTCTCATCAAGTGACCAACATATGTCCATCTCCTTTTCCTGATCACCCATGAGACTGGTTGTTGTTCAGTCAACTGTCTTATCTCTGCATTGTTCTTAAATTCGTTCCACTTGATGCCGAGATTTTTCCTTAGGCATTTGTTTTCAAAAGAGTCTAATTTCTTGTCTATTTCTTTAGTTGTTTTCCAGCTTTCGCTTGCATAAATGAGGGTGGATATTACATTTGAATGAATTTTATGTTAACGAACTTGTTAACAGAAGCACAAATGCGTAGGGAGGGAATGCAGATCACATCTGTACAAAGCACTAAGATGACATAAATATTACAATCACTGAAGAGCAGCCGGAGTCTGAACCAAAGTTTCCAGATCAGCTGTCGATCGCCAGACCTATAGCACACAGATCACAGAGTTCAGAGCCTGGGCTTAAGACCAGCAATCTCAGGAGCACATAAAGAAATTATAAGAAACATTCACTTTTTTAAATTGGGAAATGAAAATAGGCTTATATGGTAATTTATATGTGGCTTATATGGTAGCTTATATATAGCTTATATGTGGCTTATATGATGGCTTATATGGTAGCTTATATGTGGCTTACATGGCAGCTTATATATGGCTTATATGGTAGCTTATATGTGGCTTTTATGTGGCTTATAGGTGGCTTATAGGTGGCTTATATGGTGGCTTGTGTGTGTCTTATATGGTAGCTTATATATAGCTTATATGTGGCTTATAGGTGGCTTATATGGTGGCTTGTGTGTGTCTTATATGGTAGCTTATATGTGGCTTATATGGTAGCTTATATGTGGCTTATATGGTAGGTTATATTTTGCTTATAAAAAGCAAACTGAAACAAAACTACATAATAGCTCCATCGAATGTGTTTGTTTAGACCCCCCAAAAAGTTAATCTAGTTCTTTTCCTTTTTCCAATCTATTGAACAGGTTAAGCTCGAGTGATAAAATTAGCCTGTCTTCCCCAATCTACTCTAATAAAGTGATTGAACAGACGATCAAGTCATCTTCCAAACAGAGTCTCCTTGACCTTTTTAGCTCCAGGCTGGATAAGGTCAAGGTCAGCCGCAAGCGCTTCTCGTTGGCGCAGTCGTCGCTGGTGAAGAAGCCTCGGCCGAGTGATGGGAACATCATCGGCCACACAACGAGAACCCAGCGCCGGCAGCGAAGGAAGGAGATCAAGCGAGACTTCGGCAAGAAGAGCATTCGAGGCGACCATCGCATTGAGACGGCCACATCGACCAGCTCCGACCGCGACGGCTGTAACTGGACATTCGTGTTCGACCCGTCAGGCCGGCTGTGCTACTGGTGGTCCAGTGTGGTCAGCGTCGCCTTTCTGTACAATTTCTGGATTATTATCTACAGATTTGCCTTTCATGAAATCAACTCAAACAACATCGCTGTCTGGTTCACGTTGGATTACTCCGCGGACCTGCTCTACATACTCGACATCGCCTTCCATTTCAGGTCGGGTTATTTGGAGGACGGCGTCCTGCAGACAGACCCAACCAAGCTTCGAATTCACTACATGAACACCACTATGTTCTACATCGATTGTTTGTGCTTACTGCCTATAGATTTCCTGTACCTCAGTATCGGTTTCTGCTCCATTCTTCGATGTTTTCGCCTGGTGAAGGTCTACCGCTTCTGGTCTTTCCTCGACCGCACCGAACGACACACGAACTACCCGAATGTAGTGCGGACCGCGTCGCTGATCCACTATCTCCTGGCACTGTTTCACTGGAACGCCTGCGTTTACTACATCGTCGCCTCCAAGATGGATAGAGTTCCTGTCAGTTGGACCTTTCCTAAGGATAAGGAAAACACTCTGCTGCAGTATCTCCACGCTCTTTATTGGAGTGTACTCACTTTGACAACTATAGGTGATCCACCCTCGCCAGCGTCTCTCCCGGAGTATTTGTTTGTGATATTTGAGCTGCTGTTCGCCCTCTTACTGTTTGCTACGGTCCTAGGCCACATTGCCAATATTGTGACTAACGTCAGCGCCGCGAGAAAGGAGTTTCAAGGTAAGTAAACTTTCTAAAACAAAATGTATAAACTAGGAGAAAAAAGTAGTAGCGACTTTATTACTTAAGGAGTAAGCAGTTGTGACGTTTCCATGTGAACCTTGATCATACAAAAACACACAGGACAAAGAAATAGAGCGAAGAGATAAATTCAAATTCACATGAATGCTGTGTTAAAAAAAAAGGAATGGGAAAAAAGCAGAATAAAATAAATGAATGGAGCACTTAGCTGTGACGTGTAAGAAGCTGTGGCTTGTAAGAGGTTGTGTTCAGAAGTGCGCATGGTGGAGTGTAGAGAATGTTTAAATGGAGAATTGTTATGTGTGATAGATGGGTCGTAAATGGGGATGGGGGATGGGGAGGGGATACACGGAAAGGGGAGAAAGTGATACAATTGTAATCTAGCTTGGAGAAAGTGGAATAGGTGGTTATAATTGGGGTATAGGGGTTGTAATCTGATGCAATGAGGAGGTTTTGAACTATGTGTTTAAATGAGAAAGGAGTGGAACTTAGTGCAGAAGGAATATGGTTGTGGAAGAGGAGAATGTTAGGTGTAGCTGAATTGCGAGTTCAAACCATGTGGTTCCAGCGTCCCATATTCCTCAAGCACTAGGTGGCTTCTATTCTCAACGTTACATTGTTTGATGGTTGTTACCAAAAAATCTGATTTGCATCTGTGGCTGGAGGCCATTGAAATGACTAGGGACTGGCTTCGAAGCTTGCTTGGTGATATCATACAGATGTTTCTGCATGCGGTCACCTAATCTGAAACCAGTTTCACCAATATAAGTTATCCTGCATCTTTTGCATATAATGCCACATATCATATTACGGGACTCGCATGTGAATCCCTCTTGGAGAGTGAGGATAGTTTTAGGAAAGGTGATTGTTTTCGTTTCCCAGACTACAGGGCAGGGAACACAGCGAGGGCGGTTACATCTTCTGGTGCCAACATATGCAAGGTTCCGTTTCAGGTGGCAGTGGACGAGGATGTTATTAAGATTTGGTTCCCGTTTGAACAGATGTGTTTTTAAACATCAGAGAAGATGTTGCGAGTATCGTAGTCGAGTTGGAATAGTTGCAGATGACGATAAAGAACTTTCTTAACCATTTGACCAAGTGGGTGAAATGGAAGTACTAATTTGACTCTTTCAGATGAGGTTACAGGGTTTTTTTTCTTTCTGAATGCCCATTCGCGACTCACTTTTTGGATACGGTCCCCGTGGGACATTTTCTGGATAGTGGCGATGACGAAACAAATCTAATAATTTGATGGACTGATCCATAAAGTCCGAGTTATCCTGACACAGGCGGCCAAGACGGAAGAGTTAGGAGTATGGGATGAAGTTCTTAAAGCTTCAGGATAAAAGGAGCTGTAAAGTAAATACGTGTGACTGTCAGTGGGCTTGTAAAGTACAGAGGTGACGAGAAGGTCCGTGCCAACAGATAGTTTGATGTCTAAAAAAGTTGACACACTTGTCAGAAATTTCATAATTGGGACCCATTTTCGTTCCCATGGCAACAGGCCCTGATTTGATCAAAGTACTCACCGTTGAATTCCGTGAGGTTTATTATGGTGTCAGTGTTAGGGGGGGGGGGGAGGGTATTTTTCAAGAAAATAAGCTACTTGTTCGTGTGTTAACAGCAGAAGGCACGCTTGTTTTATCTTAATGCAAGAGTCCTCCGTCCGCAGCCCCCGGCCCGTATCACACTAATTATAAACGTTGTCTCCTGGTTACGAAAGAATTCCGTCCCAAAGTCTGTTCGTAAGTCGAATTTGTACGACGTAAGTCGGAATAATTAGGCACAGGTTAGTATCCGACATCACGTACTCAAATGTTTTATGTAAATATGTATTGTGTATCTTTCTATGCATAAAAAAGGGAACCGATGGAGGCACGCAATGACTTGACACGCGCAGTAAAGTATCACCCAGTTGCTTTGCGAACCGTTTTTTTTTTCTATTTATTTGTCTTTTTTAAAAAAAAATATAATGTCTCTTTTAACACCCGCAAGGGCGCTGCTGGATAACTTTACACACGCAAGGGCGCTGCTGGATAACTTTACACCCACAATGGCGCTGCTGGATAAGTTTACACCCGCAAGAGCGCTGCTGGATAAGTTTACACCCGCAAGGGCGTTCCTGAATAAGTTTACACTCGCAAGGGCGTTGCTGGATCAGTTTACACCCGCAGGGGGGCGCTGCTGGATAAGTTTACACCCGCAAGGGCGTTGCTGGATCAGTTTACACCCGCAGGGGGGCGCTGCTGGATAAGTTTACCACCTCGCGGTGGTGAGGGTTTTTGGATTAAAATTTTCTTAGCCTGGACAGAAGGACCACCTTGTTGGTACCTTCCAGAAGTTTAAGTATAATAGGCTTAACGGGGGTAGTTCGTAAGTACATGTTACTCGTAAATCGAATGTTCGCAACCTGAGGATTTGCCTGTAGTGTCATTAGCCACAGATATCTTAATAACAACAGCTAAAGACATGGTTTCCAGTAAAGAAAACCTAAAAGTATATATGTGTTACGGCAGGCACACTAGAACTGATAACGTAGAGAAATGAAGACGCAATGGAAAGTGACAAACAACAACAAAGAGGGATATAAATCTTTGACAAAAGAAGTACGAAGAAACATAAGAAAAGACAAGAAACAATACATGCAACATTGTTGTGAAAGAATAGAGGGACATCAGAAATGTGGAAGAGATAGTGAAATATTTAAAGAAATGAAGACATTGATGAGAAATGTCACACCTAAGCTAAATGTAATTTGTGATGAGATGGGGAATACCTTGACAGAGACAGAGGAAATTCTAGAAAGATGGAAAGAATATTGCAGAGGAATGTATGAAACAACTGACTGTGGAAGCAGAAATCAGCAGTGTGAATTATTATTGGAGGAGAAAGAATCCGAACAGACAATAGATGTTTTATGCGCAATAAAGAATCTGAAAAATGGTCAAATCACCAGGATGTGATGAGATAACAGCTGAACTTATTAAAGCAGGAGGAAAGGAATGTGCAACAATCTATCATGCACTACGTAAAAAGATATGGCATTCAGGTATTTGGCCAAAAGAATGGAAAAGAACTGTATTCATACCACTGCCAAAAAAAGGGTGACCTGAAATTATGCACAAACTACAGAACTGTTGCCCTGATTAGTCAAAATCAGTAAAATTCTGTTAAAAATCATAATGGGTAGACTTTGTAAGAAAATAGAAGAAGAAGAAGTCAATACGGTCAAAGCTGGTTTCAGGCAAGGAAGAGGATCAAGAGATCATATATTCAATATAACATTAATAATAGAGAAATGCAGAGAGTTTAATGTGAATCTATATTTATCTTTTATAGACTACTCTAAGGCGTTTGATTGTGTACAACATCAGAAACTTTGGGAAATAATGGAAAAAATGAGATTTCCAACATATCTGATACAATTAACATCACTGCTGTATCTAGACCAACAGCCAGCAATAAGAATAAATGGTGAAACAACAACTTGGTTTGACATAAAACAAGGGGTCCGTCAGGGGTGTATATTGTCGCCTTACTTATTTAACTTGTATACTGAAAATATAATGAGGAATGTTAGAGAAGATGTAGACAAAGAATATTACGATGCCATAACAATTGGAGGTTATGACATACCAGAGATTAGATATACTGATGACACAGTGTTACTGTCCACAACACAAAAAGGAATGGAAAAACTAATTATGTCGTTCTGTAAGAACAGCAAAGAGCAAAACTTCTATCTTAATGTGAAGAAAGCTAAATTGATGACAACTGACAAAACAAATAAAGCAGCTGAAATATATGTCATTGAGGAAAAACTGGAAGAAGTGGAGAGTTTTGAATATCTTGGATCATTACTAACTAATAATGGAGATACACTGAGGGAAATTAAAAGAAGGACATCTATCGCTCTTCAGAAAGTAAATCAACTAAGGAATCTGTGGAGAGGAGCAGACAGAACTACAAAAATAAGATTTGTAAGGGCATGCATCTTTCCCATCACAACATATGCCTGTGAGACCTGGACACTTAACAAAACAGCTGCGAAACACATAAATGCCTTTGAATGTAAATGCTACAGAAGAGTTCTTCAAATATCATGGACACAGAAAAGAACAAATATATCTATACTACAAGAATTTAAGTTTGAAGAAGGATAGCTAGTAAAGACGATTAAAGAGAGACAACTTAAATATTTTGGACACATTAAACGTCATGATAATTTAGAGAACACCGTCTTGGAAGGGTACATAATGGGAAAAAGAAAGAGAGGAAGACCAAGGCGAAGATGGCTGGAAGACATTGTTGATTATCCACAAATGGATGCACCAGCAGCAGGCCATCTTACTCACAACCGAGAGGCCTACAGGAGTGCTGTTAGGGAGGCAAAGTTCCGCAATGGACATGCAAATGAATGAATGAATGTCAGTAGTATATAATATTATTACGTAAGTGAAATAAATGGTATTCATTGATCTTTATTTTATTAATTTCAAGTATTTTATGCTATATAGATATGAATGTACCTGGCTGGTCGCTTACATAGTTGGCATCCAGCCCTTTTATAGAAAAAAGTTGCTGATAGAGTCACTCCGATTTAAAGAAAAAAAAAGCGACGGTTATGTCCCCTTATGTTCCCGTTTTCACACTTAACCGATAAGTTTCCGTGGCCTGATGTAATGATTTACATTTTTAGCCATGAGATGAAGAAGTGAAAAGATCCAAAGACTTTGGGATTGTGGAAATAGGAAATAGCAAAGATTAGGAAGGATGGAATGCGCTGAAATGACTGGTTCAAGACAGGTATGAATGGATGAAACATTTCCTTGTCATATAAGGTATTAGGCGACGAATGCCAGCCTTCTTCAACTCGCTGTACACAGTGAGCAAGTTGAAGATATTGTCCTGACACGTTACAGGTTCCTATTTGGGGATGGCATCATTTAAATGTAGCATTGCCATGGATGGCACAAATCTGAAACAAGTTGATAGATTCAAGTACGTAGAAATGATTATAACAAATGATGGGAAATGTCACAACGAAATAAAAAGCAGACGTGCTCAAGCCAAGTCAGCATTCCAGACAATGAGACACATCTTGTGCAACAGATCCATATCATGGAAACAAGATTCCAAGTACTTAAATGTTACATCGAGCCAATTTTGTTTTATAGATGTGAAGCATGGTCTACAAATAAGAGAGTACGGCGAGAATTGGAGGCCATGGAAATGTGGTTTATAAGAAGGACGTTGAAGTCTTAAGAGAGGCTGGAGTTAAAAAGCAAATTATTGTAAAGATCAGAGGCAGACATGCGAGATTTATAGGACATTTCCTGAGAGGAGGAAAATTGGAACACCCTGTGGCAACTGGAAAAGTTAAAGGAGAGAGAGAGAGAGAGAGAGAGAGAGAGGAGAGAGAGAGAGAAGTTACTGGATGGGCTGTCAGTGTGGCTAGGAAGAAAGTCACCGGCGGATCTCATAATCAAGTCTAAAGACAGGGAATTGTGGAGAGAAATGATCGCCTACGCCACGCGGCACGGCACTTGAATTGAGTCATTTAGAAATGGATTAAAAAAAATTATTTTCGATACTACTTTGAAGTGCTGCCTGCAAACCTATGTATCTTTCGCGGCGCACTAGTATCTCCTTAGTAACTTTGGTTGCTAGAGATATATAAAGCAATGTCTGGAAGCTACGGAAATGTGGATTCTTAGAAATGTGTTGAAGAGACCACGGACGGCAAGAAAATCAAATTAAGAGGTTCTGAGGCAGACTGATACGAGAAGTCAAATAATTACAACAGTCAGGAAATGACAGTTTAAATTTACGTGACAACAGGAAAGTCAGGGGGAGAAAAGAGGCTGAAGTAGACCAGGAGAGAAAGAGGACACCTGAACAACACCTGAGACAACACAAAGCAGAGGGTTGTGGAGAGTTATGACCGTCAACGCCAGTAGGCGCGGCACAAGGTAGATCAGGCTGCTGTGACACACCGGCGGACGGTCACTGATATAAAGGGCTGGAGGAAATGGAAGAGACATACTACCAGCTATGATATGTGCTTCTGCTTAAACCTTGACTTTTCTTCCATCCCCTCTCTATCAATCCCGACTCGACCGAAACCCTTCTATTCATATGAATTGTCCTTGTATGATATTCATTTTCCTTTTATTCACTATCAGCCATGTTTGCGCAAAATACTTCGACGTGTCTCGCCAAGCAGAAGCATAATATCTATCTCCTGAGACGGGATTTCCCCAGCACCAGCGTGCACGGTAGCTTTTTTTACATCTGTCTTGTCTGGAGAGGGTCAATGCCCGGATCATGACCTCACAGCCCTTGCCTGTCATGCGAGTAGGTCACCACAATCAGCCAACCACCCGCTTAAATCTTGATTACCATCAAGCCAGAAAACTGTTATAGCTGTCATTAGTTTGGCTATCTCTGATGACCGTGTCAGTGGAGCGTAAACATTGCTGATAGTCAGGTTTTATAACATGTGAATCATGAATCAGAATGAAGCCACCGGTAGCCCACATCTCCCACATCTCCCACATCTCCCACATCCACCACTGTTGTCAATGACTCATCTTTTGCGCTGGTTTTCTCCCTTGGTTCAACCTTCCCGGGCTTAGCTGCCCTTAAAAAAAAAATTGTTTTAAAATGAGAAATTCTGATAAAATTGTTCGCTGATTTTTTAAATACAAGAGATGTTTTTTTTTTTTCGAGGGGAAAAACCATAGTGAAAAGCACAGGGAAATTAAACCCAGATCTTCCATCAATAAATTTGATAACAGTGATGAATACGAGGGGGTTGAGGGCTCATGGTTTAGATCAAATTCTGCATTCTGAATCGAGCATTGCTCTGTGTTTTGGAATCACAGGTATGCCCCCATGTGATCTAGTGTTCCATTTGATAGATATATCACATTGGGTTTTTTTTTTTTTTTAGTATTTTCTGTTTCAAGTCAATGGCCGCCGTACTTCTCTGATCGGTTGGTGAAGTTTACTATAGATTCATTCATCATCATCATTCATTTGCATGTCCCTTGCGGAACTTTGCTTCCCTGACAGCACTCCTGTAGGCCTCTCGGTTGTGAGAAAGATGGCCTGCTACTGATGCATCCATTTGCAGATCATCAACGATGTCTTGCAGCCATCTTCGCCTTGGTCTTCCTCTCTTTCTTTTTCCCATTATGTACCCTTCCAAGATGGTCTTCTCTAGATTATCATGACGTTTAATGTGTCCAAAATATTTAAGTTTTCTCTCTTTAATCCTCTTTACTAGCCAGCCTTCTTCAGTATTAAGCTCTTGTAGTATAGATATATTTGTTTTTTTTTTAACTATAGATTATTTATGGAAATATAATGAGTTGGGAGGAAGGGGGGGGGGGGGTAATCCCTCTTTCAGAATATTCTGGACGCTCGTTGATGATTCCAGTCAGTGATGGGCTCTGAGCATTTAGACTATCATCATCATCGTCATCGTCATCATCATCATCATCATCATCATCACCATCTTCTGTGCCGTCTCCCCACAGAAGGTCGGCTGTAATGAGTATCCAGTTTATTCTGTTCCTTACTTTTGTAGTGTACTCAGCCAAACTGGTTCCTGTCCATGCCTTGACGCTGTCCATCCATCTGCGCCGCTGTCGTCCTCTGGTTCCTCTTTCCTTCGATCTTGCCCTCAGGTAGAGTCTTCATTATGATGTTATGCCGCCTTGACGTGCCCTAAGTATCTCTTCTCAGTTCCCACTGATCTGGCAATGAGGGGACTGAACTCTTCACCTGTGTCAAAAACTGTATGAGTATGTATTATATGTTGCTTCAGAAGAGGTTGTGGAAGGTATTTGTGTACGATTTTTAGATAAAGACTGAAATCATGTCCCCTATGGGTAATTATTAGCCGCTTAAAGAGATTGGCATGACAATGAGCGAGTTTGACAGCGAGTGAGGTTGACAGTGACTGAGGTTGACAGTGAGTGAGGTTTTACAGCGAGCGAAGTTGACAGTGAGTGAGGTATAACAGCGAGCGAGGTTGGCAGTGAGTGAGGTATGACAGCGAGCGAGGTTGACAGTGAGTGAGGTATGACAGCGAGCGAGGTTGACAGTGAGTGAGGTATGACAGCGAGCGAGGTTGACAGTGAGTGAGGTATGACAGCGAGCGAGGTTGACAGTGAGTGAGGTATGACAGCGAGCGAGGTTGACAGTGAGTGAGGTATGACAGCGAGCGAGGTTGACAGTGAGTGAGGTATGACAGCGAGCGAGGTTGACAGTGAGTGAGGTATGACAGCGAGCGAGGTTCACAGCGAGCGAGGTTTACAAAGAGTGAGGTATGACAGCGAGCGAGGTTTACAAAGAGTGAGGTATGACAGCGAGCGAGATATGACAGTGAGCGAGATATGACAGCGAGCGAGATATGACAGCGAGCGAGATATGACAGCAGGAGGGTGTGGTAGGAGATCTCTGAAAGTTTCCTGGATGTGTCACTCTCACAAGTTACATTTTTTTTACAGTATTTTGCACTTTTTTCCCGTTCCATCGAGTACTTTCTTGTTCTTATCTTTCAGCTGAAAGTTTTGCTATTCTTATCTTTCCATTTAATGCTTTGCTGTTCTTATCTTTCGGTAAAGCACTTTGCTTTTTTATCTTTCCATTCAGTATTTTATTATTCTTATCTTTCAAATTAGTACAATGCTCTTTTTATCTTTCCAATTAGTGCTTCGTTTTTTTTCCCTTTTTTTCTTTTGATCTTTCTACACTCTTCTTATCTTCCCACTTGCTACTTTGCTTTTCTTATCTTTCCATTCATTACTTTACTTTTCTTATCTTCGCACTTACTACTTTGCTTTTCTTATCTTCGCATTGAACACACTGGTCTTTTTATCTTCCCACTCAGAACTTCCCTCTTCTTATCTTTCCATTCAATAGTCTTCTTACCCTCCCTCTCGGTCTTTTGTTCTTCTTGTCTTTCCAGTCAATACTCTCTCTTCTTATCTTCTTATCTTCCTACTCTCTTCTACGCTCTGTTTATCTTCTTATACTTTATCTTGTATGGTCTTGAGAACCCTTGTCTGGAGACAACGAGATCAGAAAAAAAACTCCCAGAGTTCCTTGTTGTTTGCGTGCCGGAAAGAAAAACGGTTTCCATTTTTAATTCTTGACGTCACAAAGACACTGAAATGTTTAACTCTTTGACAACGCACCGGAAAATTGACGACGTCTACAAGAAGTAGTGTCTCGACGGAATTTAAAATTTAGTAACAGAAATCCGTAAAAGTGTCTTTATCTGTCACGCTAGGGGAAAGCAATTTCGTCTCTGCATTGTCAGAAGCATTAGCAACGTATAAAAATTCATTTTGTCCCAGGAGGCTTATGTTGTATATTCTGCAGAAGCCTGAGGGTTATGTTGTATATTTTGCAGAAGCTTGAGGTTATGTTGTATATTTTGCAGAAGCTTGAGGGTTATGTTGTATATTTTGTAGAAGCTTGTGGGTTATGTTGTATATTTTGTAGCAGCTTTAGGGTTATGTTGTATATTTTGTAGCAGCTTGAGGGTTATGTTGTATATTGTGTAGAAGCCTGAGTGTTATGTTGTATATTCTATAGAAGCTTGAGGGTTATGTTGTATATTTTGCAGAAGCGTATGGGTTATGTTGTATATTTTGTACCAGCTTGAGGGATATGTTGTATATTTTGTAGAAGCTTGAGGATTATGTTGTATGTTGTGTAGAAGCTTGAGGGTTATGTTGTATATTTTGTAGAACCTTGTGGATTTTGCGTAATTTGAATGGGCATTAAAAAACACTTTAAATATGAATGACCTTAATGTGCTTGAATTCATCCATGAAAAGAACATAAAATGAAAAAAATACTGCTTCTTAATATGTGCAGATTACTAATACTACATAAATATGATGTGTGACATTTAATCGCCCGACATTTAATCACTCGGACACTTAATAAAGCGACACTTTCATCTGTCGGGCACATAATCACGCGAAAGTTGATTACTCACACAATTAATAATCGCTTTTAATCACTCGGACACTTAATCATTTAGACACTTAATCACGCGAAAGTAATCACTTTAAACTTAACCCCCCCCCTCCCCTCAAAATAAAATGAAAACGACAGTATTAATTCTTTAAACAAAAACACCAACCACTGAAACACATTCAATTGTAATCAAAGACAAATTTATGAGCCATATAATTTTATATCTAAAACTGGTCACCTTTATAGTTTTGATTCGAAGTTATATACATATAGACCTAGAAAACCGTAGCAGAAAATATTGTCAACCACAGCATACAATATGTAAATGTTATTGTCTTGTGCTATCTCCCTGTAGCTGCGAGCTGATGTTCTTTGCAGCCGATGCTGTGAAGATGTTGAGGTACATCATCGTATTGGCTTGAGAGCGGGTTATGACAGCTGTTTTTTTTTCAGTCCCGGTCAGTCAGTCAGTCAGCCAGTCAGTCAGTCAGTCAGTCAGCCAGTCGTTTGTTAGTCCCTTACGGAACTTTGTCCCCCCTAACAGCTCTCCTGTAGGCCACCCGGTTGTAAGCAAGATGCCCTGCTGCTGATGCGTCCATTCGGAGATTATTAACGATGTCTTGCAGCCACTTTCACCTTGGTCTTCCTCTCTTTCTTTTTTCCCATTATATATCCTTTCAAGACGATCTTCTTTAAATTATCGTGACGTTTAATGTGTCCAAAATATTTGAGTTCTCTGTTTAATCTTCTTTACTAGCCAACCTTCTTGAATATTAAGTTCTTTTAATATATATATATATATATATATATATATATATATATATATTCTCTTTTTTTGTGTCCATGATACGAGGGTCATACAGAAAGTCGCGAGCAATTTTTTTTAAATCAGAATTTTTAGACACAGAAAATATAAATGTATCGCCTTTTCTGCATCCTTTTCTTAACTTGTTAACATAATTTCCATTTCTCTGCACACTTTTTCCTATCGCTCTGTAAGTTTGAAAATACCCTCCCGGTAGAATTCCGTTCCAGCTGACCGACGGCACAGACGCACTGCTTTCTAGACGTTTTCTCCTGTGGGACCCAGCGGGCACATACTTTTCTATAGCCTAGGGTTTCAATCATTTCCTGTACTGCATTGTGTCCTATTCCAAGGTTTGCAGCGATTTCAGATACTATGACACATCTGTCTTCTTTAATGATGTCGTCAACGCTTTCCATGTTGCGTTCAGTAGAGGCAGTTCGAGGGCGACCACTGCGAGGCATATATTGATGCTCGTGCTTCCATCTTTGAAATGTTTCACCCACTTCCTAACACTGCTAGCACCTATACACACATCCCCATAAACAAATTGAAGTCTTTGATGAATTTCAGCAGCAGGGATTTCCTCTTTAACGAGGAACTCAATAACAGCACTTTGACAAAGGAAACTTCAGCACCCGCCATTTTTTAAATGCTCCGCGTGGTCACGTGACACACGTTGGTGACGTCATGTGACCTCTACATGAAGTGCAAAGGATGCAGGGTAAGGTGATACATTTATATTTCATCTATCTATAAATTCTGATTTTAAAAAAAGTTTGCTCACGACTTTCGGTATGACCCTCGTATATGAAGAACTTTTCTGTATCATTTACATTCAAAGGCATTTATGTGTTTCTCATCTGTTTTGTTAAGTGCCCATGTCTCACAGGTATATGTTACAATGGGAAAGATGCGTCCTCTTAAAAATCGTATTTTCGTAGATCTCTCTATTCCCTTACAGCTTCTTTAGTTGTTTCATCTCTTTGGCGGCGTGAGGCTCACGTCAGATCGGCTGCAGCTACTGAAGTGGCTGTTTATTTGTTTGTGAGCGGTTTGCTTTGTGTCTTTTCGTTTTCTTCTTAACTTTGTGATTAATACCTCCCTTTCAGTGCAGCATATGCAGCGACCTACGTTTAAGACCTCCCTTTCAGTGCAGTATATGCAGCGATCTACGTTTAAAACCTCCCTTTCAGTGCAGCATATGCAGCGACCTACGTTTAAGACCTCCCTTTCAGTGCAGTATATGCAGCGATCTACGTTTAAAACCTCCCTTTCAGTGCAGTATATGCAGCGACCTACGGTTAAGACCTCCCTTTCAGTGCAGTATATGCAGCGATCTACGTTTAAAACCTCCCTTTCAGTGCAGTATATGCAGCGATCTACGTTTAAGACCTCCCTTTCAGTGCAGTATATGCAGCGACCTACGGTTAAGACCTCCCTTTCAGTGCAGTATATGCATCGACCTACGGTTAAGACCTCCCTTTCAGTGCAGTATATGCAGGGGTCCACGTTTAAAAAAAAAAGACAGTGTTTCAGTTTAATAGATAATTTCAAATTGCATCGTCAGTATGAAGCCTAAATTGATGTATCTGCAGTGTGTATCTTATAGTCCATAATAATGTCCTTTTCTCCACTTTCTTTCATTAGTTTTTCACTAGTTTTGCTGAAGAACAGTTAACTGTTTTAGCTCGTTCGTTACTTTCTGCACGTAGCAGGTATCGACCATCTGCCCAGTCTTTCCGTGCCCGTGTCTTTTTTTTTTTGGGGGGGGGGGCAATACTTAAGCTCTTCTGTCACAAAATAACATCTATGGGCTATTTAAATGCAGGTATCATATTTCTCATTACCTATACCCCTCAACCAGCGTGGGGGCCTTTCGACCAGTTCTACGGAGCGTTAAGGCTCCTTGGTCTCATGTAGGATTAGTGGTACAGAAAAACTGAACTGTTACTTTACTCGTAGGCCAACTTAATAGTTTTCTCAGCGGGTGGTATCGATGAAGCCTCACCGTACATGCCTGTTCGATATTATCCATGTATTCTTTTTACCTCTGCAATAACAAAAGTAATTTTCAGTTACACAGTCTGCGATTATTTTTTTTTCATGACCTTTAGGGGTACAATAACAGTAAATAAAGGAGTAAAGAACAAAAAATTAATCACCTCAGCTTTGGCCTATAGAGGGTTAATAGTTCTGCGGAAAGCAGAAAAATCCTGCAAATGTTAAAAGTAATTATGAGATGGATAAAGGATTGTTGAAAACTGATTTATGCGTCCGGATTATGTGACGCAGTGAGATTAAGTTGCAAGCTCATTTGATTGAGGTTTTGTGACGCAGTTCTGGAGGTTTGAGGTTACGCGACCCAGGTTCAGGGGGTTAGATTACTGGGACGCGCTTGCAAGTCAACAGCCGCAGTGATTTTTTTTTTTTTTAGTGATTTTCTGGGTGGATCACATGCACACTCGGTTTTGTTAGTTTTATTATTTTTTTAGGTTATTTTCTGGGTGGATCACATGCACACTCGGTTTTGTTAGTTTTATTATTTTTTTAGGTTATTTTCTGGGTGGATCACATGCACACTCGGTTTTGTTAGTTTTATTATTTTTTTAGGTTATTTTCTCGGTGGATCACATGCACACTTGGTTTTGTTAGTTTTATTATTATCATAATTTTTTTACGGAAAGTGTACAAAGAAGTTTCGGGTGTTAACTTGTGCCTGTGCTATAGGCTTGATTTGCTTTCATTTAGATAATAAACGTGTTCATATCCAGCTTTTTAACAACGCGCATTCTTAGTGTATGGTATCAGATAAAAACATATGATCAAGTTTGAATTTCATATTAACTATATGAACTATATGAAATTCAACCACTTGCTTTGTTGGATTGCTCAGTTTTTTTTTTCTGTAATGTAATATCAGTTTTTGTCACTTACAATCACAAATGAGTTTAAGACATCAAGACACAGATTTTGAAAGACGCGCTAGAAGCGAGAATAAGACGGTCGACCATGATGGAAGTTAGATTATGTACTTTCTGGATTCTAAGGTAGTCCAAGTGTAGGATCTTTCGACAGTACGTGGTTTTCGGTAGTATTGAGTTTTACTCATAATCTGCTTGGCCTGTAATAGGTTTACATTTTAAATTGGTTTGTAAGATCTTTGGATTATAATATATAGGGCAGGGATTCTTCAACCGAGTAAACCAAATGATGGAGGCCAAGGAGTCCCTTCCCTCAACAATTTCTGTCTACAAAACAACAACAAAAATCTTTGTTAGATCAGAATTTTACTTTACCTGTTCCGTCCCTTAACTCTTTTATTCTTGAAATAATTTCCATATTAAAAATATAATTTTAAAAAACGCGGTCTTCTTTCTGTTAGTTTGATCGAGTGATTTTGATTTATGGAATAATTGATTATTGATAACTATGTAACTGTAAATCTGTGTTCCTTCCAGCAAACCCTGTGATGTGTGCATGTTTCAAGAGCTAGAATGGGCTCAAGGAAACAGTTAATGGGCACCCCCTGCTTAATGAAGACATATGCAATTCCTACCACGTATATGTCATATCGAAGGAACTCATCAGATTCTTGCCACAACCTTCTAGAAAGAGATGGTTAAGATCGAAGTCAGCTGTGTTCTGTTAGACTTAGCCCTCATACTGAATCAATCCATTTTGTTTCTTTAGTAGCTTTCATTTTTTAAAAGAGATCGAACATAGTGTAGTAATTATAGGAAATCCTGTGAATACATGAGAGAGACAAAGCTACCGTTACTTGCGATTTGAGTAAATGGTATTTTAATAAACTATGGAAAGTGGAGTTTTCATGTGAGACAGTTTTTATTGGACAAATACATAGACCTTTTCTCAACCTTCCAGGGAAAGAAAAGTTAGAAAGTCCCCAAAGAACCGCACGTGGTTCAGCACTGCCACGTTATAAAAATAACAGTCAAAATTCTCTGGACATGTCATGAAGAGACAGAAATTAGGAAACGGTATAATTACTAACAACTTCAGTAGTACCTTAGTACGTAAATGACCACAGCGGCCTAGTGAGCGTAGTATGTAAGTGACCACGGCTGCCTGTTGACCGTAGTATGTAAGTGACCACGGCTGCCTGTTGACCGTAGTATGTAAGTGACCACGGCTGCCTAGTGACCGTAGTATGTAAATGACCACGGCAGTCAAGTGACCGTAGTACGTAAATGATCATGGTTAACAAGTTACCTCGGTAGCCAAGTGACCGAAGTTCTCAGTGACCGCTTTAACCAAGTGATCGTAATACGTAAATGACCACATTAACCAAGTGACCGCAGTAAGCAAATTACGACGGTAAGCAAGTGACCCCGGTAACCAAGTGATCGTAATACGTAAATGACCACAGTAAGCATGTAACCACGGTAGCCAAGTGACCGTAGATCCTAAATGCCAACGGTTTCCAAGTGGCAGCGGTAGCCAAAGGACCACAGTTGGCAAGTTGGCCAAGCAACAGGCGATAGTAAAAGGGCATGACAGCATACTTGTTCTTGGGTCAAACCCATGATAACAAATTCTTTGACAGCTCTAGTGATGATGTAGCTGTTGACAGC
The DNA here is from genome assembly GCA_009760885.1 of Achatina immaculata. Lineage (NCBI taxonomy): Eukaryota > Metazoa > Mollusca > Gastropoda > Stylommatophora > Achatinidae > Lissachatina > Lissachatina immaculata. The sequence continues at coordinate 1,418,047 of CM019700.1, forward strand.
TGGCAACTTTAGGTAACAGCTGTCGACTTTCCTCGCGCCCTGGCATTTTAGCTAACAATCAAAGCAGCTCTCATGCCCCCAAGAGAGTCTGTTTGTAAGGAAATTTCAGAAGAACCGGCAAGTCCAGCTGGAAACTGAAAATAAATAATCACGTAACCAACTACGAACTGTGGGTAGGGATAGTTAGCAAGAACACCTCGAGCGTAGCCTCTGGGTTGACCGGACGCTGTAGTTCATGCTGGTCGTCCAGATGGAATTTCGCCAAGGCTGAATCTTTGTTAAGAGTTTGTCCTGTATTGAAATCTGCTAATATGCAGCCCCTGTCATCGTGATAACAGTCGCAGCATGTTAAATGTCAGTCAGAACAAGATGTCTTGTGCAGTTTTGTTGATCTTGTGAGGTTCAACACGGGCAAGTTCCCACAAAACTTAAGGCATGCCTGGGGAACACCTGCAGACAGAGATGACTTGGACAGCATCGAGCAGTCAAGTAGACTGAGCACATACTTATATTTAAATAGGAATAGGGACAGTCCTGGAATGGGGACAGTCCCGGAATAGGGACAGTCTTGGAATGGGGACAGTCCCGGAATAGGGACAGTCCTTGAATGGGGACAGTTCCGGAATAGGGACAGTCCTGGAATGAGGACAGTCCCGGAGTAGGGAAAGTCCTGACAGAATGAGACAGGTAGAGACGGAGAAGAGGAACAGCAGGGAGACGAGTAACCCACGTCCGAAGCAAGCCATGACAACGTGTAGAGTAAACTCTGTTAAATGATGTTTGATGATATTGATGATGATGATGATCTTCTTCGTTCACTTCTACCACCAAGATCACCCCGTGATCCTACTGAATTTACTCCTGTGGTCCTTGATTGGTCCTGTGGTCCCCGAGAGGGCCACAAGAGATCCCAGAGAGGACCATATGAGGTTCAGAGTATCGCGGGGCTTGGGCCTGTATTCTCGGCGGGTCGCAGAAGCGGGATTGCGTGACACTGTGGTTTTCGTTGCACCAGTTTAATCTAGAATGGACTTTCTCACCGGAAAACCTCAGCGTGATTAGGATACGTCGGATGAGACTTGGTTGTCTATCTAGACTGCCCTGGTCCAGTGTCTCCGACTTCAGCATTTTATGGTAGTGGCCGCCACCCTTCCTGGTGGTTGACCAGGACGGAGTTTCTGTCTAGGAGGACGAATCCTCGCCACTAGTAAGTTTCACCCCTGGGCTAAGCCGGTTTAGGCGTATTATCCCAGTATGGGCGTGTTTAGGACGTGACCGACCTCTAGAGCGGAGGTACCATGACATGAGTAGTCAAAGTTTCACCCCTGGGTTAAGCCGGTTTAGGCATATTTCACCAGTATGGGTGTATATCTGACGTGACCGGCCTCTAGAGCGATGCCGTGGTATGAGTAGCTCTCGTCGCGAGACTACTAGACATATGATTAATCTTCACTTTATCCTTTCCATCACCTTTTCACGGCGGTGCCGCTCACCAACCCTGATCGGATTTTCTTCATTGACCGGGAGGAGTTTCACCCCACGCGTGGCAGACGAAGAAACTCGCCAGCAGTGTCTTAGTTTAACCCATGGGTTAAGCAGGTTCAGGCAATCCGCCCAGTATGGGTGCACATAGGACGTGGCTGACCTTCAGAGCAGTGGTGCCGTGATTTGAGCACTCCTGACTTCGAGACTACTGATTACTTCACTTAATCCTTTTTTTCACCTTTTCCACGGTGGCGCCGCGCGGCAATGCCATTCGCTGCCTTTCTTCACTGGCCGGGATAAGCCCCACTGCACGCATTGCAGCTGAAGAATCTCGCCAGCAGCGATTTTTAAATCAGAGTTTTCCTTCTCTCATATGAGCTACTAAACAAGACTTTCATCTATCCGAAATGTCTGGTTTTCATGCGCCATATATTCGCCATCGCCCCTTCTCCTGTCAGTTTGAAAAGTTCTGCCACGAGAAGGCCAGGAGCTGGATATAACTGTCAGAGGCTTTTTGAGACGCACGCCTGGGAGACATTTAATTGGAGTGGAGAGCGTATCCTCCACCCCACCTCAGGCTGTAACAGTCCTTAGAACCTATGATGATGATGATGATAACTATTGACCTGGAATCACAAGTAAGCCATTAAAAGCGAGTAATTAACATCAATATATTCATTACTTTCTGAATCTTATCAGATCCCAAGAATAAAAAGGCTTATATTGAGGAGCATATAAACTACCTAGACCTTCTCTTTGTAATTTTCGTTTACTGTGAGACAATAGTTTTTCATTTGAGAATTTCTAAAACAATGAGAGATTAGTCTTGCATACTTTAAAAAGGTAGAAATAGAGAGGCTTGAAATAGACGCCTCTAAATAATTCATTACTCCAATCTTTTAATACGTTCTGGTTCGTAGAGCAACTCCCAATCAGAATTTCAGCCAACGACGTTCCGTCAACTTCCCATTGACTTGTGGCCAGGGAGCAAAATGAAGCCATTAATTCCAGTAATATGCCAGATTGCGCTGGTTAATTGTTGAGGCCAAGCAAGAAATGGGTTCTGTGCGAAGATTGGTTCCAAACTGTGGTTTATAACGGCTTGATTGCTGTGAGTTTTGTTTTTCCCCCTTTTATAGCTCCTGCTATGTTTGGTTTTAAATTGATCGTTAATTTGTGGAAAATCCGCTTAATGTTTTTGTTTGTACGCTTGAGACCTTAGAGAGAGAGAGGAAGAGAGAGAGAGAGAGAGAGAGAAAGGGAGGGAGAGATGCAATAAATACAACGGAGTATGCTTTCAAAGAGGCACGCAGGCAGTGAAAACTTTGATGTGTAACTTAGTAGCTGGAAGGAAGAGTGGACAAATGTATTATCCGCCGAGAGAAAATACAGGGGTTAAGCAAAGAAGAATGCAAGTTAATGGAAGCTTGTGCCAGAAGTTAATGTTTGCTTGGAGATTTGCTTCGGAGGAGATTGGAGCAGGGACGTATCTGGACTTGATTGAAGTAGACGCTAGAAGATCCTACCAGATGTGCGATTGAGAGTTTTAAAAAATAAAGGCAATTTGAAGAAAAAAAAATAGTTACACCGTAAGCACAACAGATAGAAGCTGATGCAACACAGCATATTTTCAATGGCTGATGTGTAATTCGAACACGCGCGGCACAGCGTTCTGCCTTTAGTTTAAGGCCAAGGCCAAAATAAATATGGACGCGCCGCTGCTATATAACAGCGCGCCGTAGTGAGATTTCTTTCGCCAGAGGTAGTGAAACCTGCTGAAATTCACGGTACAGTGTTGGCTCAGTCTTGAAGTGAAAACAGCAAGGTTCAACAAAAAGGTTTGTGAATGGGTAGAGAGATTTACAGTGAGGAAACAACTTTACCTGCGGAAGCACCATCTAGTGGGCATCAACATCGAGCACACAGGCCCAAATCATCAGAGTCTAAGTCTTGACCAGAGAAGGCCGAAGGCTTACGCTGTCTACTCCTACCGCACAGCTGGATATCAGCGATGGATCCGCACATGCCAAAAGGGCGTGGTGACCTGAGGTACCGTAACTTTTGCACAAGGTGGGAACCCATACAACTTACTGATCTGCACAAGGAACAATACTTGGAAAGTCTGATCCAGTTCCTAAATGTATAAGTCCAGTTCCTGAACGGTTTGGAAGAAGTTTACTGGTTTAGAGCGGATTTTCACCGGCGAAAAGACAAAGCTCCATCACTGTGAACCAGAAAACAAAGGAGACAAAACTCCATCACTGTGAACCAGAAAACAAAGGAGACAAAACTCCATCACTATGAACTAGAATATAATGGAGACAAAACTCCTACACTGTGGACTAGAAAACAAGTGAGACAAATCAAGCAGTGGAAACACACGTCTTCTCAGGTAAAGAAGATTTCAAACAACAGCCTAAGAGAATCATGCTGACCTACTTTTGGGGCATAAATTGTCCCATTTTGGAGCGTTGTCAAGAGTACAGACAAACAGTGGCGTACTCAGTAGACAGAAAGTGAAACATGTTCAATGCTTAGACAAAAAGTGAAACCTATACTATGCTTAGACAGAAAGTGAAACCTGTTCTACGCTTAGACAGAAAGTGAAACCTGTAGATGGCACCAAAAGAAGAAGAAGGATGGCAAAAAAAAAACAGCCCCGCTGAACCATGACAGTGCAAGTCCCCATGCATCAGCCGCAGCTATGGAGGCAGTGCAACGATCGTGGTCTGTACACTTGTAGTAGCAGAAGTAGTAGTGGTATAGTAGTAGTAGTAGTAGTAGTAGTTTTATAGCAGTAGTAGAAGTAGTAGCAATAGTAGTAGTAGTAGTAGTAGTAGTAGTAGTAGTTTTATAGCAGTAGTAGAAGTAGTAGCAATAGTAGTAGTAGTAGTAGTAGTTTTATAGCAGTAGTAGAAGTAGTAGCAGTAGTAGTAGTTATAGTACATTTGTAGTAGAGTAGTAGTAGTTATAGAAGTAGTAATAGTAGTATAGTAGTAGTAGTATAGTAGTAGTAGTAATATATAACAGCGACATAACGCAGCAATATCTTTTTGCTGGTGAACGCAGAAGAAGAAGACCGTTTCATCTGTTACTATTGTCCTTATTGTTACAAGGAACATTATTAAAACATTAAATACTGCAGCCACGTGATGCAGGTGGAAGCAAAAGGTGTGTGTGGGGGGGGGGGTAGGTGGTCACCTGGTTCCCGTTGTTGTTAAGGTCCAGTAGCAGCTGTAATGACAGCCAGGAAACCTGTGTGCATCATCATTGTGGGCGTTGTCATCGCCATATCATCATCATCATCATCATCATCAGCATCGTCGTCATCGTCATATCATCATCATCATCATCATCGTTGGCGTCGTCATCGACATATCATCATCATCATCATTGTAGGCGTCGTCATCGCCATATCATCATCATCATCAGCAGCAGCATCGTCGCCATCGTCATCGTTGTCGTCATCATCATCATTATCATTGCGCAGGAGAATAATAGAACCTGATTGAAAAGCTTACAGTACAAAAACAAGATATATTTTATAAACTGGTACACGTGAACTTGTCTCTGCAGTAATTATACGCACGTATAGACACGGAACAGAAAAACACCTTTGAACAAATCAAAGCCTTGGTTTATCACAAACGATACAAAAGCCGGTGCTGATATCAACGTCAAATAACGTCTCCACTGCCCCCTCCCAAAAAAAAAAAAAACGTTTTAGCATCAACGGCCGTGACGACATTTGTTGTTCGATCTTTCCGCATGAGTGAACTTGACAATACATTGGAGAAGTTCATTTAAATGAGTCGTTCCTTTGATCCACGCTTTGTTTAGCAAACCGTGGCGAGCCGTTTTAGATTAGAAGTGATATGTTTTTTGCTTTGGTTTAAAGTAGAACTTTCTTGGAGTCAGTGCTTCACCTGCGGAAAAGTACATATGTAGTTTAAAAATATACACATGTACTGTGCGATCTGGTTTACTGTGATATTATCAAGTCTTACTTCAAGCACTCGAGTGCAACTTCTGAGTGAAGTTAGAGCTGTAATAATTACAATACCCTCGTTTATGAAGACGAGAGTCGGGAGTAGGTATAATAATCCCATATATGAAGAATGAGAGTAGGAGTCGGTATAACAATCCCATTTAAGAAGGATGAGAGTCGAAGTTGGTATACTAGTCCCATTTATGAAGAATTAGAGTCGGAGTTGGTATAATAGTCCAATTTATGAAGGATGAGAGTTGGAGTTGGTATAATAGCCCCGTTTATGAAGGATGAGAGTTGGAGTTGGTATAATAGTCCCATTTATGAAGGATGAGAGTTGGAGTTGGTATAATAGCCCCGTTTATGAAGGATGAGAGTTGGAGTTGGTATAATAGTCCTATTTATGAAGGATGAGGATCGGGTAATAAAAAAGTGAGATGCTGAGTGTGAAGAAACAATGTGTGAAGTCATCGGAGTCCCTTCCTTTTCTAAGACAAAGTTTCCTGGTTTTCCTCTCCGTGTTTCTGTAGAGCTGCAGTTTTTAGCAGGGAACAGGTCATTGGCCTATCCCCCAACCTCCATAGTCGCCTCTTACAACATACGTGGAAGGTGGTAGTGGTCCTATTCCTTTCTCCCCAGATCTGGGTCCCGGTAACCACACGGGCGGTATGAAGTCATGGTCGGAAGAAATGCGTCGTTTATAGGGAATCGGATCTGGAGGCGGACAACAACAAAAAAGTAGAAGCGACAGACAGTTTAAAAAATAGAGGAATCATAGCTGGTATCAGACGGAAAGAAAAGGAGTCAGATAGCAAGAAGAAAAATAGAGGAGTCGGAGTTGACGGGTTGACATTCCAACCTACCCCACAACTTAGCGCTCTTTAAAAATTGTAAACTTTTTCAGGTATATTTTTTAGAAGCCTGGCTGCAGATCTGTTTTAGAATAAATACTTAAAAAAAATAATCATAATAAGCTGCTTTCTCTCCACACTTCATCTTCTTCTTCTTCTTCTTCTCTCTCTCTCTCTGTTGCAACATCTTTAGATCAAGCTAGAGGCTAAGATATTTCGTTAAAAAAACCACACAAATTAAAACACACACAGACAAACACAAATCAAAACAGCACCAAACACGAATCAAAGCAGCACCAAACAAACACAAACCAAACCACCCCCAAACAAACATAAATATAACCCCTCCCCCCCAACAAACACAAATCAAAACAGCACCAAGCAAATACAAATCAGAACGCCCCCAAACAAACACAAATCAAAACACCCCCAAACAAACACAAATCAAAACACCCCCAAACAAACACAAATACAAACAGCACCAGGCAAACACAAATCAGAATAGCACCAAACAAACACAAATCAGAACAGCACCAAACACAAATCAGAACAGCACCAAACAAACACAAATCAGAACAGCACCAAACAAACACAAATCAGAACAGCACCAAACACCGCTGGCTATTTTTTCCACGTCTAAAGTTCTGGAACGCCTCTAATTCCGTTTCTCTTCAAAAGTGACGATTCCCATTTTACTGGCTCAGCTGTCTGTAAAAGACTGTTAATCCTTTCCTTATCCACTTGGGAATTGTCTTAAGAGTTCTGTGGGTGGAGGGGGATGTATTGCAAGACTTCTGTTCCTTGAGAGACAGGACTGACGGTATCACACCCAATATAACTTCCTGAGCAGCAACAGTTCTCCGGTAGCTCCGAGTAATCATTGCGCGCCTGTCGTAAATTGAAGTTAAAGACTTATCTGGGCCGGGTCAGTCTTTAGTTAAAAGTCTTAAAATGGAGGGGTTTTTTGGCACCAGATTTAAAGTTTGTGGGGAAAGGGGGATTGAGACAGGATTTGGTGATTTAACGCTGTGTGGTGGTTGTTTGACAAACAGGATTCCCTGGAACGTTAACTAAAGCAAATGTCGGTGTCAAGGTCGCTTAGAATGGTTTAAAAAAAAATAAGACAAGTGCAATGTAATTATAATAAAACTGTGATAAGAATTTGAAGAGAATGTTTGTCAGTTCATTTTATCACTGGCAAATATCTTTCTATGCTTACACAATCATTCATCTTCCTCTTTTTCAGCTTTCGAAGTCATTAAGGCTGATGCTGCATATAAAGTTTGCCTCCATTCCTCTCTATTCCTAATCTTCTCTCTCCAGTTGGTGACACCAATTTCTTTAATATTCTCTTCTATGTTGTCTTTCCTTCTCTGGCTTGGTCTACCCCTTGGTCTTGTTTCCCTCATCTCTTGCGCATACATCATTTTCGTTTGTCTGTTCTCTTCCATTCTTTCTACATGCCCAAGCCAGCGTAGTCTGTTCAGTTTCAAGACATTTCTAATTCGATGAGATTTACAAATAAGCTGTTCAGTTCAGTGTTCTTTCTAGCTCTCCGTTCTCCGCTGTTGGTATCCTTTATCGGCCCAAAGATTCTTCTTAGGACCTCGTTCTCAAAGATCTGCAATTGTTCATCTTTCTTTGTTTTAACTCCACGTTTCTGATCCATACACGACTGTATTTCGTGCTCACCAAAAATGTATAAAACTTGAATGCGGCCTTCGTTCTTCCTCAGCAAAATACATAAATCATGAATACGGCCTTCCGTGTCTCTCCCGATTCTCTAATCAGATGACATGGAGCAAGGCCATCTTCTACGCTTGTTATGATATCAAGTTGCCCGATCGTTTTTATTGATAACTTCCATGTGATGGTATCTGAAAGCGTTTTCCAATTGTTTTTTTTTTATAGTTCTAACACAACGTGTCATAGTTTGCCGGGTACCGGAGAAAGAATAGTTCTTCTGATATATAGTCGAAGGCTGGACAGAAAAGATAAAGAATTATCACGACCTCCTGCAGATCATCACCACTGAGGTGACTGAAGGTGATCATCTCTTTCAGTTAGAGAATACTGCCGAAGATCCTAGCGTTGTGCCGAAAAACTGGGAGAGTGACCATGCCCGGAATCCAGAATGATATCGAATTGTTAGGATCTGAATGTTCACTTTAATTTTTGAAGGTGCTTCAATCATTCCACATATGACAAGTCCATAAGTGCTCATATCTCCTCTTGTGGAGAAGGATCTCATCACTGTGCACGCACTCCGTAGCACAAGCCAAAACCTTAAGAATGGGAGGTGATTCGAACCAACGATTTAAGTCTGAGAATAATCGATAGAGTGTGTCTTTATCAATTCAGCCAGTATTACACTTTTAAAATCTGTCATGAAACTGACAGAGTGAAAGCCACATTTGTACTAAAGATCTTCAGAATAGTAAACTTTCTTTTCTCTGTTTATTTCTACATTTTGTATGACACTAGAATGTAAGATTTTCGCTACATTCTGCATGACACTAGAATGTAATATTTTGCTACATTTTGCCCTTGTCGTTCTGCTCGGAAGTGTGTAAAACTGTTATTTCCTTGACATTGCTGTCATGTTTGTTGTCTGACAGCTGCACATCAGAGACTGACAGCTGCACACCAGAGACTGACAGCTGTTGACGATTTACGCCGCGAGTTTTAGAAAAAAAAGTCATATTTTATAATCTGGTCTCTAGTGTGCATGTTTTCAGGAAACCTTTGGACACACTCAGAGGCATGTTTCATTCTGTACATGTCTGTCTTGAGATATTTCCGAGATTTATACTTTTATCAGTCAAATATGTAGGATCTTCAGTATCCACAGCTTCACTACATATTATCTATCCACAGTTCTTCTTCTCATTATACAGAGTTCTACGTCATATTATCTGTCCACCGTTCCACTTCACATTATTCATAGTTCTAATTCACAGCACGCACAGTTGTACTTCACATCATCCACAATTCTACTTCACATTATTCACAGTTCTACTTCACATTATGCAGAGTTCTGCTTCGTATTATTTATCCACTGTTCTAATTCACAGGATCCACAGTTCTACTTCTCTTTATTCGCAGATCTATTTCACGTTATAAGCAGTTCTACCTCACATATCCACAGTTCTTCTTCTTCTTCTTCAGCTTTCCGAGCCATTAAGGGTCATTGCTGCAGATAACGTTCCTCACATTATCCACAGGTCTTCTTCTTCTTCTACTTCACGTTATTAATAGTTCTACCTCACATTAGCCACAGTTCTACTTCGCGTTATTAATAGTTCTACCTCGCGGTATCAACAGTGCTACTTCACGTTATTAACAGTTCTACCTCACATTATCCACAGTTCTATCTCACATTATCCATAGTTCTACTTCACGTTATTAATAGTTCTACCTCACATTATTCACAGATGTATTTCACATTATTAACAATTCTACCATTATTAACAGTTCTAACAGTTCTACAACTAAAGAGTCTGGAGAGGAACCGACAGAACTACAAAAATAAGATTGTTAAGGGCATGCATCTTTCCCATCGCAACATATGCCTATGAGACCTGGACACTTAACAAAACAGCTAAGAAACACATAAATGCCTTTGAATGTAAATGCTACAGAAGAGCTCTTCAAATATCATGGACACAAAAAAGAAAAAAATATATCCATACTCATTCATTCATTCCTTTGCATGTCCCTTACGGAACTTTGCCTCCCAAACAGCACTCCTGTAGGCCTCTCGGTTGTAAGCAAGATGGCCTGCTGCTGCTGCATCCATTTCCAGATCATCAACGATGTCTTGCAGCCATCTTCGTTTCGGTCTTCCTCTTTTTCTTTTTCCCATTATGTACCCTTCCAATACGGTCTTCTCTATCCATACTACAAGAACTTAATATTGAATAAGCCTGGCTAGTAAAAAATAGGATTAAAAAGAGAAAATGTAAATATTTTGGACACATTAAACGTCATGATAATCTAGAGAAGACCGCCTTGGAAGGATACATAATGGGAAAAAGAAAGAGGAAGACCAAGGCGAAGATGGCTGCAAGACATCGTTGATGATCTGATAATGGATACATCAGCAGCAGGCCAATCTTGCTCCCAACCGAGAGGCCTACAGGAGTGCTGTTAGAGAGGCAAAGTTCCGTAAGGGACATGCAAATGAACAAATGAATGACTGAACAGTTCTACCTCACATTATTAACAGTTCTACCTCACATTATTAACAGTTCTACTTCACATTATTCACAGTTCTACCTCACGTTATTCACAGTTCTACCTCACGTTATTCACAGTTCTACCTCACGTTATTCACAGTTCTACTTCACATTATTCACAGTTCTACCTCACGTTATTCACAGTTCTACCTCACATTATTCACAGTTCTACCTCACATTATTCACAGTTCTACCTCACATTATTCACAGTTCTACCTCACATTATTCACAGTTCTACCTCACATTATTCACAGTTCTACCTCACATTATTCACAGTTCCACCTCACATTATTCACAGTTCTACCTCACGTTATTCATAGTTCCATCTCACATTATTCACAGTTCCACCTCACATTATTCACAGTTCTACCTCACGTTATTCATAGTTCCATCTCACATTATTCACAGTTCTACTTCACTTTCGTCATATCTCCGCCAAACTCCAGACTGACACTCTGTGTTTCCTTCAGTCGTTCAAGCTGTTCTCTTTCTTTCATCTTCTTTTTGACGTTTTCCTCTTCGCCTCCATCTTACCGTTTTATCCTTCTTTCCGCTTGTTAAAAAAGCATCAGCTAAGAAATTACTCAAGACAAAATTAGGAGATTGTCAACAACATAAGCACAAGCAGACAGATCAATATAGTTTTGTGTTGGTAGTTGGTAGACCGCCAAAGGCACAATCCAACTGTGTATGTCCATTCCACTTCCTTGGTCCAGTCTTTAAGTGATTACTTTTGTTTAAAACGGTACTTCCCATAGTGGGCAGCACTACTCCACAAAATGAGTTAAAACGGTTTTCCAAGGGGAGGCTACGGATCTGACCATAGCCCTAAATATTTAGGAACCATGTGAGTAAAAGGTTCCATAGCTTCTCTCCGGCCCCCCCCCCCCTCCTCTTTCTTGATGTAAAGGTAGATCTGTCATGCCTTAGAAGGGATATGGTGTTAGTGTCCATATTTTCCTTGACCTATCAGCACACAATAGAGGCTGATGTGGTCAGCATCACGTCGTGCCGTATTTCAATCCCCAACTCCAGAATGAGTCGGGTGCCCATTTCTACAGCTGGGTGACCGGGGCGCCTCCGGCCCGATTCAAACCCCAGACCTTCGCCATGAGAGAATAGTGCATTAACCACTTTGCCATTCCTTTTATATAGTAAAGTACATGATGACCATTACAAAGGCTTAAGAAAGTAAGTGATCAGTCAGTCTTAGACGCTTAAGAGCCTGACAGAAAGGTCCAGAGAGCTATCAGAGCTAAACGTTATCTAAGAAAAGAAGCTGTAAATGTAATCAGAGACTGGCATCCCCTTATTCCGGGCATTCCCATATGTGCTCCGTCTTCCGTTCCAACACCCACTGAAGTGTCCGCCCGCTGATGCAGCCAGACACATACTGGCTGTGGGTTATAAGCGCTAAAACCACTTCTTTGAGGGGTAGGGGGAACGTCCACTTCCCCTCTTCTCCCCCAGTCCGATCATCCTCCCAATGTGATTGTCCTTATTCAACCCGATGCCGTCCTCCATACTCAGCCTGTCCAAGGTGACTCTTTGCAATCTCCTCCTTGTCCACACTTAGAGTTCCCCTTAAATTGTCAATTCCTGTTGACTTAGAGTTCTAATAACAGTTTCACTAATCGTGGTCCGCGGTTTATGGTCAAAGACACCGACTAACCAGTCAGCTGCGTTCTTTGAATTCATTGCTGATCTCTCTATTTAACCTGAGGTTCGCTTCGGTAGGAAGGTTTAGTCTAAGATGAAAGACATTGTTTAATTGTTTAATTACTGTATTCGTCTGATCAGTCTGCCTTGTCTTGGTTTCAACAGTTTAGTCTAAGATGAAAGACATTGTTTAATTGTTTAATTACTGTATTCGCTTGATCAGTCTGCCTTGTCTTGGTTTCAACAGTTTAGTCTAAGATGAAAGACATTGTTTAATTACTGTATTCGCTTGATCAGTCTGCCTTGTCTTGGTTTCAACAGTTTAGTCTAAGATGAAAGACATTGTTTAATTGTTTAATTACTGTATTCGCTTGATCAGTCTGCCTTGTCTTGGTTTCAACAGTTTAGTCTAAGATGAAAGACATTGTTTAATTACTGTATTCGCTTGATCAGTCTGCCTTGTCTTGGTTTCAACAGTTTAGTCTAAGATGAAAGACATTGTTTAATTACTGTATTCGCTTGATCAGTCTGCCTTGTCCTGGCTCCAGCAGTTTAGTTTAATACTCAAATTACTTTACTCGGCTGATCAGTCTTCATTGCCTCTCCTCAGCAATGACACAACGTAAGGAGACACTCTTGTTGCGTTGAGATGGAAATAACATAGAGCGTCTGTTGTAAAACTGAAATAACATAGAGCATCTGTTGCAAAACTGAAATAACATAGAGCGTCTGTTGCAAAACTGAAATAACATAGAGCATCTGTTGCAAAACTGAAATAACATAGAGCATTGTTGCAAAACTGAAATAACATAGAGCGTCTGTTGCAAAACTGAAATAACATAGAGCATCTGTTGCAAAACTGAAATAACACAGAGCGTCTGTTGCATAACTAGAAATTAAAAGAACAAAAAAGAAAAATGCATTTTTTAGTATTTGGCCATCCAGGTCAGAAAATTTATTTCATCATGGCAATGTGGTTATTTCATCATCGGAGTTATTTCATCAAATCTCTTCTCCCCCAACCCATACGCACTCACTGTAACAACCGCAAGTTTATATCTTGAACTGGAATCAACATCTGATCAAGGATCTAAAGCAACAACAACAACAACAACAGCAAAACAGACTAATTTTGAGTCTAACCTAGGATTTAAATGTCCCCAATCTGTTCATATATTATTGTGTTACAAATTTCAGAGAGCGATTTTTTCTTTGTTTTCTTTGTAATGTTTCTGCTTCAAGCTTTTGAGAATATTACCTAGCCTAAACTTGGGGGGGGGGGGCAGCCTGTGATTTATCAACGCGGAGCTAGTTTCATGAAGTCCTCGTACATTGATGGATGATGGATTTATTTTGCGGATGAGATTGGAGCACTTATGGAGACGGCCAGAGTGCGAGGATGATGACTGCAGCAAACTAGAGCCTGCAATGTTTACTGAGATATATTAGAAACGTTCTTTTAGGGAAAGACGTGAAGAGTTCTAAGCGTAAGCGGGTGATGAGTATATGAAAAAAGAAAATGGAAATGCAGAAATATGGTTCTGTGGAATATACAGTTTATACCCATGGATGGCCAAAGAAACACTTGAAGAAATATGGTGGTGGCGTTGGGGGGGGGGGGGGGGCGGATGTGGTATGTGTGAACTTGATTGCTACTTTTATTCTTAGATTAGTAACACAAAACCCCATCACTGAGTTGTGTGGCCGTCTGCTGTGAAAAAAACTTCACATTATGCCGCAGCCTCCCTACGTACTTCTGGTTCTACATCTTTAGAGACAGAACGCGCCCTTTCGCTTCTCAGTAATCGTTCGTTCCCGCGATCCAAAGATACTACTCTACAATCCCGTATTTATGGGTTTATAATCCAGGGCACAATACCATAATTGTGGTTAGTAATCAACACCAGAATACCATATTTCTGGATTAGTAAGCCACCTCATAATCTCTTACCTGTGGGTTAGTAAGCCATTCCACAATCCCGTTATTATGAGTTAGTAAGCCACGCAACAATACCATAAATGTGGTTAGTAAGCCACTTCACAATTCCATATTTGTGGGTTAGTAAGTCACTTCACAATCCCATATTTGTGGGTTAGTAAGTCACTTTACCCATGTTTGTGGGTAAATAAGTCACTTCACAATCCTATATTTGTGGGTTAGTAAGCCACTGCACAATCCTATCTTTATGAGTTAGTGAGCCACTGCACAATCCTATATTTGCTGGTTATTTAGTATTTAGTAAGAATCGACATTTTATACACTAATCTATTTTTAATACGTGTCTGTTTGGATTTGTCGAAGGAAAGGGAACACACAATGCCATTTATGCTTTACGAACACTAACAGAAAGAGCTTTAGAAGTACAGAAAGATCTCTACTTATGCTTCATTGATTACACCAAGGCATTTGACAAGGTGAAACATAATGAAATTATTAAAATGCTTGAAGACATCAATATAGACGGCAAAGACCTGAGGATTGTAAAACATCTATACTGGCAGCAAGAAGCAGCAGTTCGAGTTGAAAATACAACTGGAAAATATCAACCTATAAAACAAGGGGTGCGACATGGATGTGTATTATCTCCAGACCTTTTTTCTCTATACAGCGAGAATATTCTAAGAACAATCATCACAGAACCAGGCATAAAAATTGGAGGATACAATATTAACAACCTTCGGTATGCTGACGACACAGTACTGATAGCGGAGAACCAACAAGACCTGCAAAATCTCTTGGATAAAGTCGCCAAAGAAAGTGAACAGAAAGGCCTTACTTTGAACATTAAAAAGACAGAGACTATGGTTATATCTAAGAAACAGAATCCACCAGCATGCAGTATTAAATTAAACGGAACCATTCTAAAGCAGGTGCAGAAATTCAAATACCTTGGAGCAGTAATAACTTCAGATGGGAAATGCAGAACAGAAATTAGGAACAGAATAGGCCAAGCAAAGACTGCATTTCAGAGAATGAGAAACATATTAGCTAACACATTTTTATCAATGAATGTTAGAAAACGAGTCCTAAAATGCTATATTTAACCTGTCTTGTTATATGGAAGTGAATCATGGACAATAGGCAAGTCTGCACAAAAATCATTGGAAGCAGCAGAAATGTGGTTTATTAGAAGAATGTTGCGAATCCTCTGGACAGCAAAAATAACTAATGAATAATGTATGAGAAGAGCTGGAGAGACAAAAAAACTTGTCAAAAAAGATAAGAGAGAGACAATGTACTTTGATAGGACATGCAATGAGAAGAGGGGGCATTGAAAATATTATAAAACAACAGGAAAAACAGAAGGAAGAAGATCAAGAGGAAGACCAAGAGAAATGATACTAGACAGTCTGACGGGATGGTGTGAGAGGAGATCACCAACTGAACTGATGGCCTGCATGAAGGATCGTGTACTCTGGAGAAGCATAATAGCCAACGCCAGTCGGCACGGAACCTGATGATGATGATGTCTGTTTAAAGATGAGGAGCTCGTGTACGCACTCACTCGTGACACGTGTTGCACGGATAGTTATCACATTATATCTTTAAACGACTCAAATATCAGCCATTATCACATTATCTTTTTAAAACACTTAATATCAGCCGTTATCACATTATATCTTTAAAAGAATTAATATCAGCCAGGAGAAGGACAGATCACCGTCTTGCCACAGTGGTGTGATGGGGCAATATTTAACAGAGCTAAAGCTGAGCTGAGTGAAGAGTATATATTTTCTGAGGTTTTTAAAATTTGCAAATAGAATGCATTTGTTAGCAATCACGGATTAGCTATTAGACTACAACAGGTTTAAGACACTTACTGGATAACATAAAGGACAGAGGGGCCTGGAGCGAAGTGTAAGGGTGAATTATAGTTTGTCATGTAGACAGTTTAGTGTTATTCTAGGCCAAGGCTGTTGATCACTGCACGGGATGATCAATCGACCTTTGTCTGAGAATGGAAAATTATTAGTGTCCACGAAATAACAGGTTTTAGCCCGTTTTCAATCAATCAAGTGCCGTGTCGCGTGGCGTAGGCGATCATTTCTCTCCACAATTCCCCAGTCTTTAGACTTGATTATGAGATCCGCTGGTGACTTTCTTCCTAGCCACACTGACAGCCCACACAGTAACTTCTCTCTCTCTCCTCTCTCTCTCTCTCTCTCTTCTTTCTCTCTCTCTCTCTCTCTCTCTGTCTTCCTCTGTCTCTTCTTCCCTCAATTTTTCCACATCCCACAATTTGTTCTAATTTTCCTCTTCTCAGAAAATGTCCTATAAATCTCGCTTGTCTGCCTCTGATCTTTGCTGTAATTTTCCTTTTAACTCCAGCCTCTCTTAAGACTTTGTTGGTTTTCTTAGCTGTCCATGGTACCTTCAGCATCCTTCTTATGAACCACGGTTCAATGGCTTCCATTTCTCGCTGTACTCTCTTATTCATGGACCACGCTTCACATCCTTAAAACAAAATTGGCTCGATGTAACATTTAAGTACTCGGAATCATGTTTCCATTGATATGGATCTGTTGCACAAGATGTTTCTCATTTTCTGGAATGCTGACTTGGCCTGAGCACGTCTGCTTTTTTATTAGCCCGTTTTAGGAATAGAAAATTCCAACTGGGGAGTGCATAGTATATAAGGGCTATACAGACTAAGGTTCTTCAGTCATAGGCTGACACCAGAGTTGAGTTGACGGCTGTCTAGATGGGAGAGCACTTTGGTATGACAGAATGTTTTCTTGCGTCAAACAGTGTTAAAAGTCCTCATCTAGTAAATAACTTGTGAATTTTGGTGAAAATGATGTTTAGTTGCAAGGAGTTTGTGATTTCGCCTGACACACACTGACTCACGTGAATAGATGTTGTAGTTTATAATTGTTACTGCAGAATTACTGAGTATATCTTATCTTTTATTGCAGTCTAGTAATGCTAGATGACATTAAGTATTACTAACTGAAGTAGACGTAAAGTCTAGACAATAAGTTCAAGGGTACAAATAAACACAGAAGGACAAAATGTAGAGAGAATATGTACAGTAGTGCAAATAAACAGAATAAGACATAAAAGTCGAGAGAAATATACAGTGTTACGAATACGACACGAAATCGAGAAAATATGTACAATCCTACAAAAATAGATGAGTGTACAATTTAAGAGATGTATTATATATATATATATATACCGAATATGACAAAAGAACGGGCAAACCGGCTATACAAAACTGGGTCAGAACTTAGTACAGTGAGTACTGACTTACTGTTATGTAGCATAAATATATTTACTCATCTTGACCTATATGAGTATGAGTGGATAACCGGCCATACAAAATGGTGTACCAGAGTGGGTGGAGATACGCTAAACAAAACGCTGCCACATATTAAACATGTGTAAGTATCTTAGTAACTTGGATTCATATTCTGCATTGCTGTATATGTTGCTGTTTATTATGCACTTTTTTTTTACTGTGTTTCCATGTTTGATATGATATTGCTGATATGAATCATTTGATTTGATGCCATTGGCGGTAATATCCATCACTGATTAAAATATGATTAATTTGTGTGTGACTTGCCTAGAGGAGTTGGTTGTTTACTAAGGAGAGAATAAGAGTGGTTAAAGTTAGAGGACTACAGGCCCTGGATTGACTGGAAATATGAGACGGGGAGATGGTTTAAAGAGAGGAGAAGTGTTAATTATAAATGAGAAGATAAATGAGAGGTGTCTAAGAAAGAGACAGCCTCAGAAGAATAAGTATCAATTATATCCGGTTTTATCGTAGTACAGTACATTAAAATAAAGCCAACAAGAGAAAAGAATAAAGAATGGGTTTCTCGTAGTACAGTACATTAAAATAAAGCCAACAAGAGAAAAGAATAAAGAATGGGTTTCTCGTAGTACAATACATTAAAATAAAGCCAACACGAGAAAAAATAAAGAATGGGTTTCTCGTAGTACAGTACATTAAAATAAAGCCAACAAGAGAAAAGAATAAAGAATGGGTTTCTCGTAGTACAGTACATTAAGATAAAGCCAAAAGGAGAAAAGAATAAAGAATGGGTTTATCGCAGTACAGTAAAGCCAAAAGGAGAAAAGAATAAAGAATGAGTTTATCGCAGTACAGTAAAGCCAAAAACAGAAAAGAATAAAGAATGGGTTTATCGTACTACGGTACATTAAGATAACCCAGAACCCCTACTGTGCGAAATAATCAGAGAGAGAGAGAGAGAGAGAGAGAGAAGAGAAGAGAAGAGAGAGATAAAATGAGTAATAAAATATAATAAATAACTCCAGATCCTTCCATAGCCAGTATATAGTACTACCACCAGATCGCGGGCCTCCATGTTAGAAAGTATTTTGAAGTATAAAAAGATAACCAACCACTCCCATTTAATAAACACAACATGGCTATTAAATGTGAATTATACAATAAATGTAAAACATATAAAACCAATATAAAACGTATATCAAACTGCAGATGAACATTCTAAAAACTATTTTTACAGAAGCAAAAAGACACTCTGTAAAGTATAGGTTATTGTTTCATATGACAGTCATTTATGACTGTTATTGCTGCACTAGCTCGTTATGTTATCCAAAAGTATCAGTTTGTGTTTGGTCTGTGTAATACAAAATTATATGGTAATAATTTAGATGGCATTTAGAGAGGAACCGGGCTGTATGTCAGGAGATGGGAGGTATAGTTCTGAAAATATGAGAGCCCTCTAAGTTTAACCTAAGACAGTGCCGTCTTAACGAATGGACCCACCTGGGCACTGGCCAGGGGCCCTAAGTGCATGAGGGCCCAACCGGCCCAAGGCACTCTTTGTATACGAATGTATGTGGCCAGTGTGCTGTGCGTGCGTGGACGCAGGCGACTTATTTTGTTATTTTATTATTACTTTGCCCAGGGGGCCCCCGATGCTGTTAAGACGGCCCTGACCTAAGGCCCCGGGTGGTGGTTAACGTATTACAGATTGTTAGATACTTTTACAAGTTTTCCTTGTATTTTTAACCTAAGGCACTTCATTTCCGTGCCACATCTCTTCGAAAGTTTCTCCTTTCAAAATAGCAACCACGTTTTTAACTACATATAGGGAATAAATAAATCCTTCAAATTCTTTAGTTTCCCTGTTAAAATAGTATTTATTGTAAATGTCATACACACGATCATAATGCGAGGTTCGCAGAATAAAAGCAAACATTAATGATTCAGAATTGCCAAATGAAGATGCTCATTCATTCATTTGCATGTCCCATGTGGAACTTTGACTCCCTAATAGCACTCCTGTAGGCCTCTCCGTTGTGAGCAAGATGGGCTTGCTGCTGAATCATCCATTTGCAGATCATCAACGACGTCTTGCAGCCATCTTCGCCTTGGTCTTCCTCTCTTTCTGTTTCCCATTATGTACCCTTCCAAAACGGTTTTCTCTAGATTATCATGACGTTTAATGTGTCCAAAATATTTAAGATACATTGAAGATGCTAATAAATAAGAGATATTTAAGATATATTGAAGATGCTAATACATTCAGTTCTACAGCAGTTCTTGACTTCAGTAAATGGTTGCTGCTGTTGTTGCTCTTCTTTTTCTTTTTCTTAACAATGCAGAATAAATAAATCAATGGCGTAATCTTCTAGTTGACTTATATTACATTGCTTCTGCTTATATGCTGCTGGTTGTCTACTGTGCTGACTACAAATTAAGGTAGACAGAGGTGTATGGTGCAGTTTTACAAAGTGAGGGAGGGAGTGAGTAAGGTGAGAAAAAAAACGAATAGAAAGTATGAGAATGTATAAATGAAAAAATACAACATTCGATATTTCGGCGTGAACCTTATTCGAGGATACATACACAACGAGACAAAAACACGAAGAACTTATCTGAATGTGTCTTCCTCCAAGTAGAAAATAGAAATATGTGTAGTAGAAGGGAAAAGGAAAGACCACGCTGCCTCCAACAAAAGATGCCCGATGGAGCCAATCGTAAAGAAGAGGTGGAGAGAGAGGAGGAGAATAAGTGGGAGAAAGGGGTGTGGGAAGGCAATAGAAACATGATGGCCGCTAGAGGTGTCGGGGGTGGGGGTGGGGGGGGGGAAGAGCCTGAGACACGTGAACTTTTTGGGGAACCCCCATTGGTGGCCTACAGACGGGACAAGAACCTCAAGGACCTTTTAATTCGTAGTCATCTTAAGACAGATGACACTTTTTTATGGTACCAGACGTTGCGGACACCGTAGATGCAACACTTGTCCGTTTGTTGTCGAGGCTAGCCAGATCTCCTTCCCTAAGTCCACGTTATCAGTTCAGGAGGGTTTCACTTGTACTTCACGTAATGTTATTTATGCTATCATGTGCAAACGTTGCGGTTTGAAGTACATAGGGGAGACTGGCTTACGGTTAGGAGATCGATTTCGCCAGCATCTCAGTGATATTTCTAAGAGGGCCTGGACACCTGTGGCTAAACATTTTTGCCTTAGCAACCATAGGGGTAAACAGGACATTTCTGTTAGTGCGGTACGCTCTTGTTCTGCTGATGTACAATCTCGGAGGGTCCTAGAACAGCGCTTTATTTTTCCAGACTGGCTGTCTCCATCCAGCTGGAATTAACAATGTCTTCAGCTTTCTGTAACTTCTTTCTTTTTCCACTGGCCCTTTTTTTAACTCTACTTTCTTTCTCTATGCTACCCCTCCCTACCACCACACTATTTTCTTCTCTGCCAACATATTGGTGTCTTTAGGGTCTTGTCCTATTCACCAGTTTCACATTTTCTCCTTGCAGGTGTTTATGTTCTTCATTCATTATCTCTCCGCGTCCCCTTTTCCCTCCCCTCCCCCCCCCCGCTCCTACACCTCTAGCGGTTATCATATTTCTATTGCCTCCCCCCACCCCTTTCTCCCACTTATTCTCCTCCTCTCTCTCCACCTCTTCTTTACGATTGGCTCTATCGG
The DNA here is from genome assembly GCA_009760885.1 of Achatina immaculata. Lineage (NCBI taxonomy): Eukaryota > Metazoa > Mollusca > Gastropoda > Stylommatophora > Achatinidae > Lissachatina > Lissachatina immaculata. The sequence goes on from CM019700.1 coordinate 1,439,215, forward strand.
GCATCTTTTGTTGGAGGCAGCGTGGTCTTTCCTTTTCCCTTCTACTACACACATTTCTATTTTCTACTTGGAGGAAGACACATTCAGATAACTTCTTCGTGTTTTTGTCTCGTTGTGTATGTATCCTCGAATAAGGCTCACGCCGAAATATCGGATGTTGTATGTTTTTCATTTATACATTCTCATACTTTGTATTCGTTTTTTTCTCACCTTACTCACTCCCTCCCTCACTTTGTAAAACTGCACCATACACCTCTGTCTACCTTATTTATTTAAACCAGTTTTACTGCAGTCGCCATCCCTTTTATCTAACTACAAACTACTGATGTACTAGCAGAAGACGACGAAACACTCCCTCCAGTGATATATCCTGTATAAGCCCACCCGGGACGATCACATACTGTCACATTTTATATATTTCTATCAAGACTGCATTACCTTGGCACTCACATCCGACTTACTGCGTGAACGTGATGATGATGGTGATGGCTGACGACGAAAATATATGGAAACGATTTCTCTGAAGCATGCAAACTCCAGCACAAGTAATTCCGGGCTGCTGTCTAGTCAATTACTAGGATAGCGCCAAAAGAATTCATGCTGGCTAACAACTATCAACAACTTTATACTAAATACGACTACATTTCTCAACACAGCCCGGACTACACTACCTTCTCACTCAACAGTCAAAACCTTTCTCTTCTCTGAGCTGAAACTTTCGCCTCAAACCCAGACCACAAAACTTACTTTCCACGTGCAGCAATGACTTGAAAATCAAGAACCCTGACAGAGAAAACAAGCATGGGCCTAACTCTAAAAGAATAATTTAGAGTTATATCAAGGGTTAGATACCCTTGACCAAATACTGTCATACACTAACCGTTGTCCTTTCATAGCTAGAGGGTTGATCGTATTACTAGAGTCTGGGGTTCAATTCCCTTGTTATATACCTTTCCTTGGCATTGTAATTGCTTTGTATACATTTTTCTCTGATATAATCATACAAGCTATAATCTGTCACTCTCCTGCACACAAGATTGCGGTGTTTAGTTGTACTTTCATGTATCTTTCTGTTTATCTCAGAATTAATCATGGTTTAATCTTCATTGAGTAACAGGTCGACTTAACGTAGATACTTGGGGTGTCATAAAACTCAGAATCTGCAGCCGAGGAGTTATCGGTTAGTTTTATACCAAAGTTTTTAAAATGTGTGCTCTGCGGGACCCCTGGGCTCCGCCTTAGCTATTTGTCCCCGTGAAGCACATTTTAAATATTCTTTGTTTGTTTTTCTCAATTCAAAAGAGCATTAGTAATTATTTTATCAAGTTTTTATATATTAAATCAGAATAAAGGGCGTTTTCCAAAATTTCGCCTAGAATATATAACTTTTTCTGTTTCTTTTGTGCTTTATATATTTCGTTATTTCAAATTACCAGACGCAACAACAACGCATACTAATAAATATATTTTAAAAAATATTCTGATTTAAATTTTTCCTTTTGCAAGTGGAACCTTCTGCACAGGTAAGTATGTGTGTAAAGTTTTTTTTTTGGTTTCACTATGTATTGGATTACTGAATTTTAACAATGGTAAAATTTAACTATTTTCACTTAATATTCATAATATTAGTGAAAAAATTTATATGAGGGCTCCATCATATTGTTTTTTTTCTGGTGCAAGAGCTCCTTCGGTCCAATAAAGTTTGGGAATCCCTGCTTTGGAAGAACTGTGGAAGAAGAGGTTTTTCTTCTTCGCATGATTATCGTTAAATGGAATATATTTTTGTGGTTTAAATCAGCTTTATATGACTCCACTTTGCGTGTTTCCCTCTTCGTGTCGCTCAGTTTATTTCTATATTGTGTATGATACCAGATTATTTGTGCCCTTGTCATTTTGCTCTAGGAAATATGTCCACCTGTTCTCTCTATTATTTTCTGTTTGACGCTATTTTGCCTCTTGTCTCTCTAGTATGTGCTCTAGAAATAATGAGATTCCCTTTGACCCGGATAAATTGAAGTTTGCATTCATCTTACTTCTTTTCATCCTTCAAAGTTCTGTGTCACACTAGCTCTGGAAACCTTGTAGTGTGTCGCTTTATCCAGACTTTTCCCGTAGTCTCCAGCCTTTTGTCTGGTTCTAATGTCTTTGACCATGTAGTCCTCGGCTTTCTGTCTGGTTCTAATGTCTTTGGTCATGTAGTCCCCGGCTTTCTGTCTGATTCTAATGTTTGATCATGTAGTCCTCGGCTTTCTCTCTGGTTCTAATGTCTTTGGTCATGTAGTCCTCGGCTTTCTGTCTGGTTCTAATGTCTTTGGTCATGTAATCCCTGGCTTTCTGTCTGATTCTAATGTCTTTGGTCATGTAGTCCTTGGCTTTCTGTCTGGTTCTAATGTCTTTGATCATGTAGTCCTTGGCTTTCTCTCTGGTTCTAATGTCTTTGGCCATGTAGTCCTCTGCTTTCTGTCTGATTCTAATGTCTTTGGTCATGTAGTTCTTGGCTTTCTGTCTGGTTCTAATGTCTCTGGTCATGTAGTTCTTGGCTGTCTGTCTGATTCTAATGTCTTTGGTCATGTAGTCCTCGGCTTTCTGTCTGGTTCTTATGTTTTGGTCATGTGGTCCTCGGGTTTTTGTCTGGTTCTAATGTCTTTGGTCATGTAGTCCCCGGCTTTCTGTCTGGTTCTAATGTCTTTGATCATGTAGTCCCCGGCCTTCAGTCTGGTTCTAATGTCTTTGATCATGTAGTCCCCGGCTTTCTGTCTGGTTCTAATGTCTTTGATCATGTAGTCCCCGGCTTTCTGTCTGGTTCTAATGTCTTTGATCATGTAGTCCTCGGCTTTCTGTCTGGTTCTATTGTCTTTGGTCATGTTTGTCAACAAAAGCTCTCTTCAATCCGGCACTCTTCTAGATATGCGTACACGAGCACCAGACTCAGCGGTCCTCATACTGTATAGACTCCAACCGTCGATGTTGAGCAAAAGTTAATCATCCCCTCCACACCCCACCCCACCCCCAAATGACATCAAAACGCAACCACCTCCTCAGAGAATTCTACCCGTTAAACTACAAAGACTTTCTTTCTCTAACATTCTCATCCTCATATTGTCTCGTCTTGTAGTCAGTGTGTGCTGTGGAATGGCCCTAGTAATTCTTTTACTGCATATTAGTTTCTTTTCTCTCTCTGAACCTTAAGTGCCAAAGCCACATGGGGCTTCTGCAAGGGTTGTCCACAAACGCTTGTCCTTTGCCTTCTTTTTTCTGCTCTTGCGCAAGTGAGCCCTCTATTGCTCAGCATCCTCTCTGTTGTTCTTCTCCATGTCTCTTTTGGTCTACCCTTACTCCTGTTCCCCCTGTGGTGTTCATCTTAGAGCTGTTTTTGGTAGTGAGTCGTCAGCCTTCCGGAGCACATGTCCCAACCATCGCCAGCGTCTTCCCTCAGTAATCGACGTCAGCGGCTTCAAGGGCATTTCTGATAACAAGCTGTTACTTCTTATAGTGTTTGGCCAAAATATATCAAGTTTACGAAGGAGTAAAATATTTAGTCTGAAAAGAGCAGCCTGATTTTCTATAGTTTTGGTGATTTTCCAGCATTCACTTCCTTGTGGTAGTACACTTAGGATATTTCTCTTAAATTTCCTGATTTTCATTTTCGTGTTTTTTTTTTGGTGCTTTTTTTAAAATTCGCATAAATTCTGCAGGATCGCGAATGTCTGGTTTGCTCTAGTACGCCTGTTGTTGATGTCCTATGCGTTGTCTTCATCTTCTGGTACTCTACTGCCAAGATACACAAATTTCTTGACTTTCTCTACGAACTTGTTATCTACTTTAAGTACATTGCTGTTTTTCCATTTTTGCTGCATTAACTTTATCTTTCCTACGTGTATTAGCTTCTTAGACTGTGTTAAATTATGCGCGAGAAAAAATCTAATACATACGCTAGGTTACCTCCTTTATTGAACATGTAGATGTAGTGGATACTGCAATGAGAGAAGAACGGGCAGGATTTCGAAAAGGGAGAAGCTGTCTCGACCAGATCTGTACTCTGAGAATAATACTTGAAGAACATAATGAAAAGCAGAAACCACTAATACTGAACTTCATAGAGTTTTAAAAAAAATATTTGATAGCATGCACAGAGATTCATTGTGGAGAATTTTAAAACTATAAGAAATACCGTCTAAAATTGTCAACATCATTAGAGATCTCTATAATTGATATGTTTGTGCAGTCAAGACAGAAGAAGGAATGAGCGAATGGTTTCAGATTGAAACAGGTGTGAAACAAGGATGTATATTATCTCCCTTATTTTGGGGGAATTACCGTAGACTTTATAATGAAAAGATGTACTGGTAAAACCGACACTGATTTGGTACATGGGACCCAAATAGAAGATCTTGATTTTGCAGATGACATAACTGTTATCAGTGACAGTGTGAAATCGATGCAGGAAAAACAGATTCCATGCCTTCCTTGGCTAGCAAAATAGGTCTTGAAATTAACAAGGACAAAAAAAAATAATGAAACTTCTCATTAATCAAGAAGGAAAAATATACATAGAAGGAAAAGATGTTGATAAAGTAAACCAATGTTCATACCTTGGCAGCTACATAGACCAGGATGGTGACACCAGGAAGGAAATCAAAAGCAGCATTGTCCTTCAAAAATCTTGAGAACATATGGAATTAAAAAGTTATTAGCACAAAAATCAAGTTTAGATTATTCATTTCAAATGTGATATCCACGCTCATTTATGCATGCGAAAGCTGGAAATCAACTAAGGAATTTATTCACTCATTCATTTGCATGTCCCTTGCGGAACTTTACCTCCCTAATAGCACTCCTGTAGGCCTCTCGGTTGTGAGCAAGATGGCCTGCTTCTAATGCATCCATTTGCAGATTATCAACGATGTCTTGCAGTCATCTTCGCCTTGGTATTCCTCTCTTTCTTTTTCCTATTATGTACCCTTCTAAGACGGTTTTCTCTAGATTATCATGACGTTTAATGTGTCCAAAATATTTAAGTTTTCTCGCTTTAATCCTCTTTACTAGCCAGCCTTCTTCAATATTAAGTTCTTATAGTATGGTAACTAAAGAAATAGACAAGAAATTAGACTCTTGTGAAAACAAATGCCTAAGGAAAATACATGGTATAAAGGGGAACGAATTCAAGAACAACGCAGAGATAAGACAGATGAGCAAACAACAACCTTTCTCATGGGTGATTAGAAAAAAAAGATGGACATATGTAGACAAAATGATGAGAAGAAACAATCAGAGAATACCAAAACAAGCTATAAAGTGGAGCACAACAGGCCGAAGAAAAATAGGTCGACCACGTGAAACTCTGAAGAGGACATTGTTAAGAGAAGCCAATTTAGTGAGAATAACATCCCATGATGAAGTTGAGACGAGAACAAGAAATCTTGACAAACAACTATGCGAGCCCTGTGTTACGTTTAACTGCACGGGAAGGATGTAAGATGTAAGACGATATAAATGGAACGTACACTTTTCCGATAGTTCAGTTGTCCTCCTGTTTATTGTCTGCGTCACGAGTATGGATTAAGTAATGTTGAATGTTTACCAACAAAATGAACGTTGAATGATAAAGAGCAGAATGTCAGACGGGCCCTGGGTGCTAAAATCTTCGCACTTTGAAAATAAACTTCGTTGATTTTTTCGTCGTTTGTTGTGCATTTTGCACAAGTTTTGCTAGACTCTTGTCGGTTTGTATAATTTTTTAAAATAGGAAATAACGAGGCTTTCGTACGGTAAAGTAAAAGAACACAGTTTTGTAGGAATAGACCTCGAAAAATCGTAGACAAAGCACTTTAGTGAGACGTGAGAGAAAGGAAAATCACAAGAGAGAGAATTGCCTAGGATTCGAACCACGGACTCTACAAAACTGTGTTCTCTTACTTCTTATTGGTTTGTATATAGCGTTAGAGCCCACAAAATTATTATTGTTGTCTCGTCTTCACACAGTGTTATATACAGCCAAATCTTCATTTATAATTATGGAAAGAGCGATATCTTGGTATCAACATACCGCAGCGGCTGCCTGGTTGGCTGAGTGGTTAGGCGCTCGGCCTACTGATCCGGCGGTACTGGGTTCAAGTCCAAGCAGTGTTTCAAGTCATTTTCTGATACCACCACACCAGAAAAGGCCCCATCGTTCACCCAGCCTCTAAAAAAAACGGGTGCCAGAGAACTCTGGGAAGGTAAATGCGACCAGGCGTGATACACTGACCGCATCAGACTTTCATGGGCCAAAGGTCGTGGAACTACGGACCTGCCACCGTTTTCCCAGTATGTCTTAATGATATGGGAACATGGACTTTACCTTTATGTTTTTACATATTGCAGCATCTGTCATCTTGTTACAGGCCGTTACACGCTAATCTCAGTCAAACAACGAGCTCTCTACAGTGATCTTAGAGATGAGGGGACATCTATACATCATTCAACTGAGTGTTAATCTCAAACTCCGCTGGCTAGAGTGGAGCAGCCTTTTAGGAGAAAATGTTACAGATACACATTCATAAAAACTTTCCAATAAAACTCTTATTTTCGCTCCCAAGAAAATCGCATTCGGTGTTCAGGTTTAATAAGCTTAGGGGAAAACCAGACGGAGTTTAGACAAACAGGAAGAAAGGAAATGTTTTCACTTCGTCAGACAGTCCTCTTTCTCTCTCTCTCTCTTTCTCTCTCTCGCTCTCTTCCTTCTTATCCTTCTCTCTCCTTCTCCCTCTCTCTTTCCCCCTCTCTCTTTTCCTCCTCTCCCTCCCTCCCTTCTCTCTCTCCCTCACTCTTCTCTCTTTCCCTCTCTCTTTCTCCCCTCCCTCCCTCTCTCCCTTCCCTCTCCTTGCCCTCCTTCCCTGTCTCTCCCTCCCTCCTTCATTCTCACCCTCCTTCTCTTTCTCTCCCCCTCTCTCCCTATCTTCCTCCTACACTCTTCCCCCTCCCCCCTCTCTCTCTTTTTAAATTCTATCGTATTTATCAGTTTTGAACGTCTTGATGAAAGAATAATTACACTGACAACTTTTAAAAGCTTTCTGACTCAAACTTGACATTTCTGTTTGCTTCAAAATCTCTGGCAATCTCCAAAAAATCCTTTTTTTTTCCCCTAAAACCTTGTAATTTTTTTTTAATTGCCACAATAATAAATTTTTATCTTGTCCGCGCGAGACATCTTTTCGCTTTCATTTGGAGTCTGTTAATTTTTCAGGGTAGATGGGATCGTCAAATTTTTCAGGGTAGATGGGATCGTCAAATTTTTCAGGGTAGATGGGATCGTCAACGTCTGTTAATTTTTCAGGGTAGATGGGATCGTCAACGTCTGTTAATTTTTCAGGGTAGATGGGATCGTCAACGTCTGTTAATTTTTCAGGGTAGATGGGATCGTCAACGTCTGTTAATTTTTCAGGGTAGATGGGATCGTCAAATTTTTCAGGGTAGATGGGATCGTCAACGTCAGTTAATTTTTCAGGGTAGATGGGATCGTCAAATTTTTCAGGGTAGATGGGATCGTCAACAGATCAATAATCGCAAGAATTTGCTCGCGGGAAGTTTTATAGAATCCAAGTTTTCATGTGAACTTTTCGCCACATTCCACAAAAAAGAGCATTTATTGATTATTGAGTAAGAAAACAAAATCAAGTATACTTTTCTTCTTCAAGAGAATATCCCCCCCCCTCCCTCCCCAACTCATTTGAGAAAAGTCCATTTTTCACGTCATTAATTCAACAACTTTAGATGTCCTCATTTCTTGTGATGTGGTGAGTATTGTTCTTGTCCTGGTGATAATACAGAAATCGTGGGTGAAGTAATCATCAGAGCAGTGAAGTTGCTGCACTAAACCTTCCGTACTGAGTCCGGCAGCCTTCTGCCGTCGTTGGATTTCGACTTCTGTAGAAATGCTGTACTTCGAAAGGTTCTTGATTCCATCCAGAAAATTTACCTCCAGCTTTTGTTCCTCAATTTTTTCTACAACACCTCACCTTCTACTTTGATTCTGGTAGTTTGGGCTGTTAACACACTGACCTAGACTGTGATTGCGCATGCCTCGTGCACATTGACCTAGCCTGCAATTGCGCATGCCTCGTGCACGTTGACCTAGACTGCGTTTGCGCATGCCTCGTGGCCCTTGACTCGCATACACCATTAGGATATTGGAACCGAAAAAAAAACCTCCTTTATTGCAAAGTATGTGTATAAGGAGATGAGAGGAGATGAGAGGAGTGTATGAGAGGAGATCACCAACTGAACTGATGGCCTGCATGAAGGATCGGGTACTCTGGAGAAGCATAATAGCCAACGCCAGTCGGCACGGCACCTGATGATGATGATGATGTGTATAATGAGTATTTTTGATTTAAAAATAAATCTGAAGTGAACCCTAGCCTTATAATGTGTATTCAGAAAAAGGTCAAGACATGCGTGGTAGGCACCGTGCGAATAGCATAAACCCCGGGGTGGGGCTATAAGTATACTGTGTGAATAGACAAATGTTTCAGTTCATTTCTACTAAACTCACCGACTTCCTTCAAGGCAGGCTCACAAAGATAACCGATATTTTGTTTTCTAGTTCTTGATAAAGGCGTTTTGCGGAAATATTACATAGTTCATACCGTCTTTCATTACCTCGCTTTCTTCTCGCTGTCCTTTATTGCCATTTGTCTTATTTTCTCCATCTCCGCTTTCTCTCCATCTCTCTCTCTCTCTCTCTCTCACTCTCATTCTTTCAACTTTCGTATACAACTCCATCTTATACCTCCGACTATAGTCTACTAGCATCAGTTTTGCTGTAGTCAAAATGTTGTTAAACTCCGCCACTGCTTCAGTTCCCGGCTACAGAACCCTGATGTTCATACTACAGTGAGATATTCCTCTTTCATTTCTTTGTTCCTTTCTTCAATCTCCCTGGAACTCCAAGCTGACGCCCTTTCCAGCAGATGCCAGGAGGATGTTGGGGGACAACATCAGATAGCGTCGTTACTTTTGTTTGTTTGTTTGCGTGTGTAAAAATAACAAAGAAAAGAGGAAGCGAAGACGCTATCCGATTTGACAGTCAGCGACCCATGCTGGCGTCATGGTTGGCAAATCACAGATGACTAAGACCCTGTCCTACTCTCCGTTGCTACCCCTAGGAACAGGCCTAGCCTGGCTAACGGGACAGGGGTCTTCATGACTATCAATCATTTTACCCACATAACCTTTTGATCGCAACGTATGCCTGTGAGACCTGGACACTTAACAAAACAGTTGAGAAACACGCCTTTGGATGTAAATGCTACAGGAGAGTCCTTCAAATATCGTGAACACACACACACATACACACACAAAAGAACAAATATATCCATATTGAAAAGTAGTTCGCCAATTTTTCCTGTCTTCGGCGAGTCTTTCAACCTCATCACGGGATTTTATGCCTGTTAATTTGGCCTCTTTTAACAATGTCATCTTCAGAGTTTCACGCGGTCTTCCTCTTTTTCTTTGGCCTGTTGTGTTCAACTTGATAGCTTGTTTTGGGATTCTCTGACTGTTTCTTCTCATCACCTGACCAACATATGTCCATCTCCTTTTCCTGATCACCTATGAGACTGGTTGTTGTTCAGTCATCTGTCTTATCTCTGCATTATTCATAAATTCGTTCCACTTTATGCTGAGTATTTTCCTTAGGCATTTGTTTTCAAAAGAGTCTAATTTCTTGTCTATTTCTTTAGTTGTTTTCCAGCTTTCGCATGCATAAATGAGGGTGGATATTACATTGGAATTAAGTAGTCTTAACTTGGTTTTTGTGCTTATAACTTTTGAATTCCATATTTTCTCAAGGTTCTTGAAGATCGATGCTGCTTTTGCAGTTCTGATTCTAACTTCCTTTCTAGTGTCACCATATTGGTCTGTGTAGCTGCCAAGGTATGCAAATTGATTGACTTCTTCAATATCTGTCTCTTCTATGTGTGTTTTTCTATTTTGATTAATGGGAATTTTCATTATTTTTGTTTTGTCCTTGTTAATTTAAAGTCCTATTTTGCTAGCCGGTGAAGACAGGCTGTCTGTTTTTTCTTGCATGGAATCCATACTGCAAGAACATAATACTGAAGAAGGCTGGCTAGTAAAGAGGATTAAACAGAGGAAACTACAATATTTTGGACACATTAAACGTATTGAGAATTTAGAGAAGACCGTCTTTGGAGGACACATAATAGGAAAAAGAAAGAGAGGAAGACCAAGGCAAAGATGGCTGCAGGACATCGTTGATATCTGCAAATGGATGCACCAGCAGCAGGGAATCTTACTTACAACCGAGAGGCCTACAGGAGAGCTGTTAGGAAGGCAAAGTTCCCCAAGGGACATGATCGTGGCATAGTTATGTAACTTTACTTCACTAGAACTTATGTAACACATTTCGTTTACTTCACTAGAACTTATGTAAGTCATTTCGCTTACTTCACTAAAACTTATGTAAGACATTTCGCTTAATTCACTAGAACTTATGTAAGACATTTCGCTTACTTCACTAGAACTTATGTAAGACATTTCGTTTGCTTCAGTAGAACTTATGTAACACATTTCGCTTACTTCACTAAAACTTATGTAAGACATTTCGCTTAATTCACTAGAATTTATGTAAGACATTTCGCTTACTTCACTAGAACTTACGTAACACATTTTCATCTCTCTTTCTTCTCCGTCGGTTACCCTATTTATTCCACAGAGACACTTAGGGGACGCGGTGTTAGTGTCCGCATTTTCCTTGACCTGTCGGAACACTAGAGGGTGATGTGGTCAGTATCACGCGCCTGGCCGCCTTTCTTTTCCCCAGCTGGATTCGAACCCGGCTACTCATTTCTACAGCTGTATGACTGCGGTGCCTTCAGCTGGATTCGAACCACAGCCCTTCGTCTAGAGAGATTAATACACTAACCGCTTCACCATTCAGACGTTCGGGGCGAAGTGAGACGGAAAAAAGATTGTACACCGACTTGCAAAATTCCACTTAGAGGTCTTGCCTACAGTGTCAAGTTTCTGGATAAACGCCATTTCACTTTATCTGAAAATCTGAATATAGTGCCACGTTTCTAGATAAACGCCACTTCACTTTATCTGACTGTAGTGTCAAGTTTCTAGATTAAAGACCACTTCACTTTATCTGACTGTAGTGTCAATTTTCTAGATAAAGACCACTTCACTTTATCTGACTGTAGTGTCAAGTTTCTAGATAAAGACCACTTCACTTTATCTGACTGTAGTGTCAAGTTTCTAGATAAAGACCACTTCACTTTATCTGACTGTAGTGTCAAGTTTCTAGATAAATGCCACTTGTCTGACTGCAGTGTCAAGTTTCTAGATAAATGCCATTTCAATTAATCTGACTATAGTGTCAAGTTTCTAGATAAACGCTTCTTGTCTGACTACAGTTTCAAGTTTCTAGGTAAACGGCACTTCACTTTGTCTGATTACAGTGTCAAGTCTCTAGATAAGCGGCATTTCACTTTGTCTGACTGTAGCGTCAAGTATCTAGATAAAACGCCACTCCAGTTTGTATGAGTGTAGTGTCAGGTATCTAGATAAAACGCCACTCCAGTTTGTATGAGTGTAGTGTCAAGTATCTAGATAAAACGCCACTCCACTTTTTATGAGTGTAGTGTCAAGTCTCTAGATAAAACGCCACTCCAGTTTTTATGAGTGTAGTGTCAAGTCTCTAGATAAAACGCCACTCCACTTTTTATGAGTGTAGTGTGAAGTCTCTAGATAAAACACCACTCCAGTTTGTCTGGCTGTAGTATCAAGTTTCTAAGATAAAGTGTCACTTCATTTTTTTTTGGCTGCGATGTCAAGTTTCTTTTACTTAGACACCGCTTCACTTTTGGTGCAGCGTCAATTTTCTAGTTGAACGCCACTCCACTTTGTCTGGCTGCGGTGTCAAGTTTATTGTACTTAAACACCGCTTCACTTTGTGTGCACTGTCAAGTTTCTAAATGAACGCCACTCCACTTTGGCTGCAGTGTCAAGGTTATATAGATAAAACACCACTTCACTTTGTCTGGCTGTTGTGGCACAGTGTGTTAACAAATTGCTGTGGAAGATATAGAGACAATGTCTTCCTCCGCCATGGATAGCCAGTGCTAACCCCCAGAGAAATCTCTTGTGCTCCGGCTCTTGTAAACAGCTTGTCCATTTTACAGATGGCGAAATACCTGTTGAGAGTTGTTTATACGGCCTTTTTTTTTCTAGTCTAGATTTAATCTTAGAAAGTGCACTTTTAATACTGCACTATATGGAAATTACGGAACTATATTTTCTAGCTGAGGTTTACTGAAGCTGGGTATTTTTTTCTAAATTCTTGCGATGAAAATAAAAATACTCAAAGTAATATACTAAAATCCTAAAAGTTCGGACAAAAAAACATTACTGATAAATATCAGGAATGATTCAAAGCTAGGTGAGATCAATGATAGGGGGAAACTCTAGAAGAGAACATTTCCCTGGGAAAATGAAAATACTCGGCGGACCAGTTTTAAGTGGTTTATTTTGTTTCGCGGAGCATTGTCTCGGTCGTCGTGCTGCGGCTGCAGGTTCATCAGCTGACGGGACTTTTTTTTTTCTTTCGCGGAAAGTTTGTTGATGATGCAGAGAGAGATGGTTTGTTGATGATGGAGAGAGGGTTTGTTGATGATGGAGAGAGGGTTTGTTGATGATGGAGAGAGAGGGTTTGTTGATGATGGAAAAAGGGTTTGTCGATGATGAAGAGAGAGTTTATTGATGATGGAGAGAGTTTGTTAATGATGGAGAGAGGGTTTGTTGATGATGGAGAGAGAGTTTCTTGATGATGGAGAGAGGGTTTCTTATTGATGGAGAGAGGATTTCTTGATGATTGAGATAGGGTTTATTATTGATGGAGAGAGGGTTTCTTGATGATGGAGAGAGGTTTGTTATTGATGGAGAGAGGGTTTCTTATTAATGGAGGGAGGGTTTCTTGTTAATGGAGAGAGGGTTTCTTGATGATGGAGAGAGAGTTTCTTATTGATGGAGAGATGGTTTCTTATTGATGGAGAGATGGTTTCTTATTGATGGAGAGAGGGTGGAAGAAAACTGCACAAGAAGAAGGGAAGTAGAATGGGTTTGCGTTTCTAGTACTAGAGACAAAATTTCATGTTGTTATTGTTGGTTGTTATTGTTGGTTGTTGTTATTGTTATTTTTCTTTTTCTTTCTTCTTCAATTCACCATCATCATCATCATCATTATCATCATCATCATGTGAAAGGTGATTCGGTGTTCCACCAGTGTAAGGGGTAGGAAAACGAGTCCCTCGTCACGTGATCGGGAAGAATAGGACCTATAAATAGCAAGGAATGCGTGACGGCAATTAGAGAGATCAGACAAGCTAAGGCATGGCGGGCAAGTACGATTCGTCTGTGCGTATGAGTATCGTAATTACGTAGCCCTGCCGACCCTCACTCTGTATATATGTGTATGGTGAGTCTACTGTGGAGTAGGTCATTTATCGATCATATGGATATTCTAAGCGATTCATGGATTATTGTCATATTTGTTTGGCACACAAGGGTGAGCTTGAAAGTCTATGGCGGGCTGAGTTCGTTCGTCTGGCCATGTTATCGTGATATACTCAGCGCCTGTCGACTCATACTGTTTGATATATTGTGTTATGGAAATCATATGTGCTGTAGATTGATGCCAGTATCATCGTGTATGGAGATTCGATAATTCCTGTGGATTATTCGTCGTGTTTCAGATGAGCATATAAATCAAGGTCCATCATATGTTCATATTTCAGTGCATAGGCACAATAAAATGAAGACTGTGATTAGTATGTGGAGGTGGATTTGTAGCAGCAGTGGCTGTCTGTGTTAATGAGTGCGTTGGCACAATTTTATGAGAATGTATGCTTTGTTTATGAGGGCCAGAAGAGGCCAGGCCATCCTGGCACATATGTTTTCAGTCATATATTAGAGAGTTATACATTTTAAATCATGCCATATGGTGTTCCATTCATGATGCTATATGTTGTCCTATGCATGTAAGTCTGTTGTGGCGTTAATATGGTGTGTCTGGTGTGTATAATAAAATACTGATTTATTTAAATGCTTGACTTCGTAATGTGTAATGCATGCCATGTAGTTTGTTTAAATTTATGTGATTTGCTGCATAACTGGCATGTAGTATCCTTGGAGGGGAGATCCTGGGTTGTAGGTTGGTTATAGGTTTGAGCCTGGGCACCCAGTACGGTAGTACATAGGCCATGGATTTTGGGTTTCAGATAGGTTTTGGTCCTGTCCCTCCCTTTATTGTCCCCAGTTGTGGACTCAGCAAATCGCCGAGTTTATCATCATCATCATCATCATCTTCTTCTTCTTCTTCTTCACCGTCAACACCAACACCACCATCATCACCACCACCATCATCATCGTCATCTTCTTCTTCTCCTTCTTCCTCTTCAGTACTGTCCATTTGAGCAACGATTTTAGAGTCCTACCCTCTTACCGTGACCTCCATACGTTCGTGACACACTAACGGCTCCTTCCAGTCCACCCAGCTGTATAAATAGGTACCTGACACATTTGTGTCAAGGGAGACAAACCTCTTAAGAATAATAAAAAAAAAGAACATCTGCCTTCACACCGCGACAGACTAGAGTAAACTGCACACCACATACGCGAAGGGAAAAAGTGAATGAAGAATACCACGTGAGCCGATTAATAAACTTTGGCTGTTTTCTAGGCCTTAAAGAGAAATGTATTCCCTCCAAAGGTAATTTTTCTTTATGCTTTGTTGGATGGCTACCACCGGTTGTAACAGAGACAAATTCTGTCATGAGTGTAAGTTTTCCCATTGTGCGCTGACACTCTTAAGTGCAATGTTATCTTATATGCTTCGCATGCCGGTAATTGTTCCAAATTCTCAGAAGCCAGATATCCATAGTGTCTTACTAAACCATGAGATTTGAGGATAACATAACACCACATGTAAACCTAAACCTCGTGGTTCATAACAAAAATCTCAAGACACCAGATGGAATTTGCTACTGAGATTCTCAGCATAGAAGGTGAACTCATTATGCACAGAGCTACTCTTGATCCTCAAGGTTAGTAACATTTGCCCATTAATTAACATCTTTCCATCGAGTAATACGCTTTGGTGCTTTGCTCATTTTTTATCGATCCAGTAAAAGAGATAACGACTGCGGTAAAACTTGTATTGTGTACAGGGAGGGATGCCACAAAGCTAAGCTCTTCATTTTCATCATTTTTCTTTTTTTATGTTGTGTTTGTTTTTGTATGTAATCCTTGAAAAAAGGCTCACGCCGAAATATTGGATGTTGTATGTTTTTCATTTTTTGTGTTTTTTTCTCACTTTTCTCACTCCCTCTATCGCTTTGTAAAACTGTACCATACACCTCTATTTATCTGTATTATCGATCAAGTACAAACTTCGTCCTCTATGAGTTGTTGCAGTATTCAACCCTTTGTCTTTCTTTGCTCACCTTTACTCTTTAATTCTGAGGAATTGGAGCAGGAAGAGGAAAGGGCATGTGTAGATACTGCATATCTGCGAAGGATTGAACTGAGTTGAATTTAATTATTTTCAAAGAGTAAAGAATTGGGCACGCAGGTCCGTTTTACATTCTGCCCTCCATAACCCATAATTCATTCTTACCACATAGGCTTAATAGAAGTAAACAAACTACAAAGATAAAAAAGGGGAGAAAACATATCTGAGAATGCAAAATGAAACTATCACATTCATAAATATAATATAATGAACTGCACAAGAGGTAAAAGAGGTTTGAGGAGGAGAAAGAAAAAAAGCCGGATGGCCGGTTGGTAGAGTTCGAGGTTGACGGAAACAACAGCTGACTGGCACAACCAGCGTTCATATTCTTCTGTGGCTACCGAGACAGAGAGCAGAGCATGTATGGGTATGCCCCGACTGCGATGATGTTAATTACTAGATTCAGTTCTGTTTATAAAATATCAGTCTTGAAAATGCAGTGCTTCATATGAAGATCTTATTAAGAAATAAAGACAAATTTGTGTTTTCCTACAAGAAAACCTTGTCATCTTTCTCTCTTTTACCAGGGGCCCGGTTGGCTGAGTGGTTAGGGGCTCGGTCTACTACACCCGTAGTACCGGGTTCAAGTCCTAGGAGAAGATATCCTTTCTGATACTACCACACCAAAAAGGCCCCGTGGTGGACCCAGCCTCTAAAAAAATGGATACCGGAGAAATCTGGGAAGTTAGAATGCTACCGGACGCGATACTTATCATATCAGACTTATCACATCAGACTTATCACATCACAATATCATGTGCTGAAGATCTTGGAAACACAGGCCTAACACTGTATCCCCGGTACGGTTTAATGGCACGGGAACTGGGATTTTATCTTTTTTTTTTAACCTCTGCTTTATTGTCTTTAAAAAAAAAACCAACTCAAAAGTATGGAGATTTTATCGCACAGCGCAAACATAAGTTCTTGATCGATTGTCGCAGTCAGATATTGATAGAATCGCCCAAGAGAGAAACTACACTCAGCGTAATCATACTTGACATCCTCCACAAGCAGCAAATATCCACCTACGACAAAGCTGTCTTCTGAAACGAAAAGAACGCGATTATTTCTCTCTCCCCCCCCCCCCCCAAACCTCAAACGACAGAACAAAATGTCGCACTTTTCTTTAATTTTGTAGAGCACGAGACTTTAACGTTGGTGCCCTGTTAGGAATTGCCTTAAGTCGAAATGATTTTGTGATATTTCGAGAAGATGAAGAAAGAAATCTTCAGTTTAAACAAATACGTTTCTGAACTTTCCTCAGTGCACATTTGAATATATATTTGTTTAATGGTTGTTCTGTAGCCAGTGATAAATGGAACATAGAACAAATATTGGAAGAAAGAATAAATGTATGCTGGGTGGGGGGGGGGGGAAGAGCATTTTGTCCACTGGTTGAGAAGATGTTGTTCTGTTATCTTAAATGCCACAGAGGACACTGCGGTCTGAAGCAACAGTTGTTCAGGAGAGTCAAGGTAGGTACACAATTATCGCTCCATGGATTTAGAGGAAGAAAGAAAGAACGAAAGGGAGAGATAAATGGAGAGGAAGGAAGAAAGAAATAGAAAAGGCACCGGAGAAAAGGAAGGAGATAGAAATGGCAACGGAGAAAAGGAAGGAGATAGAAATAGCAGTGGAGAAAAGAAAGGAGATAGAAACGGCAGTGGAGAAAAGAAAGGAGATAGAAATGGCAGTGGAGAAAAGCAAGGAGATTAAGTGAAATAGAAAGGGAGTGAGGAAAAAAAAGGGACGGGGTGAGAGAGAGAGAGAGAGAGAGGAATAAGAGAGAGAGAAAGAACACAGACATTATCTGTGACCTTCATGATGCTTCTCGAAATAACATGGAGCCATCCTTTCATCCTGGTGGACACAGCAAGGTTCTGCGAGGTAGCAGAGCGGAATAAGAAGCTTTCTTATTTGACTCACTCCGGTTTATCAACAGGGAAGCCACTGTACTATACTTCTTTTCTTAGATGTTCTATATCTCTAGATCTTCACTACAAATTTGGCTATAAAAACACACATTTTCACACTTACTGCAGATTTCAACAAAACAACAACAACAACAACATTATAATCAGCAACAACAACCCAAAATCTTAAATAACAGCAGTAGCAATATCAACAGCAATAATAATATCAACATCATTGACAACAACAGCAACATCATCATCAACCGGAACGACACGAACAGCAGGGGCATCATCAACACCAACAGTAGCGGCAACATCTTCATCAGCCACACTAGCAGGGGCAACATCATCATCAGCCACACTAGCAGGGGGCAACATCTTCATCAGCCACACTAGCAGGGGCAACATCATCATCAGCCACACTAGCAGGGGGCAACATCATCATCAGTCACACTAGCAGGAGCAACATCATCATCAGTCACACTAGCAGGAGCAACATCATCATCAGTCACACTAGCAGGAGCAACATCATCATCAGCCACACTAACAGGGGCAACATCATCATCAGCCACACTAGCAGGGGCAACATCATCATCAGCCACACTAGCAGGGGCAACATCATCATCAGCCACACTAGTAGGGGGCAACATCATCATCAGCCACACTAACAGGGGCAACATCATCATCAGCCACACTAACAGGGGCAACATCATCATCAGCCACACTAACAGGGGCAACATCATCATCAGCCACACTAGCAGGGGCAACATCATCATCAGCCCACTAGCAGGGGCAACATCATCATCAGCCACACTAGCAGGGGCAACATCATCATCAGCCACACTAGCAGGGGCAACATCATCATCAGCCACACTAACAGGGGCAACATCATCATCAGTCACACTAGCAGGGGCATCATCATCATCAGTCACATTAGCAGCGGCAACATCATCATCAGTCACACTAGCAGGGCAACATCATCATCATCAGCCACACTAACAGGGGCAACATCATCATCATCATCAGCCACACTAGCAGGGGCAACATCATTATCATCAGCCACACTAGCAGGGGCAACATCATCATCAGCCACACTAACAGGGGCAACATCATCATCATCAGCCACACTAGCAGGGGCAACATCATCATCATCCACCACACTAGCAGGGGCAACATCATCATCATCAGCCACACTAGCAGGGGCAACATCATCATCATCAGCCACACTAGCAGGGGCAACATCATCATCATCAGCCACACTAGCAGGGGCAACATCATCATCAGCCACACTAGCAGGGGAAACATCATCAACAACAACACTAGCAGGGGCAACATCATCATCAGCCACACTAGCAGGGGCAACATCATCATCAGCCAAACTAGCAGGGGCAACATCATCATCAGCCACACTAGCAGGGGCAACATCATCATCAGCCACACTAGCAGGGGTACCATCATCATCAGTCACACTAGCAGGGGCAACATCATCATCAGCCACACTAGCAGGGGAAACATCATCAACAACAACACTAGCAGGGGCAACATCATCATCAGCCACACTAGCAGGGGCAACATCATCATCAGCCACACTAGCAGGGGCAACATCATCATCAGCCACACTAGCAGGGGCAACATCATCATCAGCCACACTAGCAGGGGCAACATCATCATCAGCCACACTAGCAGGGGCAACATCAGCTGTAGTAATAAATACAATAAAATAAATAATGTTCACCTCTCACCCGGCGGTGATACACGGGTATCTCAAAACACGTGGAGGTCTTCCGGTGAGAAAGTCTAACTCTAGACTAAACTGGTGCAACGAAAACCACGGTGTCACACAATCTCGCTTCTGAGACCCACCAAGAATACAGTATCAAGCCCTGCGATACTCTGAACCTCTTGTGGTCCTCTCGGGGATCTCGTGTGGTCCTTTCGGGGACCACACGGGGGACCACGGGACTTAACGAGGACCACAGGCGTAAATTCAGTAGGATCACAGGGAGGTCTTGATGGTAGAAGCGAACGAAGAAGAAGAAGAAGAAATAATTTTCTACTTTTTATATTGATTTTATATTTTACGGTAAGGCTGGTTGGGAGTTTGAAGGTTCTTATAAGAATCTTAATCATATTATGTCTGGCGTGTGATCTTTTCTTCACTTTTTCCTATTTCTCATTCATTCCTACACATCAAAATATTGCAATAAAGAAAGAAAAATACAAATAACCATTCTTTATCAGAAGATCACAAATTTATTGTATGAACAACAAAATCACCCCCTTTATCCATACAATGCTCCGCCTTACTTGTGGTCACTGTTTACGTATAACACTAAACATAGCCAGCGTTTAAAAAAACTGTCTTCTTCCTAAACCCAGGATTGATCTGTACAAGAAAAGCCTTGCATACTCTGCAGTACAGCTCTGGAACACCCTCCCCAACCATTTAAAATCCATTGGTAATACTTCATCCTTTAACTCAAACCTATTTCATTATTTACTTGCTTGTAATTATATGCCTCCATAAAATAACCAGCACTTGTAACAGAATAGCAATTCTGTTCAGAGATTAATTGTGTAGCGCTAATAAATTGTTGCGTAGACTACGTCATTAGGAAGGCCCGTGTGCAAAAAGTCGTTAGAAAGGTCCGTGTGGAAAAAAGCCGGTCGTTAGGCAGTTTTTGTGTGATCGTTGAACTGGATGGACGTGTTGGGCGAACGAGAATGGGGTAGAGCGAGTCTTGTTGTCAGAATTAGTTTAGTTTGTTTTTTCTGTGTGGCTGCAGTCCTTGGTAAGCCTGTAAGTATGGTTTTTGGTATGAATAAATCATTGTAAGGTTTTCCTTGCCCATGTGGCGTAGATATTTCACGCCGGGCATTTGTTGCTGTGAATTTCTGTAATAAATGTGTGTTGTCTGATGATAAACTACACCAATTGGCTTTGTGGAAATTCTCATTGTTGACCAGTTTGTTTTGGTCGGAAGACTGCCAAGTTATGTTCAAGTTGTATTGTACTATCTTTTGTGGAGTTGAAAGCCTGGGTGTCTTGTTGTATTTTCTTAGTGTATAATACAGAAAATTAGGTGATGGTTAGAACACCAGCAACAAGAAGAAACTTATATAAGTTGAAACTGTACTCCACAAGAGGATTCAATCAATCCAGTAGTCTCCTTGTAAGGGGAATCCTGCCTCAGTGGCGCCGTGATTCTGCTTCAATGGCGCCGTGACCAGCGCTTTCCTTCACGGTCTGTCACAAGGTGTTTTAGTTGTTGCTCGTGGGCTGCTGGTTTCATGCACGGCTCATACTTCTAATTGTGAAGTCATGGCAAGTCTCCAGGTTGTAGTATTTTTGTCTACAGTTGTGTAGTACACACAAAGTTTTGTCTATTGTTACCATGCCCTAGATTACGATTATCGATCGATGACCTGCCTCGTTTTCGGCTATCAAACATGGCAGACTCTGTTTTGGTCAACAGCAAATATGTTGTAGAGTAAGGATAGCTAGCTTAGGTGTTGGAAGCTGACTGCAGATAGATTAGGAGTTGATAGGTTTGTAGTTAGTTAAGGAGTCAAGATTGGAGTTGGTTAGCTAGCTAGTGTTCGAATTTCGGTTGGTAGTTCTGTCAGCATTGGCTTCCCGACATCTTCTGCCGGAGAAGACAAGGAGTCTAGATTAGGACAGGGTTGAGTTGCATTGGCGTCCTTTTCTTCCTTCGAATTGGCGTCAGGGGTGTGTTGGCGAGACTTGGTGGCGTCTACTCAAGGCGGCGACGATGTCCAGCTTGCTCAGAATCTTGGGGGGGGGGGGGCACCTCTAGCTCCTGGCCCCTAGGCAGCATAGTGGATAAAGCCATACCAGTAGCTTGTATCCGGTCCAGTGACGCTGATCCTGAACCAATATCCTGCCGGGAACCAGTGCAGCTTGTACGGTACATTTCGCTGGTACTATGTAGGAGGAAACAGATTATTGGTTCCATGTCTGAGTTTTTCCAGAAAGAGTCATGTTACTATGGAAGAGGTTAGGCTTTGTCATGCAGTGCATTGGAAATGTACCAGAAGCCCTGGAAGTATCATTGCTACATATGAGAATTCCGTGGGAGTTGAAGGCTGCAGTTGGAGATTCTATTAAGCATAATTTTTTATAGATTGTATAGTTCTTGTGCAGCAATTAGTGAATGTATTTTTTTTTCCTCTGTTATTTTTTGTATAACGGATTTATTAGTAGTTAATTAGGATGGATGATAAATCATGTAGCCTTGAATAAGGTGACATTACTGATGATGACTTATTAATAGCCAATTGTTATGGCATTTTCCATGTTCAAATTGGTTATCTATCTTTGATGTGACAGCATTGCCTTGGATGTGACATTATTACCACGGATGTGATGTTATGAGGAGATTACACAAACAAGTGTGGTTCTCTGATTGGGTACCTAGGCCGGAACATGCAGATTCCATGTAACCGAGCCTAAGGTGAAATTACCAGAGGGGGTCTTTTTTCTTTTAAGGACCTAGATATTACATTGTTTTGTTGCACGTACATGTGGTACGTGGCACAGTCCCTTTGGGAATAAATAAAAGGTGGATTAGCCTGATACCAAAGTTTTGCCTGTTCTGCATATGTTAATGGATAATTACATATGTTAAGAATGGATGATTATATGATACCTAAAGATTTGCCTATTCTGCATATGTTTAATGGATGATTACATATGTTAAGAATGGATGATTATATATGATACCAAAGATTTGCCTATTCTGCATATGTTTAATGGATGACTACATATGTTAAGAATGGATGATTATATATGATACCTAAAGATTTGCCTATTCTGCATATGTTTAATGGATGATTACATATGTTAAGAATGGATGATTATATATGATACCAAAAGTTTTGCCTATTCTGCATATGTTTAATGGATATTTACATATGTTTAAGAATGGATGATTAATAATTGTAACCCAGATGAACCTATTCTGCGTATGTACAGCATATAGCTGCATTTGTCAGTAATAGCAGATTATATATGGTACCAGAGTTTACCTATTCTATGTATGTATATTGAGGAGTCACACATAATAGAAATAGATGATTGTATATGAAGTGGACATGGGCTGAGTATAGCCGAATGTCACACGAACAGTTTATGGGTATGGTCAGAGTATGATGTTCTATGTTGAGAGTCGATTATTATCTTTGAATTAGCCTGGAGTTATAATTTAAATAGGTACACTGGTTTTTTTTGGAAAGTTTTGACAGGCAAACCTCTACCTTTTGGGATGGGGGAATATTATAGCAGTACAGGCTAGGGGTTATACCCAGGATTGGTACTTAGGAAATAATTAATAGAGTGAGTACCCTTGTTTGAAAGGTAGGTTGGTTGAGACCATTGAGCGGGGGTCTTGGGAAAAGCGTGCAGCATGGAGAAAACTGAGTGGGTAGGAATAGTATATATACCACTCACGATTAGTCTAAAGGCAAGAGCCTTACTTGTTTTGTGTAGCAAGAGCCTTACTTGTTTTGTTGTAGGAAGAATTTTTTTCGTTTTGATGTAGATGGAATCTCGTTTAGGAAGAGTTTCTAGCAGTGGAAATTTGTTGGTAGTGGAGGAATTAGGTTTCTTGATCGCTGAGGTTTTAGGTGGAATGTTGTGAGTATGATTTCATGTGTATAGGACTTATTGTAAGGCGGATTGCCTTTTACTCATTTTCCTGTTATGTCCATGTTGCGGACAGTCTCATGCGCCAGATATAGGATGGGTTGTTATGGAGATTGCATATGTTATACGTTACTACTCATAGCGTTGAATATACACATAAGAGTAGGTAGTTATTTGAATATTGTACACCTTGGTACACCTTGTGGGTAGAATTAGGGTTGTGTTGGATAGTGATTAGTTTGATTAATTTTTTTTTTGGAGAGTTTTCCGTAAAAGTTAGTAATTTTTTGTTGGAGATATTTGATGGCCAAATATCTACCTTTAGGGGGTGGGGAGATATTCTGTAACAGAATAGCAATTCTGTTCAGAGATTAATTGTGTAGCGCTAATAAATTGTTGCGTAGACTACGTCATTAGGAAGGCCCGTGTGCAAAAAGTCGTTAGAAAGGTCCGTGTGGAAAAAAGCCGGTCGTTAGGCAGTTTTTGTGTGATCGTTGAACTGGATGGACGTGTTGGGCGAACGAGAATGGGGTAGAGCGAGTCTTGTTGTCAGAATTAGTTTAGTTTGTTTTTCTGTGTGGCTGCAGTCCTTGGTTAGCCTGTAAGTATGGTTTTTGGTATGAATAAATCATTGTAAGGTTTTCCTTGCCCATGTGGCGTAGATATTTCACGCCGGGCATTTGTTGCTGTGAATTTCTGTAATAAATGTGTGTTGTCTGATGATAAACTACACCAATTGGCTTTGTGGAAATTCTCATTGTTGACCAGTTTGTTTTGGTCGGAAGACTGCCAAGTTATGTTCAAGTTGTATTGTACTATCTTTTGTGGAGTTGAAAGCCTGGGTGTCTTGTTGTATTTTCTTAGTGTATAATACAGAAAATTAGGTGATGGTTAGAACACCAGCAACAAGAAGAAACTTATATAAGTTGAAACTGTACTCCACAAGAGGATTCAATCAATCCAGTAGTCTCCTTGTAAGGGGAATCCTGCCTCAGTGGCGCCGTGATTCTGCTTCACACTCTCTCAACACGTGACTCGCCAACCATCAAGTACTGAAATGACATAGTTAGAAAAGCAACTTGTTAGATATTGTTAGAAATTATTTTAATGTTTGTTAAAAAAAAACATATGTTAGAAGATCTGTATTTACAATGTATTTTTATTTATGTATATGTCTGCGTGTGTATGTGTGCATGAGTGCTATTTTATTAGGTTAATTACTTCCTCTCTTTTACCTTGAATGTAGTAGTTAAATCTTACACTCTTTTGATATGTTTTTCCTAATTTAATTTGTATTTTTGTACTAAATCAAGTGTGTGGGAAGAATGAAAGATGGAGTGATGAAGGGCAGAATGTAAGACGGGTCTGCGTGCCCAATTCTTTACCCTTTAAAAATAAAGATTATTCATTCATTCATTCATTCATTCTTCAGCATTTTAAGATTCCTTCATAAAATTCAGCCGTAAACAAGGAATGACTGAAATCATTTAACATCTTGTACATATTATGGTTAATAATATTTAATTATAATTTAATATTTTAAAAACAAAATCGTCCCTTATCTGGTTTCAAACTATTGTCCTTAATGATTAATTGTAAGTGTAAACAAAGAGAACTGTAGGCAAGAAAATATGATAAAATGCTTGTACATAAAGTCTAGTGTTACATAAGTGTCACATGCATACATAAACCCTCAATGCGTAACACACATTATGTAAATCTTACATAGAACATATCATTCCTCTATCAACACTATACCTGAGTGTGTCGGGGTGTATCGGAGAGATCGACAGCACAGCTTGCATGCGTCCATTCACATAATATACATCACAACCAAAGCATGCATATATATATATATATATATATATGTGCGCGCGCGCGTGCGTGTGCGTATCAATCGACGAAATACACACTCTTTCGGCTTAAACGAAAACATAACCCCTTCCAATTCCTTGGCACCTTCCTACGTGCTCGATGTACAATTTCCAGACCGATTAAAATTCTCTCATATCCTCCTATTTCTACTGTTTCAGTTGGTACCGATTTACCCAGAGTTGCGCACGATCTGAGCTGACCGGTCCCTGAACTTATTTTATTCCTTTTTAATGCTTCTTATATTTAAAGAAAAACTTAGGCTTAATAACATATTCCTACATATTCCCCTCTTTTTATTATTATTATTATTATTTTTCTGTTTGGTATGGATACTCCCCCCCCCTCTAAAAATACATAAACATTGTACTGTTACTATATTCGTTTATATCATAAAATTGAAGTATTTATCTCTTTTGTGCGGCAAGTACAGTTTCGCTGATGCTTTCGATTTCTGATACCAGTCACAAGTTTTTATTACTGTAAGTCGAGTCGGCTGGTTATATCTGCTGAGGACACACAGTTTTGCTGATGATTGTTGATGATTGCTGATGATTTCTGATGCATTCTATTTCTGATGCCAGTCACAAGCTTTTATTACTGTATGTCGAGTCAGCTTGTTATGTCTGCTGAGGACACACAATTTTGCTGATGATTGTTGATGATTGCTGATGATTTCTGGCCGTGCTTTTTTTGACTCAGAGTTCCGCATGATTTTCACTCTTTAGCCTGGATGTCTTATCGTGAAACACCTTTTAATGTCAGTGTGTCGGGGTCGGCCGGTTCATTCAGTTAAAGCACAAGTTGTGCTGACGTAATACAAGTTCATGAACTGTTTTCATGTAAGGCGCTGGTTCTGATTTGCTGATCGGTTGTACATGGTTTTGCTGGTTTCAGAATTTCTCCTTTTTTAATAAATACTGGCTAGAATTTATTCACATCTTCCATTTCACTGTAAATAATTGTGGGAATACACATTACAGTTGTCCTCACACTGAGAGACGCAATTCTTTAAAAAAAAAAAAAAAACAAATCCTACGGAGAATGTACAGTATCTGCTGTCTGCCGAAACATTTCTAACCGTCTTTTCTTCATGCTTGCTTCTGATTCATCTCCCTGGCTCTATCTGCTGGTCCTAAATTACGGGTTCATTCATTGACCCCTTGTCATGAGTTATTTGTCACGATCTGCGCTACTGGCCTCTCTGTGAGCATGTGGGTTCGCTGAGCTTTGATGCCGTGCGTACGTGATGTAACGTATATGGAAATTCCCACGTAGAATAGTTCAACTCTGAACCGCTTGTTGACCTCTGGTCAGCTGTGTTGGTAGCACTCGCTGACCTTATTCATTTTTTTTATAAAATTGCTTCCGGTATTAAAAAAAAACTTAGGTTTAATAACCTGTCCATATTCTTATATAAACAACAGCATCATCATCATAGATAACAGCAACAGCAAGAACATCAACAACAACGTCGTCATCATAAATAACGACAACAGCAACATTCACAACATCATCATCCACAACATCATCATCATCAACAATAGCAGCATCATCATCAAATAACAGCAACAACATTTACAACGTCGTCATCATAAATAACAACAACGGTAACATTCACAACAACATCATCATCAACAACAGCAGCATCATCATCAAATAACGGCAACAACATTTACAACAACGTCGTCATAAAATAACAAGAACGGCAACATCAGTACAACAGTAACATCAGTACAGCACCAACATCAATACAACAGTAACGTCATTGCAGCACCAACATCAATACAACAGCAAGAAGAATCTTCTGACCTCAGAAGACATCTTCCGAAAGCAGGGAAACAAGACAAAGCAAAAGGCTGACGAACATCCTGCATCCTGTTTGTTCAACTTCATGGGTTAATTACTGACTTCAGACTCGCAGCCTGTATTACGTTCTGTAATCCATCCTGTCTTTCAAAGGTAGTACGCCCTTTCTCAGCTTACTACTGTCATGTATACTTTGGCAGGCATGATACTAATATCATATATCAACTAATGAGGTAAAAAAATTTATATCTTTCCAAACAGGAAGAAATCATATGGCCAGGGGATGTAATTATACTCTAACCGTAGGCCTGCCCTACGTTGTTAAGTCTCGTTAAGGATTATGGAGAAATTTACCAGGCACGAAAAGTTTAGAACAGTACTCTGAGAAGAAGACAGGCTTAGCGCTTTTCTTTGGTAAAAATTCTGACACAGAAAAGATGTCTGGTCTTAGATTTAGAGCAGAAGAGAATGAATCTGACAGAGAAAGAAACGGTGAAATTATTACTTAACAGTTTTTTATATCTCCTGTGAATATTCTTGATAAAATATATGTGGGTTTATGTGTATGTTCTTGTGCAAATTAACTGTGTAGGAAGTAAGAACCAAAGTGGAATGGTTGTCTCCCTTATTTATATCTTTTTATCTCCAATTTTTATGTCCCTTTGGAAGCTTTACATCACGCGTTTCGTATTGTTTCTATTTCTTCTCATTTCTGAAACATTTTTTGTTTCCTTCATCACGTTTACACTGAACGTGGCTGATCCTAGACAATAGGATCAATACAAATGAAAGAAACAAGATTTCCATATTCTTCCAAGTTTTGATTCCGTCTATAAGTTCATGTGTTCCCTAAATCTTGCTTCCCGTATCGATCGCTTATAAGCAGTCAGCCTTGTGGATCAATTGCAGGTTTGAAAAGTAATGAGCAGGCCGTGGATGATGGAGAGTTAGTATTTGTGATGTTAGTCTCATGTTCTGCGTGTTATACCCACGGGCTTCGTCAACAGAAGTTTGTGGGCTTAAATACAACCCCCGAATCGTAGATTTTTCAAAGAGTATTTCAGATACGACAAGGAGGGGTTTGGGGGTTGGGGGGAGACTTTTGCTGCATTTAGTTGCGGAGAGATAAAGAAGATCTGTATGTATGTGTATGTGTGTGTTGATTATCTTTCCTAGTTTGGTTGATCAGTGGGATAATTATTTGGAGAACAAACAAGGTTTTATCGCATAAAAGAGGCAAAGATATCTCTACAAGTGGTTATCACATCAAAGCGTTGTTGTAGGATCGTTAAGAACTGAGAACATATGGAAATGTTTTCACGCACATGTTCTTGGTATTTGATTGCTTTGTTTGGGATAAGGGTTGGAATACTGTGAGGGGGAATGTGGTGGAGTGTTGAGGGGGGGTGGAATAC
Organism: Achatina immaculata; assembly: GCA_009760885.1. Classification (NCBI taxonomy): domain Eukaryota; kingdom Metazoa; phylum Mollusca; class Gastropoda; order Stylommatophora; family Achatinidae; genus Lissachatina; species Lissachatina immaculata. Next base: position 1,467,463 of record CM019700.1, read on the forward strand.
TGTGAGGGTGAATGTGGTGGGGTGTTGAGGAGGGGCGCTAGATGCTCTTGGTTTCTGACTTCTTTGTTTCTAGGGCCTAGATGCTCTTGGTTTCTGACCTCTTTGTTTCTAGGGCCTAGATGCTCTTGGTTTCTGATCTCTTTGTTTCTAGAGCCTAGATGTTCTTGGTTTCTGATCTCCTTGTTTCTAGGGCCTAGATGCTCTTGGTTTCTGATCTCTTTGTTTCTAGGGCCTAGATGCTCTTGGTTTCTGATCTCTTTGTTTCTAGAGCCTAGATGTTCTTGGTTTCTGATCTCCTTGTTTCTATGGCTTAGATTTTCTTGCTTTCTGGTGTTTCTAGGGGCTAGATTTTATTGGTTTCTGATCTCCTTGTTTCTAGGGCCTAGATTTTTATTGGTTTCTGATCTCCTTGTTTCTAGGGCCTAGATGTTGTTGACAACTCTTAATGAAGAACTTTACTCAAGGGAACCTGTTACATATCTAGTATTTAATTACATCAGCGGTCTTCTATCCTTCCTGAAACACATCGACGACTCTGGGCTTCTCGCCAGCCTCCATCGTCATGGGGGGGGGGGGAATGGGAGCACGCCGAGCCCCACTCCGGTTGATTGATTTGTTACCAGGAAGAGTGCTCGAAAATTGAGGATATTCTTAAGCACTGATTGGTTGAGTGTGATCACAAGACTTCCTGCTCAGATTTGATTGCCCGGTTGTGATCACGTGCCGTTTTAAATACACCGGTCCCCACTCTCTTCTTCAAGTCAGTGGCTTCTGATTATTCTTCAGTCTTCCTGGAACTGCCAGCTGTGTTTATTTTTGCAGCTGAGACGATGAAGATGGAGAGCCACAGCGTCGTGTCGGCTTGGGAGCGGGTCCTGCCAGCTGTTCTTTCAGTCTCTGAGTGCAGTTAAAAAACCCACGGGCTGTGCAGTACTGCTTTAGCAGACTCAAGCACCGTGTGGACTATGGCGATCCTTGTCCCAGTAGCCAGGCTAGGGCTGTAACGGGGGGTTGGGGGGGTGGTGCCAGCGGATGATGTGAGACAGGGTCTTGGTTAGCTATGTTTCGCTTACCCTGGCGCCAACATGTTAGCTATGGTTCGCCTACTCTGACGCCAGTATGTTAGCTATAGTTCGCCTACCCTGACGCCAGTATGTCAGCTATAGTTCGCATACCCTGACGCCAGTATGTTAGCTATAGTTCCCCTACCCTGACACCAGTATATTAGCTATGGTTCGCCTACCCTGACGCCAATATGTTAGCTATAGTTCGCCTATCCTGATGCCAGTATGTTAGCTATAGTTCGCCTACCCTGACGCCAGTATGTTAGCTATAGTTCGCCTACCCTGACGCCAGTATGTCAGCTATAGTTCGCATACCCTGACGCCAGTATGTTAGCTATAGTTCCCCTACCCTGACACCAGTATATTAGCTATGGTTCGCCTACCCTGACGCCAATATGTTAGCTATAGTTCGCCTACCCTGATGCCAGTATGTTAGCTATAGTTCGCCTACCCTGACGCCAGTATGTTAGCTATAGTTCGCCTACCCTGATGCCAGTATGTTAGCTATAGTTCGCCTACCCTGACGCCAGTATGTTAGCTATGGTTCGCCTACCCTGACGCCAGTATGTTAGCTATGGTTCGCCTACCCTGACGCCAGTATGTTAGCTATGGTTCGCCTACCCTGACGCCAGTATGTTAGCTATAGTTCGCCTACCCTGACGCCAGTATGTCAGCTATGGGTTGCTGAATGCTAAATCAGATAGCGACTTCGCCCCCCCCCCCCCCCCGCAAGACAGTTACAACTAAATTAAATTCATTAAATTGTATTCATTAATAGTCTTCCTTTAATGATAACATAATGTGGGAGTAATTTTTTGCTTTAATTGTAACCAGTCAAACAACTATATCTGAGCACCGTAGTGCATTCGTCCCGTTCGTTCCCCCCCCCCCCCCCTTTTAGGCCGCGATCCAAATTTGGTGGTGATGTAGTTGAGGTAGGGGCGCTAGAAGAAATAATAATAATAACAATAATAATAATCATTCGTGAAAGAAACCTTGCCATTATTATTTTTTTTCATATTCGCTCCGATTAAAAAAAATTTGTATAGGAAATACTTTTAGTATTTCGAGTATGCCATAATATCTTGAAAAAAAAATGTTGGCAAGTGACATTATTACATACACTTGACCACCACAGATCCGGCAATCACTTGTCTGGCACTAATTTCCGCGAGAGACGTAGCGGATTTTCCAGGTCACAGCAATTATTGAGGAAAGACGGTGGCGATGGTTGGGACATGTGCTCCGAATGACTGACAGCTCACTATCAAAAATAGCACTAAGATGGACCCCACAGGGGAACAGAAGCAAGGGTAGACCAAAGGAGACATAGGGAAGGACAACAGAGAGGATGTTGAGCACTAGAGGGCTCACTTGGGCAAGAGCGGAAAAAAAAAGCAAAGGACAAGTGTTTATGGGAAAACCTTTGCGGAAGCCCCATGTGCTCTGGGCACTTAAGGTTCAGAGAGAGAGAGAGAGAGAGAGAGAGAGAGAGATCTAATGAATACAAACATTGCTTCTTGTTGCGTGAAGTGCAAACATCGTAGGCTGTCCATAACAGGTAAAGTAGAATATCAGCTGTGCAAAGTTTGTATGATTTATACAGCATTGTCTCATCTACAGTTTATGACATAAAGAAACAGATAGAAAAATTACATGTACTTGTAATCTATACCTGTGTTTCATTAAAGTCTCATTTGATTCCCATTTAATTTTTCTTTTTTTTTCCCTTTTATAAATCTGCATGTGCTGACTTTCAAAGGTAGAATGAAATAGTTAGCTGGTGGGTTAAGTGTATTCTAACGTAACCATCACTAATCCGGCAAAATCCATATATCCGGCATCCAACAGGTCCCGATGATGCCGGATTTATGATGGTCAAGTGTAATTGTATTTTGTGGTTATTAGCAAAGTTACGTCATGTTAAAGACTTCTTTGTCGAGGATTAATTATTAGAGCTGGTTTATGGTCCTTCTGAAAAAAATATTTTTGGAACCTCTGACTTCGTGGTATTTCACGAGCATCTAAATATCTAAACTTAAGAACCCTGGTTCCAAAGAGGCAGAAGGCTCCCAGTTATTCTGGATCTTTCTGGAACGGGGATTGAAAAAAAAAAGCTGCCAGACTGGATACCGACCATATGACCTTCTCCTGCGTCGACGTGTTAGGGAAAGCGCGTCCACGAACAATGTATCTCCTAGCTGAGACAGCGATGTAGGACAGGGATAACTTACATTGTCAATAGCGAGTAGAGATTTTCTGTTAATTGATAGAGAAAGTTAAAACATGACGGAGGAACAAACACAGATCTAGAGTTTAGAACTTCAGTTTTGCTTCGTAGGAAAATTACTCTGCAATTAAATAAACATATCGACGAACGTCATACCTACAAGAAATTCTATTTCACTGCCTATGTCGGCCGCCATATTGCGCAATCGCATACCACATATGAACGCGCTGTGCAACCCCTCTCGCGTTGATAATAATAAAATCTAATCTCATTCCGTCAGGCGCGAATCTGAGATTAGGGCTCTATCTATTCCTACCTCGCCACTGTACAAATCACATCGTGACGTCTAATTTCCGCAGATTGCTGGTTTAACCTTTCTGAGAAGCAAACTTATTCCTTTTCTCTTCTGTCTTCGCGAATTATCAGTTGTGGAGTAAAAGAAAAAAAAATGGGAACAAATATACTGGCCCTGAACCTATGGAAGAAATCCCACGAGGCAATCTTTGATGTAGAAGCGACGTCTTCATTGACACACAGCAACCTCTGTTCCATTTATTCTTCTCCACATCCGGGGAACTTTCGTGCTAGAGACGACTTTTTCAAGATGGCGTGGAGTCATTTCCTCTTCCGGCTAACGCTAGAGAAAAG